>JAODLM010000230.1:0-260515 GCA_036937905.1 Salvia rosmarinus
ATACGAGGACTAACTAAACGCGTGAGGGACCACCCTAGCGATAAAACTTCAAATAAGAACCAATACCTCGTTTACTTGGAAGAGGGACCACCCCGAGCGATGACCTTGCAAACAGAACCTATACCTCCGTTCACTTGAGAAGAGGGACCACCCTAGCAATACTTCTTGCCAAACAGGAACCTTACCTTCGATGCGATGAAATACCTTCGCTTTATTTCGAGGATGAATACCTGCATGGACGAACTACCTTCATTTATTTCGAGGATGAATACCTTCGTCGAGGACGAACTACCTTCGTTTATTTCGAGGATGAATACCTGCTTATGAGACGAACTACCTTTGTTTATATGCGACGAACTACCTTCGTGACAAGGACGAGCTACCTTCGCCTAAACAAGGATGACCTACCTTCTTATTGGTTCGATAATTAAAGCGGTGTTCTCGAAGAGTACACGAAGCAAAGAAAATTCTTATTTCAAAGTATATATTTTACATATTACGAGCGAAGAGGTCCAGGAGGCGGAAAGTGAGCCAATCCCAGGAAAATCGATTCAACTGTCTCTATACTAATCCTACCTCTACCTGCGTCCTCGATCTCGCTAAGAGCCTGCCGGATCAACCTCTAGGACTCAAGAGCGACCTCGGCCGCTCACACGCCCGACTTCTGGTTCCTTGAGGGTCTACATCTCTCTGGGCTAAGTATCTCTGAGCTTGCATCCGGTGAAGAAAGATCCGGACGATGAGGTCCTGCATGCAGAGTCTGGCAGGCAGAAGCCCCGCGAAGAAGAGGCCTCTGATCCGGTTGAAGCAGTTCTTAGTGTGGTGCAGCAAGACAGATCTTATATATGCCTCCGATCCTTTTCAATTCGGCGTGCTCCAGAAGCGCCAGATTTCTTGCCGTACTCACGCTGTACCTCGCACGCGAGCCGGCCTCAATAACCTTAGCTTCAACCTCGGAATGGTCATCCCACCATCTCGGCGGATGACTTCCTCTGAGTGCTCATCACCACTGCTTTAGCCTCCTCCTTGGCAATCTCGAACCTCTCCTCCAACTCCAAGAGGCTAGCAAGGCTCGTCACGCCTCTCCAGGCCTAAGCTTCAGAGCCTCCCTCACGCACATGATCTAGTGTTCCCTCAAATGGGAGTTCGATCTCTTTGATTCAAGAGCCCGCAAAGCTCGATGTGATTTAACAGGAGCGTGGGCATTTCGGATAAGCGAACAAAGAAAACAAGAAAGCAAGTCTCTTGGATGAACAGTGAATTTTATTAAGGCCTTTAAGGTAAAGTCAACAACAACATATGTATATTTACAAGTTGGTCTAAAAAAGAGGATCAACCGACCCTCCGGAAGCTCGCCATTAAGCCCGCCACTCGCTCGACTTGGGAAGCGCGACCTCCTCTGTCGGACTTTAGCCACTTGCCTCCTCCTCGACTGAGCGGCTCCAACCGCCTCCGGTTCTCGAAAGGCTTCTGGCTTCGTGGGGACCCGGCTCGACATCCTCCAGCCTTGCGCCACCTCACCGATCCTTCTAAGGTCGGCCATCATGGCGTCAAGCATGGGGTCACGGTCCACCGGCCAGCACGGACAGACTCCGGTCGAAACCGATGACGAGTCGCTGCAGACGGCAACTCTGCTGATCAGAGCAGGACCCGGAATAAGACCGCAGTAGGCATCGCCTCAATCACCTCATGCCCATATTGATTTATCCACTCTAGGTAATCCTCGGCAACTTCCTCGATGACGCCGAGACGCTGTTTATTCAACACCCCACGCCCGCCGTCGCCCGAAGCCGGACAGAATAACCTCTCGCAAAGCGCGGAGCATTTCTTGCGAGCTCGCCACTCGACTTCCGACGGCGAGCTCCTCCACCTCGCCTTCATCCGACCGACCGACCTCCGCCGCCTGCCTCGCCTGCCGCGCCTCGCCTCGGCCTCGCCGCTGCCGCCTGCCGCCACGACCACGCCTCCCTCGCAGCATCCCGAGCCTTGTCCTCGGCCTCCACACTTCTTACGAGGGAGTCTTCTCTCTCCATCCTCGAGCGGGGACACTCGACCGTAACGACGCTCAAGTACTCCAGGACGGATGCTCGCCGCTGTCGTCCACGCCTCGACCCCCGCAATAACAAATCGGTCAGAACATAAAATAATAACTTACTCTACAATGCATAAGAACAAATACACTACCTGAAAGATACGAGGTGTAGATTGCGACGGATCTCGACTCGGATCGGCGGGAACCGTGGACTAGGATCGATGCCTAACCATGGACTCGGAATCGCATGCCTAATCCTCTTGAATGCTTGAGAGGCACGGCGGAGGAGACTTGGGACATCCCCACTCCTCCGGGAGTCCTCGCGACGCCCTTCAGCGTCAACGCTCGGATCTCCGACGGAGCTCGATCTCGGCCTTTCTTCTTCCCTCCAAGCAAGTTCACGCGGGAATAAGTGTCGAGCGAGCGACAAAAATGAAAGCAACTATATAACAAGATGTGAGTGGCCTCACCCTCGCCGGCTCCACCACTAGCAGTGGTCATAGGGCTCGGAAGTAGCGAGCTCGGCCTCGGAGAACTCTTCATCTGAGGCCGACCTTGTCCAAAGCCTCCTCAAAACTACCGAGGCTAACATCGAGGTCGCGTCCGCCAACTTCTCGGTTTTCGGATGAACTCAGGACTCGTTGAACCGTGAAGAAGAACTCTTACGCGCTAGAGATCTTCGACTTTGTCTTTACTTTTGCCGACGAGGTGATAAGTAATACCACCCGAGCTAGCTTTAAGTTGGAAAACCGAGGACGAGCCGGGTAAAGGAAAATTATGCCTATGGCGAGATACAAGGCCGCTTAGATGCGAAAGGAATTGGGCATTATTTGGAGAGGTATGCGAACATCGTTGAAGTTCGACATACACGGAAGAAAGGGATACGAAGACCACCCTTCAGTGCGCCTCGTGAAATGTCACGAAACCACCGGTGGAGCAGGCCCTATCCACCGGACGGGAACAAGGAACTCAAGATTCGGAATAAAATACATAGAAGAAAATTCGATATAGCGAGGCATCTAACGTTGAAGGAATGGAAGACACTTTACCATAATCCCAAAAGGCGGGAACACTACTCTAGCAGAGAGGAGCGATGTAAGGTATAAACTTCTAAATCCTCGACGATGACATCAAACCACACGCCACCATGACCGTGGGAATCTTCGAAAAAAAGAAGGAAGAAGCCATTAAACTTCGGTTTTGATATGAAATCGAGGAAGATGATGAACACGAAAGATGCAACAATGGCGAGAGTTGGGCACTTTTCAATTTTGAGAAGTTATTTTGGAATTTTGAAATCAGTATGGCTAAAAGTGATAAGGAATCGGCGTATCAAGGAAGTTATTCCAATAATGCACTTTATCGGAACTCAATCGCGCCATATTTAATGCGCATTAAATGCGATGATGACCCGTGTTCGACATCGGCAAGGCATCCCGTGTTCGACCTCGCCGACGTTACGCATCGAACTACGATGTCATGTATCCACCTTGAGACTTCGCATAACGTCCGGGTGAAGCCGAACAAAAGATCTCGCATAACGCCTCGTCGGAGAGCTTATCAAAGACTTCGCAAAACATCTCATCGTGGCGACGACCCGACTTTCCAATGAAGTACGGATCATATGGATCGTCACCGTATGATAAGCTGAAATAAACATAGCTAATCAAGGCAATCAACCAATCAACTACTTAATAATGCATAGGTTAAAAGGGATAAACAATCCAATACTAACTTAAGTCGTAGAAGGACTTGTCAAAGGGGTTCAAGGTTCAACATAACCCAATCGAGAATTTAAAGTCGAGTCGACCTCCAATTCAATACGAAATAAGCGTTATAATCAAAACATTTATAATATCGAGTTAGGCAAGAATAAGCATGTGGACATGCTATGACGATGCATGCCCAAGTTCTAGAAACCTTTCTAATTAAGCATCAAAATAGCGCTACTCGCACCACCTCGCACCCACCATCGATCTCTGCTCACCGCACGCTCAAAATGAAATGCGGGGCTAAGTACAAAGTATTCATGGACTCGTTGCCAAAACATTTTCTTGGTTAAAAGTTATTACGCTCGATCGCATAGAGGGTTTTAGTTAAAGACTATGCCTATCAAACATTTTATCGTTTTCAAAGCGTCGTGCCGAACTATTTCATTCACGTTGTTTCCATATCGATCATTCATTCATTCATTCGACTATGGAGTGGCCACCTACACATAGTCGCCATGACGTCGAGGTAGCTAACCTAACACACACACTCGTACACAATCCGAGTTAGTCCTCAACTAAGTCGGATCCGATCATCTTCCCTTTTTAACGTTGGTGGACCAACACATTCACATACCACATTGATATACCAATCTCGGATAGGATAACAACAAAACATAAACATTGGCGTAATAACATTTCATGTGATAATATTTCATAAAGCTTTGTAAAACATGCTTTGAGATATGCATAACATTTTCGTTTGAAAGCCCACCGCTAATCCAAGCTAGTGGTTCTAAAGAAGCGGTGTGTTCTTCTCTCGACTACGCACGATCAAACCCTTCATAAGAAAATAGCGTTCTTAGATTCTTTCTATTGATCGAAGGTGTTTATAAACTACGACTTAAAGTTCCCAATTAGGGTTTCTTTATGATTTTATGTGATTGTTTTAAGATAATTTCTATTATCTTACATTACCAATTCAAACTATATCACTTCATCGCTCATAGGTGTACTTTAATTATGAATCATATATTCGAGTCTATCCCGACTCTTAACCTTAGTGTTATTCTTAACGTTACGTTATAGATTGTTGGTAATCAATTACGATTGGTAGTTTAGGATTATCTCAAGCACCTAACTAGACTTAACAATTATAGTTACGTCTAGTAGGTTATGTCGACGACTTATCGATTAGCACGACAATTAAAAGATTAGTCTTGATTTATGATTCAGTGAGCACATGCTATCATATAGCTACGCCTTAAGAATAAATGAAGTACTTGAGAATATTAACTCGATGTTTGAGACATAAGGATCGACATCTTATGTTCGAATTCTTACTCATTACATGCTTATTTAATTCACTCGTCGGAGATTACATATGTCGATAATCGTTAGTCGTTAGCGAGTTATGTTAACGCCAACTAATTATCGTATTGAGTTGTCGTTATTGAATATTAACGTTGTAGCTCGACCTTGGTTTTTCTAACTTAGTAACTCACGTTTGAGTATCCTTTATTAATGGAAAACCCTAATTTGTGTCTACTTCGATCCTCGTTTATTCGTCTTAAGTTATCGAAATTGGTCGATTTTTTGGGTTCTCATACATATAGTATTATGTTGTTTACGTTTGGGGTTTTGGTTTGTCGGTTCAACATAAACATAAACATTCAACATCAACAAAACCATACACAACATAAACTATACTAAAGCATTAAAACCCTAATTTCTAATGTAATACACCATCATTGTGTAAGTGTACATAAGTGTTCCATTCATTCACCTAATCACAACCATTTATCCAAAGTTTCATATTACTATCATAGCATCATTCATCATCAAAATTAAACCCATACTTAGCCATTCTATTACGTTCGATAATTAGCAATAATTAGCATATCATCAATAAATTCCAATAAAATCACATTATACTCCTATCATATTATATAATTTAATTACCAACTCAATATCATCATATAAATTTTAAACCATGGGTTAAAAGTCTCAAACTTTGGTCATTTCAAATTAGTAAGCTTTGGTGTTCAATAAATTCCACAAAATTATATCATGCTTATACTATATACTAAACATGAAATATCACTTCATATCATGCATTAAAATTTTAAAACCATGCTTTTCATCTTTAAATCATTTCGTAATTCCACATTTATATATATACATATTCATAAATTCCATCTTGCACAATATGTTTATATATGAAATAAACATGTAATATTAACATTAAATATCAATTAATATTTATAATATGAACCAAATGCTTGAATTCTTTTTGTCCTTACACATATTTTACATATGTGTTCAATAATCCAACAATGCATATTAGGTTCATATTATTTCTAAACATCATATATCTATTATTTCCAACAAATAAAATCAAATAATGACTTAAAATGCTTAAATATATTCTGCCCATTTTAAAAAAATAGGAGTAGTGTTTCAAAATTTTCATGATTAATGTATGATGTTCATATCATATATTAAACACTATATCTCAACTATTTCTCAATAAATAAAATCAAACAAATACAAGAAAATTCCAAAATATTCTGAAAATTACCATATTTATTCTACATCCTTATAATACATTAAAAGCAACAATATCAAATAATATTCATAAAATCATGCTTTATCATATTTAAAAGAAATAAAGTATAAATAAAAAAATCAAACATTATCCAAAAATTCTGAAATTTTACAGTAGCCTTAGAACATTATTCTAAGCATGTTTTGTTCATGGCTTGAGAGCATTTGATGGCTCTAAAGTCACGAAAAAAATGAGGAGTAAACTAGGTTTTAAACCCAAAATTCAAAATAAATATTCCACTCCATTAGGATGCAAGAGTATGATGAATAATACCTTCTTATGGTCTTAGAAGGATTATTTGTGAGTGGGAGAGGTTTGAGGAGGAATTGGGGTTGAAAGTTTGAAAAGTGTAGAGAAAGTTTGAAAAATGAAAGAAATGCAAAGGGTGAAAGTGTTCTGCCCTTGAACGTGTTTCTCCTTGTTATTCAGACCTTAGAGCTGTGATTTCATTTTGGTAAGGTCTTGGTGGTAGTTGGGAGGTGGATTGGTCAATTACCGTTCGGTATGTTAATCGACTCTTAAGTTTTAACGCACTTCGATCGATTTGAACCTTAAGGTTCTATCTTATTAAATAGCCTTTAAAGACTTATTTTAATGTTCATAAAATTTCACGAGTTCGGACGTCGTCCGATAAGTCAATTCGAGTTATCGCGAAAAAGCTGTTCGGCGATTAAAATTATGCCCATTCAAAATTCTATTGAATTTTGAGCTTTCATAAATAATTTGAGTCTTATAAAGCATATTTTATTGATTTAGACCCTCGGTTCGAGTTTGGTCGTTCGGATCAATTTAGGGTTTTCGTATATATTACCGCGTTGGTTAAGTTCTTAGAATTCCTTCAAAAATTGATTCTTATAACTTCTAAATTCATAATAAATTATTCCTTCATGATTTTGGTTGTTATCATCATTTATTACGATTAGCACGGACTGGAAGTTGTTAGGCTCGTAAATAGTGTTTTAAGACGACCGGCAAGTATGCCGAAAATTCTCATTCTTCTGCATTCTCACTGTTTCGTGTGAGGATTCCAAAATGAAATCGTTCGTGGAGATTCATTCTCGATCTTTCATTCTATGTTCAGTACTCGGAAAACCTAATCCGATGGACTAGTTATCGTTTTGATTTCTTTAGTATTCGATCTCGAATCGATTCTAATTCTTTCATTGGTTTCCTTAAACATAATTAAGGTCTAAGAACCACAACTAAGTGATTCAAACATCACTAATAAAAGTTTTAAATTTTTCGGTTATTACATACCATCCCTTAAAATAAATTTAGTCCGAAATTTGCTAGCTTGGAAAGATCTGGATATTTCTCCTTCATAGCTGATTCAGTTCGGTTGCTCTTCTTGACCATGGTGTCGGCATAGAACCTTCACCACGTATCTCTTTGTTCTTAGCTTTTGGATACGTCGATCTAAAATTTTGAGAGCGTTTCGTAACTCATATTGTCATCGAGGACAATATCGGTCGGTGGTATCACATGGTGGGGTCATTTATGTACTTCGTAGTTGTGAAACATGGAACACATTGTGCCGTTTCCAAAACTTGGCGTGTGCACGAGTCACCGGTCCTATTCTCCGAATTTCATGGGTCCTATGAAAGCGTGGTGCAACTTTCCTTGATTCCGAATCTCACGATCCCTTTGGATGGAGAAATTTTCAAGAAGACTTTGTCTCCCTCTTCAAAATGTAGCTCGGCGACGCTTGCTCGATTCTGCTCTGGCCCGGCCTCCGATCCGTTGGCGGATCCGTCGCACGATCTCAATCATTTCTTCCACGAGTCGGTCCTAACACTCTTCTTTCTCCCACTTCATCCCTAAAGTGGTGACCACATTTCCTTCCGTAAAGCGCTTCAGACGGGCCATTCCAATAGTCGCGTCGTTATTGTGGCGAATTCACAAGTGGTAACACTTGTTCCCAACTTTCCTCTATCGGGACAACGGTCCTCGACATGTCTTCCAACGCTTTGAATGGTCCTCTCGGACCGTCCGTCTGCTCTGGATGAGCAGATCTGAAATGTAGTCGTGTCCCGTTCCTTTTGTAAACTCATCCGAACCGGCGTGAATTTAATCTCTATCGACGTGATAGTCTTGGAACTCCATGTGGCGGATAACTTCTACGCATACCGTGTGCTAGTCTCGACCCATGTGTTATTGGAATGGGTAGAAATGCGTCGTCGGGTCGATCAATGATGACCCAAATAACGGTATTCCTTTTGTGATTTGGGTAGCCGGTAACAAAGTCTATGGCTATATCATCCCATTTTCATTCCGGTATGTCTAGCGGTTGTAAGGTTCCATACTGTCGTTGGTGGAGTGCTTTCACTTGTTGGCACGTCAAAATCGTTCCACAAAGAAGCCACATCTCGCTCATTCCATCCCACCAAAATTTCTCCTTGAGGTCTTGGTACATTTTGTGCTGCCGGGTGCGGTATAAGAAGTCTCATGGGCTTCCTTCAAGATTTCGCTATGAAGTTCTTGCTTCGACGCACACTCCCGTCATACAACAAAACATTATATGTTGCTTCAGAAATTCTTGTGTTTATCGTCTTTGATCTTAGCTCGCATTTCCTCTAGCTTTTGCTCTTCCTCCGAGCTTCAAGATTCGAGACTCTTAAGTCGGGATTGCAATCAATGTTGCAATACAGCCCTCTATCGTCGAGAGGGCCTACGACTTCGATGTTCATCCTCCGAAATTCTTTTATAAGTATTTCCTCATGAGGAGACATCCCAAACTAGGATGGGATTTACGACTCAGGCATCGGCCACAACATTAGCCTTGCCGGTGGTAATTGATACCACTCGTAATCTTTCACTAGTTCTAACCATCTGCTGCCTCTGTTAGGATCTTTACGCTCAAAGAAATATTTCGGCTCTTATGGTCGTATAGATCTCATCTAACTCCATAAAGGTGATGCTCCATATTTTTAGGGCATGTACGACCGCTAATTCCGTGTCGCTGTAGGATAGTTCAACTCATGTAGGCGTAATTGCCTGAGCGTGCAATAACCTTACCTTCTTGCATTAGTACACAACCTAGTCCATTCTTTGAAGCATCGTAGATTGTGTATTCTTTATCGCCTTCACGCTAGTCGTGTGCGTCGCGCAATTCCTTGCCTGAAACTAGCCTCACACTCTGGTCCGGTGTACTTGATTCCTTTCTCAACAGTGGGGTCATGGGTCGGGCTATCGTTGAGAATCCTTGATAAATCTTCGATAGTAGCGGCGCCTAAGAAACTCAATTTCATTCGGGTTCTTTGGTGACTCCCATTCTCGAGCTATGTCGATCTTGAGGGTCTACTTTGATTCCTCGGCGGACACAATGTGACCAAAATGTCACTGCCTAACCAAAACTCACACTTGCTAAACTTGAAGAGTTGCTCGCCTTAACGCTTTGTAACGTTCTCAAGTGCTTTGTGTTCTTGGTTATTCTTAGAGTATATTAGGATATGCTATGAACACTAGAAATTTGTCAAGTATGGGTGGAACACTCGCTCATAATATCCATAAACGGGCATTTGTAAGTCAAAGGGCATCACGATGAATTTGAAATGACCATACCTTGACGGAAAGCCGTCTTTGGTACATCCTCCGGTCGAATCCTCAATTGGTGATATCCCGACTTTAGGTCTATCTTTGAAAGACTCGCTCCTTTAAGCATATGTGGGTTACCGTTCTTATGCCTCCTCTGGAGAAGAAATTCTCATGATTTGTTCACGCTAGGATCTAATCCTAAGCTCTACGCATGCTTGAAATAAAAGAGTGCGAGGCCCAAGATCAACAGAGGATAACGTAATTGGGAGTATTCCCATACCGCCAAGTTTCCTTAGTTCCTGGCTCTTGCGAAGTCTCTTTCTGGTTGGGCGTAGGCCTCGCCTGGCGGTGTTGTTGCCTGATAAAGTTGTGGTTGCTGGTTGCCGCCGCTGTTGTTGTTGTTGCTGTTCTGTGGCGCGTTGGGGTCGGTTTGCATCGTCCGCGTTGTCGCCATTGTTGTCGCTATTGCCGCTGTGGTTGATATGGTCGTTGATTCGGCTGATAGATCGAATCGGTCGTTCTGAACGGTTGAGCTTGGATAGCTCGGATCGGCTGGACTTGGTTGGGCACATTGGCGGCCATTTCTCCTGGCGTATCCGTGGCGTTCAAGTAGTGGCCCTCCACACTCTAAGCATCCGTCATTTGTAAACGCATGCCCTGTGACTCCTATGGCACCGGGCATGGGAGCCTCACAAATTCTGGTTTCTCCCGCAGGCGGGTACCATGGGCGCCCATTTCGCCCGTGCCCGATGGCACGTTATTTCTCGCCATGGCCTCCCGTCGGCCTGGCGTGTGATCCTTGCCCGTGGGTCCTTCCCACTTTCTCTTCCGCGATCTCTCGTGAGTGGGGATGCGTGACGACCTATCTTCGCAGGCAGCCGATGTCCAATGCCCGATCGAGGGCCTACGGGAAGTCGATCTCCGTGACCACCAACGACACCGATCTCATGGCGAGTCCCGCTGAAATTTCGATCCTCTTCTCGTTGTCGACCGTGAGGTGAATACCGTGACATTTCACAAAATGCACGGTCGAATCGTGACCGTGGTCTTCCTGCGCAAGTTGTAAAACTCGTGCTCCTTCCTCTTCAGAACTCTTGAATGTACTTCGTGACACTTCCTCTTTCAATTCCTCCGTGAGAAATTTTCCAGCTCCTCCTCGAAGAGTCTTTTCGCCTCCCACCGTAAGTCGGCGCACTCATCCGGAAAGCAACGCATGACAAGCGTCTTGAGAGGTGCGGTGAAGGAAGTTAAAGATTCGCCCAGCACGAATCAAAGTTCAAGATCCACGGATTCCAGTCCGTTGAAAGGGCGGTTACGTGAGAAATAGTTCCTCAATCCATCTTACGGTGATGGTGGTGGATGGGTGTCATCTCTTCGTGTGTTACCTCACGGTTTCTTCTTCGGTGGCATTCTATCTTTCATAAATATACATAATCGATATCTTCTTATACCATCCGTCAGGATCATAGATATCTTAGCACGGTATGTATATATAATCATAAACATAAATCTAGCACGCATCGAACACCATATATCACAACCTCAAAACCCAAAGCCCTGGGAGCTATCATCATATCAAATCAAATGTCTATGAGGACTTTCATCATCACTTTACGATCCACAAAGGCGTGCACGAGTATGATACTCGAAAATTAATATCGCATCACTCAGTACCTAGTCACGGTGCGTATAAAATCTAAACGCTACCGTGGTCATCAAAATAAGGGTTCATATCGGGACGACCTATCGTTTCCGCGCATCGAAACATACTCGTATATAGACAAAACACTATCTAGTCCTAAGAACTAGATCCATAATCGCCGAGTGTAAAATAGGGCTCAACGTGTTGGATGACTGAAGTATGGGTACTATCAACCTCCATATCATCGCTGCAGCGGTCCTCCTTAGGATCGTCCTCCGAATTTTCTTCGGATCCTCCTCCTCAACCTCTGCATCGTGGGAGTCACGGTCTCTGATTCTAATGACTCTAGCTTCTTCCCGCCTAGGTCTCGGCGGATCTCAGCCATGATCTCCTCATAGGGGTCGGAAATGGAAAGCGATAAGCGGGCACATGTTTCTCTCGCGGCATGCGTTAGGCCACATGAATCGTCAATCTCTACATTATCGTGCACAGAGGTCCGTGGGCGTGGGCGAGCATGATGAGATGGAAGTTGGCATGGAATGATTATGGCGATGGTGCAGGCGGGCATGACGGGCTCGAATCCTATTGGTAGTAGGACCGAAAGGTGAACTATCGAGGATGAAAGGTCCACCTCGAACATGTTCTTGCCACGCCGCAGAATTATGTTCCATCGATGCAACGAGACACCTCCGGGTGAAGCCACTGGAATCTCATTACGCTAGGTGTACACCGCTCGGGAGATATGGTCCAGGGTGTAGCTCGATATCATGAATATGTAGTTAAGGGGCCGACAAACGGGCAAGTCCGCCTCAAGATCGAGCTCTGCGACGATAGATGTAATCCGATATCTCACGCATATCCCGCAATCGGATGGCGTCTTGTCAGCACACCGTCATAATGACGTACACCTGCAGTGAGCCAATGACGCTAAAATGGCGAACTCGCCGATGTCTTTACTCGGTACATCGTCGGAACGGTAGGAGTGTACCACCTCCCCGGTGTGACTCTAGAAGATAAAGAGAGCTAGTAAAACCGTCCGAACCATCTTATATTCCTAAGTTCTTATGAAACTATTTCATGGTTTGGTCTTTGGGAAGAGACGCATGGTTCCTAGAGCACCAAGCTCGATGCCTAGCATTCGGGTAAAGGCTAAGTGATCACCCATCTTATCGGGTCTGGATTCCTTACTTCTACTCACGTTATAGTATCACATCATATCCGTTCTCATTATGCACTTACGATTCATCATTTCTTTTATACCTTCATAACGTTATACTTTTATTCTTTTCACTTATGCCGATAGAGGCAACACGCTGTTAATTCCTTCACGTAGAGAGGTTGGGACCCGTAACGGCGAACCTCCGTTACAATCGCTTCATCATCGTAGACTCGTCGCTCTCATCATCGAATCCGTTCGATTGTGATTCCTAAGATTTCTATGTTCTCGTCTTCTTAGTATTTCGTTCATTGGGGATGCTTATGTTCTCATACTAAGTTCGCGAAAAGGATCATGCGTCAAGAGTCTATGTTCTCATGGGAAACATACTCATTTACATCATGTCAGATAATACAATGAACACAGATCGCGACACATTGTGCGATAATCAAGCATTCTCATTTACTCATTTACCAGTTCCTAAACCTTGTAACTTTCTTTCAAACTAATGACCAATCAATTGAAACAACTTTTCAATTTAAAAATTTCCACTTTCAAAATATTTTTCAACTTCCCAACAAGACAATATTGAAATTCCAATTCACATTTCATATACTTCCATCATTTCAAAACAACTTTTAGTTGAGATAGTTACCTTCTTCCTCGTTGAGCAAGGCGGCGATGGAGTGCGAGCGCCGAAATACAAATAATTTCTAGACTCGACTTCGACTTAGGATTCAGGAAAGGGTTTCTAGGGTTCGAGCGAACAAGAGCTCGATACCACTTTTGACGACCGACTTTCCAATGAAGTACGGATCATATGGATCGTCACCGTATGATAAAGCTGAAATAAACATAGCTAATCAAGGCAATCAACCAATCAACTACTTAATAATGCATAGGTTAAAAGGGATAAACAATCATACTCACTCAAGTCGAAGGACTTGTCAAAAGGGGTTCAGGTTCAACATAACCCATCGTAAGAATTTAAAGTCGAGTCGACCTCCAATTCTAAATAAGCGTTATAATCAAAACATTTATAATATCGAGTTAGAATAAGCATGTGGACATGCATATGCGATGCATGCCCAAGGTTCTAGAAACCTTTCTAATTAAGCATCAAAATAGCCGCTACTCGCACCACCGCACCCACCATCGATCCTTGCTCAACCCGCCGTCAAAACGAAATGCGGGCTAAGTACAAAAGTATCGGTGGACTCGTTGCAAAACATTTTATTTGTCAAAGTTATTAACGCCCGATAGCTGAGGGTTTTAGTTAAAAGACTCATGCCTATCAAACATTTTATCTTTTTCCAAAAGCGTTGGCGAACTATTTCATTCACGTTGTTTCCATATCGATCATTCATTCATTCATTCATTCGCGACTATGGGTGGCCACCACACATAGTTGCCGACTGCGAGGAGCTAACCTTAACACACACACGCTGTACACAATCCGAGTTAGTCCTCAACTAAGTCGGATCCGATCGTTACCCTTTTTACGTTGGTGGACCAACACATTCACATACCACATTGATATACCAATCTCGATAGGATAACAACAAAACATAAACATTTGGCGATGATAACATTTCATGATAATATTTCATAAAGCTTTGTAAAACATGCTTTGAGATATGCATAACATTTTCGTTTCAAGAAAGCCCACCGCTAATCCAAGCTAGTGGTTCTAAAAGAGCGTGTGATGTTCTTCCTCGCCGACTACGCCGATCAAACCCTTCATAAGAAAATAGCGTTTTAGATTCTTTCTATGATCGAAGGTGTTTATAAACTCTGACTTAAAGTTCCCAATTAGGGTTTCTTTATGATTTTATGTGATTGTTTTAAGATAATTTCTATTATCTTACATTACCAATTTCCAAACTATATCACTTCATCGCTCATAGTGTATTTAATTATGAATCATATATTCCAGTCTATCCTCGACTCTTAACCTTAGTGTTATTCTTAACGTTATTACGTTATAGATTGTTGGTAATCAATTACGATTGGTAGTTTAGGATTATCTCGCCACCTAACTAGACTTAACAATTATAGTTACGTCCTAGTAGGTTATGTGACGACTTATCGTATTCTACGACAATTAAAAGATTAGTCTTGATTTATGATTCAGTGAGCACATGCTATCATATAGCTAAGTACTTAAGAATAAATGAAGTACTTGAGAATATTAACTCGATGTTGAGACATAAGGATCGACATCTTATGTTGAATCTTGCTACTCATTCGACATTGCTTATTTAATTCACTGCGTGGAGATTACATATGTCGATAATCGTTATTCGTTAGCGAGTTATGTTAACGCAACAATTATCGTATTGAGTTTCGTTATTGAATATTAACGTTGTAGCTCGACCTTTGGTTTTCTAACTTAGTAACTCACGCTTGAGTATCCTTTTATTAATGGAAAACCCTAATTTGTGTCTACTTGATCCTCGTTTATTCCGTCTTAAGTTATCGAAATTGGTCGATTTCTTTTGGGTTCTCATACATATAGTATTATGTTGTTTACATTTGGGGTTTTGGTTTGTCGGTTCAACATAAACATAAACATTCAACATCAACAAAACCATACACAACATAAACTATACTAAAGCATTAAAACCCTAATTTCTAATGTAATACACCATCATTGTGTAAGTGTACATAAGTGTTCCATTCATTCACCCTAATCACAACCATTTATCCAAAGTTTCATATTACTATCATAGCATCATTCATCATCAAAATTAAACCCATACTTAGCCATTCTATTACGTTTCGATAATTAGCAATAATTAGCATATGCATCCAATAAATTCCAATAAAATCACATTATACTCCTATCATATTATATAATTTAATTACCAACTCAATATCATCATATAAATTTTAAACCATGGTTAAAAGTCTCAAACTTTCGGTCAGTTTCAAATTAGTAAGCTTTGGTGTTCAATAAATTCCACAAAAATTATATCATGCTTATACTATATACTAAACATGAAATATCACTTCATATCATGCATTAAAATTTTAAAACCATGCTTTTCATCTTTAAATCATTTCGTAATTCCACATTTATATATATACATATTCAGATAAATTCATCTTGCAAAATATGTTTATATATGAAATAAACATGTAATATTAACATTAAATATCAATTAATATTTATAATATGAACCAAATGCTTGGAATTCTTTTGTCCTTACACATATTTTACATATGTGTTCAATAATTCAACAATGCATATTAGGTTCATATTATTTCTAAACATCATATATCCTATTATTTCCAACAAATAAAATCAAATAATGGCTTAAAATACTTAAATATATTCTGCCCATTTTTGAAAAAATAGGAGTAGTGTTTCAAATTTTCATGATTAATGTATGATGTTCATATCATATATTAAACACATATCTCAACTATTTCTCAATAAATAAAATCAAACAAATACAAGAAAATTCCAATAATATTCTGAAAATTACCATATTTATTCTACATGCTTATAATGCATTAAAAGCAACAATATCAAATAATATTCATAAAATCATGCTTTATCATATTTAAAAGAAATAAAGTATAAATAAAAAAATCAAACATTATCCAAAAATTCTGAAATTTTATAGTAGCCTTAGAAAATTATTGTAAGCATGTTTTGTTCATGGATTAAGAGCATTTGATGGCTCTAAAGTCACGAAAAAAAATGAGGAGTAAACTGGGTTTTAAACCCAAAATTCAAAATAAATATTCCACTGCATTAGGATGCAAGAGGATGATGAATAATACCTTCTTATGGTCTTAGAAGGATTATTTGTGAGTGGGAGAGGTTGGGAGGAGAATTGGGGTTGAAAGTTTGAGAAGTGAAGTTTGAAAAATGAAAGAAATGCAGGGTGAAAGTGTTCTGCCCTTGAACGTGTTTCGCCTTGTTATTCAGACCTTAGAGCTGTGATTTCCCATTTGGTAAGGTCTTGGTGGTAGTTGGGAGGTGGATTGGTCAAATTACCCGTTTGATGTTATACCGACTCTTTAAGTTTTAACGCACTTCGATCGATTTCTCGGAACCTTAAGGTTCTATCTTATTAAATAGCCTTTAAAAGACTTATTTTAATGTTCATAAAAATTTCACGAAGTTCGGACGTCGTCCGATAAGTCAATTCCGAGTTATCGCGAAAACGACGCTCGACGATTAAAATATGCCCATTCAAAATTCTATTGAATTTTGAGCTTTCATAAATAATTTGAGTCTTATAAAGCATATTTTATTGATTTAGACCCTCGGTTCGAGTTTCGGTCGTTCGGATCAATTTAGGGTTTTCGATATATTACCGGCGTTCTGTTAAGTTCTTAGAATTCCCTGAAATTGATTCTTATAACTTCTAAATTCATAATAAATTATTCCTTCATGATTTTGGTTGTTATCATCATTTATTACGATTAGCACGGACTGAAGTTGTTCGGCTCGTAAATAGTTTTTAAGACGACCGGCAAGTATGCCGAAAATTCTCATTCTTCGCATTCTCACTGTTGCGTGAGGATTCCAAAATGAAATCGCTCGGAGATTCATTCGATCTTTCATTCTATGTTCAGCTACTCGAAAACCCTAATCCTAGACTAGTTATCGCTTTTGATTTCTTTAGTATTCGATCTCCGAATCGATTCTAATTGCGTTCATTGGTTTCCTTAAACATAATTAAGGTCTAAGAACTACAACTAAGTGATTCAAACATCACTAATAAAAGTTTTAAATTTTGGGTTATTACAAGAACCGATCAAAGACTCGACATAACACTCATCGGTGAAGCCGATCAAACGACCTAAGATAACGCCTCGCCGATGAATGATCGAAAGACCTCGGCATAAGGCCTCATGGTGAAACCAGGCAAACAAACTTGGACACACCTCGACGCCGAAGCAACAAAGACCTCGAACGCCCACAAGTGAAACCAGAACATCGAAGCGATATAAAAGCGCAACAAAACGACGCCCCTTCATCATAAGCAAATCTCGGTGAATTACAGCCCCAAACCCATCACGACCTCGCAGCCTTTTGGGGATGTGATAGATACTGCCCAACTCCGTGCCCAAGCATCGGGTCCAATATAAAAACACGACATTAAGCGAAGCGAGTTCGCCCAAGAGCACCCTAAAGCCAGGAGACGCAAGATTGCCATATCTAAGAGAACCTAATTAGAGAAGAGATAAGATTCAAATCCTATCTTAGAATAGATTTGGGATTCGAGATCTAGGTCATTATAATTGTGTATAAATGAGGCTAGATCAAGGAAAATAATCATCTACAATTCTTGTAATCACTCCTCATATTATCAATACACGAATACTCTCTCCCGTGGACGTAGATCCGATTCATAGATCGAACCACGTAAATCCTCGTGTTCTTCGCATTTATTACCCGCTAAAATAAGATCGATCGACATAAACTACACATCAATAATGCTAACAAATGGTGTACAACAATTTCGGTCATATGTTTTAGAAGTTGAGAAATAAGATTAAAGGATTACATTTAGGGTTAGATATTTAATTAGAATAAAAATAATATAAATACACACTATATTGGTAGGTCCGCGTGTCGGATTTGGATGATTGATCTAAAAATAAATTGTAGATCTGAAACCGAAATTTAAGAATATGATCTAGATCGATCCAAATCCGTCAAGTCCAAACTTTTAAAGACCCAAATCCTAAAAATAGATCTAAATCGGTACAAGATCCATTGTCGTCCTATATGTGTAAAAAAAAAATTCTTCTATAGTGTTTTGATGTATTTGTGCCAAGATGTCGATATATATGAGTGATTGTATTATGATTATTCTATAAGGTAACTTCTTTATTTAATGAATATATCTTTATATAAGAAACATATCTTGTCCGACCCACAAGCTAAGGTCAATTTTGAAGAGTATTTAAAGGCAGACTCACATTCCAAAAGTTGGAGAATTGAAGACTATATTATTTTGTCTCGTTCATATTATTTATATCATTGACAATTGCTATCGACGGTTGTTTTCTTTATACATATTCCAATATTTGTGCTACTAGTAGAGCATTTTGTGAGATTAAAACTATCCATTTTAAAAGAATTTTAGACTCTTTTCTAAAGGGGTTGGGTGGTGAGTATATTAAGTTTAAGTTTAATATTTATGTGGTGCATACACATCTAACTACTAGTCTATTGTTGATGGTGTTCGTGAAGTTACTAGATGTAAATTGAGTCTTATTATAAGTCATTTGTAACTTAAATTTAGGTAGTTGATTGTTTCATGGTTGTCTCTCAGAGCGGGTGTGATATCACCGAACTAGGTTACCAAGTTATCATGTCGTTTTGTTGCTTTTGTCTATTTATTTTTGTGTGATTGTTCTGTTCCATGTAACACGCTTTGCGACGCATTTCATCACATGTTCCACGGATTAGTCAATTTTTAAAATAATTAACATTCCCTCCATCACGATAAGTGTATCACAATTGCCACAAAAGTATATCACTTTCCTTCTTGAGGACACAACTTTCTTATTATTTAACATCACAACCATTCATTATTTACTAAAAATCATTTTATCATTCACAACTTTACACAACCATTTCTCCATTCAAACAACACTCACCAATAATTTTATTAAACACGTCAGTCCACAAGTGATACACTTATTTTGGAGGAGTATTCACAAAGTGAATGTTTTGATCTTCTTTTTTGTTTCAATTATTTTAATTTCATTAATTTATTCATAGTTCCTAATACTGCAAACCACGTAATAGTATTGAACATATTTATAATTTCAACGCAATATTGTATGGTTTTAACGTGTGAAGTGTTGTAATTATCGATCATATGTGTAGTGCATCTTATATATTTTTAATTAATGAACAATGGGAATAATTAAAGAAATTTAATTACAAACGGAAATGATATGAGTTACCAACTAGTATTTCGAAATAATTAAAGATATTTAATTAAAAAACATACTTTTAATTATTTTGAAAATAATATTAAGGAAAATAAACTTACTCTAAGTATGAAGAAATCTTTGGATTCGTAGTAACACATAACGATGTGTGCTTGAGCTAAGGATAACTCATCAAGTTTCATGGTTTCAACTTTTCGACTTCTACCTCGACATGAAAAATATTTTCCTTGTTCAAAGTATTATCATCATATCTGAGCCTACTAAATCGAGTCTCAATGCCTTCAAAATATCTTGAGCAAAGGTGAGGCATTCATCACAATATACCCTCTGCAATTGATCCTTGATTGTGCTCTATTGCGAACATAAGATTTTAAACGTGCCAAAATCTTAGAATATATATGAAAGGATCACCTTCACGCTATATAGTGGCCGAGAGGTCACGGTTCGAACCCCACCAAACGCCTCTATGAGTTTGAGTCATCACACATGGTTTTCCAGTGTGGTTTACCTATCGTGTGGTTTGGTGCTATTGCAGACAGAGGGTTTACCGGCCTCTAAGGTAGCGGTGAGGGTTCCCCATGATACCAAAAAATAAAAAATAAAATAAATATTAAAGTAGTACGAAATAATATATATAGTAAAATACCTTTCAATGGGTTACATCCAACTATACATAATCGGCCTCCAAGCTCTTTAGCCTGGAATTAAGTGAATAATCAAATGTACCATAATAGTGAATAAACTTGGAAGAAATAATTGTTCCATCTCGATAATGTAGCAACTTGATCCTCTAACTTATCGATTACGCGGATCCAATACTTTTCCACAACCTTTTGAAAACGAGCACAAGTCACACAACTTTCATCGTTTAGTTTTCTCACGAGAAGCATGGAGGCCTTACATGTTATGGCAATATGTCTGCATCGAATGTAAGCATCATGACTCTTAAGATTTGACAATTTCTTGTCCTTCAAATTCACTCCTCTTGAAATATTTGGCGTATCCATCCGGGACTTTGAGGTTTTTAACACTTGAGGAATGCGTCTTTTCACTCTAGACATATTGAAGCATGCAGCGGTATAGATGATTTTTATCCAAATAATCCCTAAGATGAAGGTTGGGTCGTATTCATTTCCATGATGTCCTTCCTATCTCTCTCATCATCTTTAGTCTTTCCATCAAGATTCGACAAAGTCCAGAAGATTGCCACACGCTTCTTCTCAATATGCATTACATCTAGATTATGCCTTAGAAGGTTATGCTCTACGTAAATCAAATAAAATACTCTTTTTTTTCCAAAGTTGTTCTTCCATTAGTATCTTCATAAAATCATCTAGATCATTAAAAAAACACCTTAACGCAAGAGATCTCAAAGATCAACCAAAAGCGAGGACACTTCTGCTCAAGTGCAAATCCATTAATCGCATGCGTCGAGATCGGACCTCCATTTCCTGGAAGGTTTGCAAGGAACAAAGAAGCTGAAGTGATAAATGAGATGATCAAGATCTTTAAAATGGTAGAGATCAACATACCTTTGATCACTGCTTTGACCTCGATGCCAAGGTGTGTCAAGTTCCTCAAAGAGCTGTCTACCAAGAGAGTCAAGTACACAGACGATGTCAAGTTCCATATGGGGGAGAATGTCTTAGCCGTGCTTAAGCGAGACCTCCCAATCAAGTGTACCGATCCTGGGATATTCTATATACCTTGTGTGATCGGGACAACGAGGATAGACCAACTGCGATATGTGGAAGCTCACATGCTAATTCGCTGGGAAGACGGTCACCTTTGACATCTACAAAGTTGAGCAATTTCCGATCGACATCGAGATGGTGGACTTCGTCAGTCTCACTGAGAAGAATGTTGAGAGATACTCTGCCAACGTGGTGATCAAGGACGTGTATGATGAGTCATCGAGACAAAGTGAAGACCTAGAGTATCTCGACAAGGAGGAGATCAAGGCAACCAAAGTGTTTGAGGTAGAAGCCGACCAAAGTGGGGACGATCAACCAAGCTATCGATCACAGCTAGTACATGGCAAGGAGAGGATGCAACATTCCTTGAAGAAAACCCCTAAGCTAGAGCTCAAACGCCTACCGAAGCACTTGAAGTACATCTACCTCGGAGCCAACGAGACGTTGCCAGTAATCATAAGCTCCGAGCTGACGATCAAAGAAGAAAAAGAGGCGAGAGCCGTCTTGAGCAAGTCTGAGGAGGCCATCGGTGGACCTTAACCGACCTCAAGGGCATCGACCCTCTGTTTGTCAACACTATATCTTGCTCGAGGGCGATGCCATGCGGTTCGAGACCCCGGAGGAAGCTCAACCCGGTGATGAAAGAAGTTGTCGAGGAAGAGATACTCAAACTCCTTGAGTTGGGCCTCATTACCACTGTCTCGGATGGCGGTGGGTCAGCCCGATCCACATCGTGCCAAAGAAATCCGACGTCGGTGGTGGAGAATGAAGGCGAGGCCGGTGGTGATTAGACTCGAGACGGTTTGGAGGGTTTGCATCGACTCGTAAAGCTCAACAAGGTGACCAGGAAGGACCACTTTCCCCTGCCGTTCATTGACCAGATGCTTGAGAGACTCGTCGGAAATAGGTATTTCTGTTTCCTTGACGGCTACTCTGGATATATGCAAATTTGTGTGGCATTAGAAGATCAAGATAAGACCATATTCACTTGCCCGTTTGGCACATTTGCATATCGTCGTATGCCATTTGGTTTATGCAATGCCCCAGGGACATTTTAAATATGCATGATCATTATATTTTCTGATTTGCTTGAGCAATGCATTGAGGTGTTCATGGATGATTTTACTGTTTATGGCAAGACGTTTAACCAATGCATAGATCATCTTGAGTTAGTTCTGCAGAGGTGCGTGGAGAAGGACCTTGTGCTGAATTATGATTTTACATGTTTTTGCGAGACGATTCTAGAAATTAAATCCTTTTGTTGAGATTCATTCTCGATCTTTTATTCTATGTTCAGGCTACTCAGAAAACCCTAATCCGGTAGGACTAGTCACTAGTTTTTTTTTATTTCTCTAGTTTTCGATCTCCGAATCGATTCTAATTCGTTTCATTGGTCACCTTAAACATAATTAAGGTCTTAGAACTCTAAGTGATTGGTTTAAGCATTGCTAATAAAAGTTTTAAATTTTTCAGGTTATTACAGTCAGTTTTGTCATAAGAAAAAGTTTTAGATTTGCCTAACTGATATATCTATCTTTCTTGTTTGTTTTCAATATAATCGCATAAGGTTTTGGCATCATCAAAAAGGGAAAAATCATTGGGAAATTTTCTATCTGTTGGGAATAAGTCTATTTTAAATTTGTGTTTTGATTAGATACCAAAACCTCTGATGATTGCTCTGCTATTGTAACTAATGCTGCTGACTTATTTTGGAGTTAGGCATTTTTGTTACAGATTTCAGTAGTAGAACTACCAGCTTAGATAGGCCCAAGATTGAAGGAGTTCGGCGATCGAAGCCGCCTTCTTGATAGGATTATCGTGATCGGTAGCATCTATTAGAAGATCAACTGAAGGATCGCATATTGAAGATTGAATACTGATGGAAGGCTAACTGATGTCTGAAGATTAAAGTATAGCGATGCTGATAAATAAAGTTACTGGAATGAAGTCGAAGACTAAGACTGAAGCTTGAAGATCGGAGTTGAGATTCAGCGTTGAAGAGATGAAGAAGTCAGGATATGACCAAGTGTCATGCCAGAAGCTGACTGCAATACTAAGGAGTCAAAGCTAGCTTCTGGAAATAAAAGTTGTTGAGTTATAGTCAAAGCTGCTGACAAGTAGTTAATGCTGGCAATATCGAGTCAAAGCTGGCTGATGAAAGATCAAAGCTAACTACACCTACGTCAAGTTGAAAGCATTTAACTGAATCAGGTTACCTAGCTGATAAAAGAAAGGAGTCGACCTGGCGATGAAAGATGGGCGATCTCGTGACCCAACTGAAGTCGCCATCTTGATAAAACATAGAGTCAATTCAACTAAAGAAACATGAAAGAATTTAAGCCTTGAATGTTTGAATTGCCATGTGTGGTATCGTATTTACAGAAGATCCTGACATGCCAGAGGACCTTTTCAGAATTACAGAGCTACAATATCGATGATTGATAATTCTCATTTTTACCTGTTTTAAAAGGCTATATTCGTTTCGTTTCTAATTGATAAGTGATCTTTTGAGCCGTCTTTTGATATATTTATGTTTACCTTGGAAGATATTATGCCATGTGTGTTTCATGTCATTTTAGCACAGGTTTTGATGTCCAAAAGGTGGATCACGACAAAGAGGAGTTAGCTAACCCGGTCGTGAGCTCGTGAGAAGAATATCTGTTTAGATACGACGTTAAATATGATGAAATAGATATGAAAAGTATGGGTGTGAAAATTTTACAAAGTTAAAGAGCATCTCGATAGGAGTCCATAGGCATAAACGGATCGTAATTCGGAATTTGGATGAGAGAGAACGGAGCGAAACAGCGAAGTCGTGCTCGCAAGGAAAGACGCCTCGCGAGATTTGCTTTCGACCCAAGGTCGTGAGACAAAGTTGATAAACGCGCATTTTACACGTTTATTATTGATTTTTAAAGATGATTTTGGATCGATAAAGTGCGTTTATGTCTTGGATCTCAATGCTTTTACATATTTTTGGAAGATACTGCTCTTGGGTTCCGTTTTGGTGTTTTGTAGGCTTATAAGTTGAAAACCAAATCATGGAACGAAGAACGAGCAAACGAGGGCAAAAGCCTGGGCCTAGCGATCGTCTTCGCGGCCGCTAGCTAGACCACGAACCATCGAGCAGTAGCGCAGCGCCGCATATGCAATGCAGCTGAAGGCTCGCGGCCGACCTAGCGATCGCTAGGTCGGCCACAGGAAAGCTCATGGCGCGAGGTCCCGTGCCGCAAAGACGTGCCGCGATGATTTTCCATGCGACACGACCACACCTAGCGACCGCGAGGTATGGCCGCGAGGCGAATCCGTGCTTGCGACGACCCGCCGAAAACGAATATTGGCCGAGGCGAAGTGTTCCCTCGCGACCGAGCTCGCGATCAATGAGCCCGACCGCGAGGCATGGCGGCAGACTCCAAAATGGGGTTTCGAATTTCAATTTTATAAATAAAGGAATACCCGCGCCCCAACCTTCCCTGACCTATTTTACACGTTTTTGTCCAGTTTTTCATTATTTTTTCTTCTTTTACACTCTAGCTTTGATTTAGATTCATTCTAGCTTTAGTTTTTCATTGTTCTACGTTAGTTCTACGCATTGTCGACGCTCGAATGCTTTTGTCGAACAAATTCCATCTTTTTCCTGTTTTTTCCGCTGGGTTTGGATCTGAACCCAACCATTGTTCTCGAGCGTTTTCCTACGGGTTTGATCTATTTAATTCGTATTTTTATGATTATTTCGTATTTAATTTCGTTATTTATGTCTAGCTAATTTCTGTTCTAATCCTAGGGTTTGCATGATTCTATCCTATATGTTGTGATTCCTGCTATTGTTATTTACCTTTCAGGCATTGATTCATGATTCTTGGTGCTTAATTATATGTGTTGATTTCTGATCAATCTTGATGCATATCATAGTTGCCAGTTAATTACGTAATGCTTTTAATTATCAATCGATCTTGAATGCATGATACGGATAAGTCTTGAGTCGAATCGAGATAGGAACATTCGTAGGAAGCATATTCTTTGTGATCATTTTGAGTTGCTTATTTTCCTCTGAGACGTAATGATAATAGGAAAATTAGTAATCAATCGTCACAATTAGTGAATCAAGTTGTAGGCTACATATGTGATCTTCCATCTTATGCGGATTAAAGCGGTTAATAATAAGCGGGATAAACATCGTTGTGGATATGATTAGTGCATCCTGTGGTTAGTCTTTATCTCTTATTTTCATCTTTGAGTTTTATTGCCTTTGTTTATTTTCAAGTTGTTACATTTGCATTGGATTTAATTATCTGAAGCCATAAAACCATTCAAACCATACTCAGTTGCTTGGATAATGATGAAGGATTAGAGAGTTGGCTTCTGTGTTTTCGGATTGCAATCCCTGTGGATACGATACTCGACTTACCTTATACTTGCGCGTTTTTCGTGTGAGAAAAGTGAGTGTTTAGTATGTTTTTGTGATGATTCTTGGCATTATTTTATATGTCATTTTCTATGGTTTGTCCTATTTATGCCGCCGGTTCGATTAATATTTATCGATTCGGACTTACTTAGTTCGTTTCAATGTTTTTAGGAAACGGCATAAAATAGGATCAATTGGATCTGCCAAGAATCATATTTATTGAAGAGCTTCTCGACAGGAGTTTGTAGGCGAAAACCGTGCATAAATCGGAGTTCGGACGCGAAAGAACGGAGCGAACGTCAAAGTGGCGCACGGCACCCGTCGCATGCCCGCGCTCAGCGCCCCTACCACGCGCACACACCGCACCCGCGCGCACGCCCGCCGCGCCCGCGTCCTCAACGGCGCTTCGAGCCCGGCGCGCCACCAATTCGGCGTGCACTCGATTGCAGCCGGGCTCACCAACTTCCCGTCAAGCCACAGCCCGCCACCAAGACGTCCGTCCGGCTGGTGGCCAGGCGCCCAACCAGCGCCGCCGCGCTCGCTCACCGCGCATGCCCGCTGCCTCGCGCCTGCTGCCTCGCGCTCGCGTGTCCGCCCGCGAGAACCGCTGGCACAGCACTGCTCCTGCCCCACGCCCGGCCAGGCGCTCTTCGTGAGCGCTCATCCCACTCTCGCGCGCACTCGGGGCTCAATGCCGGTAGCGTTCGGCACCTAGCTATCCTAACGCCCACCGACGCTCACCCTAAGCGGTAGCTAGCTACAATTGAGAATGATTTAACCGGCTCTACCACGAGCCGGAGTTCATTTCTATCTGAACGTTTTCGAGCTCACGCCACTCTGACCGGGCTCGTCTTTAATTTATATAAATATCGCGCCCCTAGGTCAAAAGAAGTCTCGGTCCTCGCTTTTTCTTCTCACGAGCCCGGCAGCCAGCCTTGTTCTTCAACCATGGATTCTTTAGAGTTTTTCAACAGATCGACACAACAGATAATTATTAGCTTTAATTCCTGTTTTTAGTTCATCGAATGATTTAGTTTATTAATTTAAGCTTTGGATTATCAGTTCTTGTGGAATCAATTTCATAGTTTATTGTTTGATGGTTTATGTTGAATTCAATTCCATAGTGATGATGGATTGTTTTTTTTCAGCTTGATTTATATTGCTATGATTTCTTGCTTTCGATTATTTCAAGTTCTTGTTGGATGATTGATAGTTATAGTTTATGTGCAATTAGATTTAGATTAGGGATTGACAAACCCTATGAATAATAGAATTGCATATGCTTTTATTTACCGCTTTTGATTTATCGCTTTAGTAGTTCAACTAGGATTGACAACCCCGGTTTAGATTTATTGCTTTATTAGTTTAGCTCGGGATTGACAACCCCTAGCTTAGGATGCTGTTTAATTTTCCGTATTTCAATTCGATGATCTAAAACCCTCGTTGATGTTAGAATGTTTAGGATTTAATAAACTTCATGCGCAACACAAACAATGGCCCCGTTAGTTTTCCTTGAGAGACGACTCGTGTTAACTTATCACACTACGATTACCTCGCATGCGATTGCGAGTCAATTTGAGTGTGTTTTAGCTCGATCGGTGAGCGATCAAATTTTAACACCGTTGTCGGGGATTGTTAAGATTATATAGAATAACTTGACAATTCGAATTATTAATTCAAGTTGTATTTTATTTTATTTTGTTTGTCGGATCTAATTTTCTCTTTTTCTCCGTGTGGTTTATGATCACAAGATCCTGTGGATCTTCTGAACAATCGAACTCACTCACAAAAGGAGAAGGAGACGAGATAAGAGACAGCAAGTCATGGCGGTGAATCCAACAACGGGTATTCCTCCCAACGGTGTACCTCTGAACAAGATACTGCGTCTTATGGCAGAATTTATGGAAATGCAGCGTCAGATGGCGAACATGGGACTCCTTGTCCCTGTTCCAAAGGCAAGACCGCAGAATTATATGTACAAACCTCCTACTGAACAGTTTCAAGGAGGCGGATGGGGCCTGGAGGTGAATGCTAATAACTTCGAGTGAAGTGGCCCTAATCAAGATGGTTCACGGAGAACAGTTCGGAGGAGGAGTCACAGAGGATCCGAATGCCCATCTCGAGACATACTTGACATTTGTTACATCATCAAGCGAGAATGGGGTGCCACAAGATACTATCCAGATCATGTTCGGATTTTCATTGCAATCGAGCAAATGGCGGTTCGAGAGTTTAGATCGTCTTGGAATCAGCAAATGGGGAATCTTTCTTAAAAGTTTCTCTCGAAATACTTTCCACCGGCTAAAGCACGTAAGATCATAGTGAGATTTCCACTTCTCCCGCTTAGGAGGCGAGTCACCGCTCGAGTCGTGGGAGAGATTTAGGGACTTGTTGAGAAAGTGCTACAAGATGGTTTTCTAGAGAGCAGAGATTACAGTTCAAAGATGGTGACACTTCACACGGGAGTATTGTTGATGCATCGGCGGGAGGATGCTGTTGAGCCGGCAGTGGAGGCTAGCGTAATTCTAGAAGAGATGGTCGCTAATAGCTATCAATGGCCTATGGAGAGAACACCGTGGTGGCGCACTCTTGTCGAAGGCGATGCTAAGTGCGATAATCGGATGGAGCAAGCCACCATTCTTAGAAGCCGATTCGAGAAGGAAAGGAAAGCAAAAGGAGTTGTTCACGTCAATGTTGCAGAGGCTGATATGAATGAGACGGAAGATGTGAGTTACATAAATCAGAGGAACCGTCCTAGGAGAAATCCGGCATATAATCCGAATAACAGAAGTCATCCTAATTTCTCGTATGCCAAGCCCAATAATTTTAAACAGCCTCCGCCAGGTTTCTCAGTTCAGAATGGAGTGATTTAAGAGACGCAAGAAGCCGAGTCTAGAGGACATGATGCAGCAGTTGGTTGTGAGCAACCAACAATTGGCGACGAATCAGAATTCGTTCATAAGCAATACCGGCGTAAGATAAATCATCTGAGTCAATCGTGATGGCAATGGGTAAACATATGAAGATGATGGAGAATCAAATCGGTCGGATAGCCGCACAATGTAAGCGGGAAACACAAGTCGGGCCAATTTCTAAGTGTCTGAGGTAAACCCTAAAAATCACTGTAATGCCATTCAATTGAGGAGTGGACGAGCTTATCAGAACCACACGGAGAAGAACGGCGAAGACGGGGCAACAAAGGAGCACCTCACGACCGAGCTCACGACCGCGAGCCCGGCCGCGAGGAATCAGCCAGAGAGCAACTGTGAGGATTTTGCGAGCTATCCCACGGTCGCAAGGAAGAATGGAGCGACCGCGAGAAATCAGGCAGAGACTTCGGAGGCAGACCCAGCGACCGAGATCGCGACCGCAAGCCCGGCCGCGAAGAAGAATGCAGACGCAGCCCAGATTCCTAGCGACCTCACTCGCGGTCACGAGGATGGTCGCGAAGAGCGTCCAGTGAAGAGCTATCCGACGTATACACCTTCGATTCTGTTTTCGAGTCATTTAGCCAAGCCCAAGTACGACGAGAAGCTGACTCGGTTTATGGAGATGTTTCAAAAGGTGCATATCAACATTTCTCTACTTGACGCACTTCGAGATATGCCGGGATACGTGAAGTTTTTGAAAGATGCCGTTGCAAATATGAAGAAGCTTAGGAAATTCGAGACGATAAATCTATCTCAAGAGTGCAGTGTTGTACTGCGAGAGAAGTTACCGCTCAAGCGAAGGATCGGCGACTTTCACCATAGCATGTGTCATCTAGGGCGGACATTCTCCAAGGTTCTATCTGATTTGGGGGCAAGCATCAATATCATGCCGTTGTTTATTTTTAATAGATTGGAGATTGGAGAGATCAAGCCGACCACCATTGCTCTTCAGATGGTAGACACATCGGTGACCTATTCGAGAGGGATAGTGGAAGACGTGCTAGTGAAAGTTCGAGATTTCATCCTCCCTGCAGACTTTGTAGTTCTCGACATGCCAGAGGATGAGAATACGCCTCTTATTCTTAGGAGACCATTCCTAGCTACCGGCCGAGCATTGATAGACGTGCAAGATGGAGATCTCACCTTCAGGGTCAACGATGAGAAGATGAAAATCTCTATTTACGATGCAATGAAGCAGCCTGAAAAGAAAACGATGGAAGACTGTCAAGTTATAGAGCAGCTGTCACCCACTCGATTTCAATCATCTGATCCGATGGAGTTTTGCATACAGAACTCGATTTTCTCATCCTCGGACCTCGATGAGGCGTGTGATGAGATCTTAGAGTATCCTGAGTCCATCGATGAAGTCAAGGCCCTCCCGGCGAGTCGATGCCTTATTTAGGCGTGAGGAAACCAATTGGAGGAGAGGATGGCGTGGTGGCAAAGAAAGATGCCACATCCAAGTTGGAGTTGAAGGAGCTGCGGACCACCTTCAAGATATACCTTTCTGGCGGCGATGAGGCGTGCCCGGTGATAGTATCTTGGCTTTGACGGATGAGGAGTCACGTGTCGATGGTTGTCTTTGAAATAATATAATCTGCGATTGGGTGGACTATTTACGATATCAAGGGGTTAGCCTTCGATTTGCATGCACCGATCTGTTGGAGAATAAGCATAAGCCGAAAGTGTAACCTCAACGCCGCCTGAATCCGGCAATGCAAGAGGTCGTGAGAAAAGAAGTGTTGAAGCTATTAGATGCAGGCATGATCTATGCCATATCAGACAGCGAGTGGGTTAGCCCGACTCAAGTGGTATCCAAGAAATGGGGTATCACAGTGATTAGAGATGAGACGAACGAGCTTGTGGCGATAAGACTCGTGACGGGATGGCGAGTATGCATTGACTATCGTGCTCTGAACACAGCCACAAGGAAGGAACATTTTCCCTTCCCTTTCATTGATCAGATGTTGGATAGATCAAGGGGTATGATTTCTATTGTTTCCTAGATGGATATTCGAATGCAATCAGTTGCCATCGCCCGAAGATCAAAGACAAGACGGCGTTCACGTGCCCTTATGGAGTTTTCGCCTATAGAAGAATGTCGTTTGGATTGTGCAATGCTCCAGCCACTTTCCAAAGGTGCATGATGTCCATCTTCCATGGATTAATTGAAAATATTATGGAAGTTTTCATGGACGATTTTTCAGTATTTGGCTCTTCGTTCGACCATTGTCTCCATAATCTATCACAAGTGCTACAAAGATGTGAGGAGACGAATCTTGTTCTCAATTGGGAGAAGTGTCATTTCATGGTGAAGGAAGGTGTGGTGCTTGGCCACAAAGTCTCGGCCAAAGGTTTGGAAGTGGATCGGGCAAAGATAGTAGCAATCGAGAAACTACCTCCTCCCATAAATGTCAAATCCGTGAGGAGTTTTCTCGGTCATGCAGGCTTCTATAGAAGATTCATCAAGGACTTCTCTGCGATCACGAAGCCACTGTGTGGACTGCTCGAGAAAGATACAAAGTTCGTGTTCACAAGTGAATGCTTGAGGGCGTTTGAGAAATTGAAGCTAGCCCTGATATCGACCCCAGTTTTGGTATCACCAGATTGGAGTCAACCATTCGAGCTGATGTGCGATGCTAGTGATTGGGCAGTGGGAGCTGTGTTGGGGCAGAAACGAGATAAACTTTTTCGAGTCATCTACTATGCAAGTAAGACGCTCGACTCAGCCCAAATGAATTACACCACTACCGAGAAGGAATTACTTGTTGTGGTCTATGCTTTTGATAAGTTTAGACCTTATTTGGTGGGCACCCACACCATTGTCCACACTGACCATGCCGTCATTCGTCATCTGTTCGCCAAGAAAGACTCGAAACCATGGTTGGTAAGATGGATCCTCATTCTTCAAGAGTTCGACATGGAGATTAAAGATAGAAAAGGCTACGAGAATATGGTTGCCGACCACTTATCGAGATTAGAAAAGCCAGTCGAAGGAGAGGATAAGAAGATTGGGATCAAGGAGAACTTCCCAGACGAGCACATCTTGAGCGTCATTGATCACACACCATAGTATGCCGATTTTATAAATTACTTGGTGATTGGAGTTTTACCTCCATCATACAGTCCTCATCAGAAAAAGAAGTTTCTCCACAATGTCAAGTTTTATTATTGGGATGATCCCCATCTATACCGTCGATGTGCCGATGGTCTGATACGCCACTGTGTTCTCCAACGAGAATGGGAGAACATAATCCACAAGTGTCATAGTTCTTTAAATGGAGGGCATTTTGCAGCGGCTAAGACAGCGACAAAGATTTGCCACAGTGGATTCTATTGGCCTTCCATCTTCAAGGATTGCCAGTCTTTTATTAAGAGTTGTGATCGTTATCAAAGAATGGGGAACGTCACTAAGAAAGACGAGATGCCACAGAAGATCATCATGGAAGTGGAACTATTTGACGTATGGGGGATCGACTTTATGGGTCCGTTTCCCATGTCTTGTGGTTACACATACATCTTACTTGCTGTGGAGTATGTTTCCCGATGGGTAGAGGCGATTCCCACAGCCACGAACGACTCCAAGGTAGTGATCAAGTTTCTCCACAAGAATATTCTGACTCGATTTGGAGTGCCGAGAGCGTTGATCAGCGATGGAGGATCGCATTTCAATAACAAGTGGCTAGGCAATGTCCTAGCTAAGTATGGCGTGAAGCATAGAGTCACCTCCCCCTATCATCCGCAAGCGAATGGGCAAGCCGAGCTCGCCAACCGAGAAATAAAGCAAATTATGGAGAAATCGGTTGTGAATAGGAAAGATTGGGCCAAGCAGTTGGATGATGCTCTTTGGGCCTACCGGACTGCTTACAAAGCTCCCATCAAGCTATCTCCATATCAAATGGTATTTGGTAAATCTTGCCATTTACCGGTTGAATTGGAGCACAAAGCATATTGGGCCACGAGGAGAATCAACATGGATTTTAAGGAGGCCGGGTTGATGAGAAGTGACCAATTGTTGGAGCTTGATGAGTGGAGGAATAAAGCTTTTGAAAATTCCTGGATATACAAGGAAAGAGCTCAGAAATTCCACGATCTTCACATTCGTTCCAAAGGATTCTCACCGGGTAATGAGGTTTTACTATACAATACTCGACTCCGTCTTTTCTGCGAAAAGCTCAAGTCAAGATGGTCGGGGCCGTACACAGTCTACCGAGCTCTCACCAATGGGAGTTATGAATTGTTAGATGCGAGTGGAAATATTTTCAAGGTGAACGGCCAATACCTCAAGTCCTACTTCAAGTCACACTTCGATCGAGAAGTCAAGGTGACCAAGCTCAACGAACCATGATGAGAGGTAACGTCGAGCTAGCGACGATAACTCTAGCACTGGTTGGGAGGTAACCCAACAAGTTTTACATGCTTTATGTTTTTGTCGTTTTTGTTTTTGTTTGTTTTTCTTCGTTTTGTCGTGTCGTGTCCTTTTTCATCGTTTTCGAGTCCCAAGGTATAATTGCTTTCTTTTTAAAACATATAAAAAAAAAGAAAAAAAAAGCAGACCTCGCGACCACCCTCACGACCGCGAGGAGTGGCCCGAAACAACGGGCATTAGGCCAAATTGGCTACACACGAAATTTCGGTCTGGGGGGGCATTTCACGACCGAGCTTCATGATCATGAGCCCGGCCGCGAGGCATCTTGACCCGAGCCCAGAGACGACCCGTGTGTTTTTACCCATTTTAAGCCCCCTCCCCCCTCATTTTACACGCACACACACAAGTTCAGCAGCAAATTTTTCTCTCAAGCACCATACACCTAAGTTCTTCATTTTTCTTACAAATTTCACCTCTAATCCAAAAAAGGTATGCTACATTTACTTAATTCCTCTTGAATTTACGCTTTTCAGCATGATTTGGAGGATTTTTATCCATTATATCTCCTTGTGGTGGGTTTTTGAATTTTTGATGAATTAGGGCTCATATTGCTAAATTACTTGGTGTTTTGAGCATGATTGTTACAATGTTAGGGCCATTGATGTTTATAGATGCGTATTGATGCTTATTTTTGGTCTAATTTGCCTACATTGTAGATTTGGGATGAAAAATGTTCCAAAACCCTAAATTTGTTCTTTGTCTGCAGCGTCATTTCATGACTAAGCTCGCGAACGCGAGCCCGGCCGTGTGGTTCTGCAGCATGTCCGCAAGCCGTCAGGTGCCTTCGCGCAAGTTTTCGACAATTAGCAACTGCGAGCGTCCTCGCGAGCTTGCTCGCTAGCGAGAGCGTTCTAGCGTCTTGAGATACCGAAGGCGAGTGGTACCTCGCGACCTCCTCGCGACAATGAGGTGGCGTGAGCGCCCGAATGCCATTTTCGTATTTTTGTGCGTGTGTGCGATTCCTCCCTTATTTCGCTTGTTTGACCATATGTTAGTAATGGGGGCGGTATTTTGCTCAATTCAAGTTTGGGGGAGATCTATATTTTGATATGGGTTGTCGTTTGCTTTTATATTCCTCTTTAATAAGTACATGAACTAACTTGGCACTTATCTTTAGGTACAAGATGTCACACCACTCCGGCCATAAGAGAAAGGGTAAGGAAGCTGCTTCCTCATCCCGGGATGAGCCACATGATGAGTTCCACCCCTCCACTGTTGGGGTGCGACTGCCGACTCCTTCATCACGGGAAAGGTGGAGGAAACTGGTGCAGCTAAAGCACCGACATTCCCGATTTATGTGTATTGAGACCTGCCAGGCTATGGGGATAGCCAATGACGTCTCATGGCTTGCGGAGAGGATGGATATGGGAATCAAATGGGAGAAAAATTTGTTTTGATATGCAAAGTGGGGATAAAACATAACGTATGGTACCCGTGTGAAAAAGATTAGACCCCATAAGCTCTATTACAAAGCCAAGAAACGAAAAAAAAAATTGTGAATAATATGAGCATAAAGGAAGTCAATTATCATAGTATATGGTACCTTGGGTTGCATAAATGTTGAAATAGCATGTTGGAAAGGAAAAGGAAATGGACAAAGTCCATATGAGTGATTATAGAGATGGAAGTACTTGGGATATATTTGAGTCACTTAGCCATATTATCCTACCTTAACCATTGTGCCTACAATACAACCTATGAAAAGTCCTTTTGATCCTAATTTGAATGCATTTGACGTGGTGGAGATATTAGAGAAATGGCAAGCCTATGGTGAGATTTTGCATTGCATTGATTATCGAGTGCATACACGTCCTTTATTTCTTTATAAGTTGAGTGTACTCTATATATTACGCATATGCCATTGTGAGGTTGAATTGAATGAGATTTTTGTGTCAATGGTTGTACATTGTCGATTTGACTAATGTCGTCGTGTGCACTAATGATTTTGAGCTTTGAGATATTTACGAGGCTTTATTGGTTAATCACCTTTGTCGGCGCGTTGATCCTGCTTTGTGTCTCTTTTTTTTTTGTCTTGTTTTTGTTTGAGGACAAACAATGATTTAATTTGGGGGGTTGATAAACGCGTATTTTACACGTTTATTATTGATTTTTAAAGATGATTTTGGATCGATAAAGTGCGTTTATGTCTTGGATCTCAATGCTTTTACATATTTTTGGAAGATACTGCTTTTAGGTTCCATTTTGGTGTTGTGTAGGCTTATAAGTTGAAAACCGAAGCATGGAACGAAGAACGAGCAGACGAGGGCAAAAACCTGGGCCTAGCGACTGCCTTCGCGGCCGCTAGCTAGATCGTGAACCATCCAGAACGAGCGCGAGCGCGCATATGCGCATAGCCGAAGGCTCACGATCGGCCTAGCGACCGCTAGGTCGGCCGCGAGGAAAGCCCATGGCACGCGAGGAGTCCCAGCGGCAGCGAGACATGCCCGCGATAATTTTCCATGCGACGCGACCACACCTAGCGACCGCGAGGTTTGTGGCCGCGAGGCGAATCCGTACGTGAGCGACCTGTCGAGAAACGAAGATTGGCGTAGACGAAGTGTTCCCTCGCGACCGAGCTCGGGACAGCGAGCCCAGCCGCAAGGCATGGCGGCAGACTCCAAAATTAGGGTTTCAGCCCTAATTCTATAAATAGGGCATTACACCCTCGCGCCCCCAACCTTCCCCATACCTATTTTACACGTTTTTGTCCAGTTTTTCATTATTTTTTTCTTCTTTTACACTCTAGCTTTGATTTAGATTCATTCTATCTTTAGTTTTTCATTGTTCTACGTTAGTTCTACACATTGTCGACACTTCGAACGCTTTTATCCGAACAAATTCCATCTTTTTCCCGTTTTTTGTTGGGTTTGGATACGAACCCAACCAATGTTCTCAGACGTTTTCCTACGGGTTTGATCTATTTAATTCAGATTTTTATGATTATTTCGTATTTAATTTCGTTATTTATGTCTAGCTAATTTCTGCTCTAATCCTGGGTTTGCATGATTCTATCCTATATGTTGTGATTCCTCGCTATTGTTATTTACCTTTCGTGCATTGATTCATGATTCTTGGTGCTTAATTATATGTGTTGATTTACGATCAATCTTGATGCATATCATATTTGCCGCTTAATTACGTAGCGCTTTAATTGTCAATCGATCTTGAATGCATGATACGGATAAGCTTTAAGTCGAATCGAGATAGGAACATTCGTAGGAAGCATATTCTTTGTGATCCTTTTGAGTTGCTTATTTTCCTCTTGAGACGTAATAAAGAATAGGGAAAATTAGTAATCAATCTATCACAATTGTCGAATCAAGTTGTTGGCTACATATGTGATCTTCCATCTTGTCTGGATTAAAACGGTTAATAATAAGCAGGATAAACATCGTTGTGGATAGGATTAGTGCATCCCTAGGGTTAGTCTTTATCTCTTATTTTCATCTTTGAGTTTTTATTGCCTTTGTTTATTTTCAAGTTGTTACATTTGCTTTGGATTTAATTATCTGAAGCCTTAAAACCTTTCAAACCATATTCTGTTGCTTGGATAATGATGAAGGATTAGAGAGTTAGCTTCTGTTTTCGGATTGCAATCCCTGTGGATACGATACTCGACTTACCTTATACTTGCGCGTTTTTCGTGTGAGAAAAGTGAGCGATCAAATTTTAGGCCGCTGTTGCGATTGTTAAGATTATATAGGAATAACTTGACAATTCGAATTATTAATTCAAGTTGTATTTTATTTTATTTTGTTTGCGGATCTAATTTTCTCTCTTTTCTCCGTGTGGTTTATGATCACAAGATCCTGTGGATCTCTGAACAACCGTTGGACCCCGAGATCGAACTCACTCACAAAAGGAGAAGGAGACGAGATAAGAGACAACAAGTCATGGCAGCGAATCCGAACAACGGGGTTATTCCTCCCAATGGGGGTGTACCTCCTGAACAAGCTGCACGTCTTATGGCAGAATTTATGGAGATGCAGCGTCAGATGGCGAACATGAGACTCCTTGTTCCTGTTCCAGAGGTAAGACCGCTGAATTATATGTACAGACCTCCTACTGAGTAGTTTCAAGGAGACGGATGGGGCCCGGAGGTGAATGCTAATAACTTCGAGTTGAAGCCGGCCCTAATCAGCATGGTTCAAGGAGAATGCGATTCGAGAGGAGGAGTCACGGAGGATCCGAATGCCCATCTCGAGACATACTCGACATTTGTGACACCATCAAGCGTAATGGGGTGCCACAAGATACTATCCGGATCGCATGTTCGGATTATCATTGCGAAATCGAGCAAAGGACCGGTTCAAGAGTTTAGATCGATCGGAATCAACAGCTTGGGGAATCTTTGCGAAAAGTTTCTCTCGAAATGCTTTCCACCGCTAAAGCACGAATATCATAGTCGAGATTTCCCACTTCTCCCAGTTAGGAGACGAGTCATTGTTCGAGTCGTGGGAGAGATTTAGGGGCTTGTTGAGAATGTAGGAAATCGATTTTGACCTCTCCCGAGGATCTATCTCGATGTTTAATTCACCATACATTGATTATATTACTAGCATGCACCTATATAATTAATTGCAACACGTAGGGGTTTTCTCGTGTTTACCTTTGAATCTGTCGAGGTGGATCGGGATGAACGGATCGAGACTCGTGCTTTGATCTTCTGGACTGTATCCCGGTTGCCCAATCTCCAATATCGAGTGAGGATAATCTATGAGAATGCTACAGAAAATCACCCTAACCTCTCTATGAATTTTCGAAAACTCACTCCCAAGACCTATGGGATTCTCAAAAATATGAGGATGTTAATTGATGATTAACCTTGATCTTATCTCTTACCTTATATTTATAATGCATTACCATAATCCCATAAGGAAATGATTCATGCATATCCCATAAATATAATAATATCCTTATGGATAAAGAGAATCAAATCATATCCATAGAGAGAGAGGGGGCGCCGATTTTCCTCCTAGTTCGGGCCTGGATGGGCCAGCCCAGGGATCAAATGCAAGGAATAAAGATGGGCCTCAAATAAATTAATTATCTTATGTTCAGCCCAGAACATAAATTAATTTATAAACATTCATTCATGCCACTAGAGAATAAATGTTGACTTACCCCTTTATTACCGAAGGTGAGTCGGGCTTGCACTTAGACATTACGAATTCCCGTATTTAAGATATCGCACGTCCATTAACTATTTAGAGCATTCTGACTGCTTAAAATAATTAATATCTTTAATTCCTTAAGTAGTACCACTCAACCTTAATATTGTACTTGAGCTAACTCAACCCGCGGGGTTTAGTACAATAAACCTTTGAGCTCCTTAAGGGGATGTCATCATCCCAAACGGATACGGTGACTCGACTGAGATAACTAGCATGACATACAAGCACCGCCACCACCCAAGATCACGGAGAATATTGGGTTAAAACATATAACCTCACCCATGACAAGTCAAAGTGATGGTCAAGAACTCATACTCACCTAATACCTTATCGAGGTTTAGATCATCGTAAGTCACCGAGATCTTGGTTCTTCACGACGGTCGAGACGTAAGAACTCATCTCACCGTGATCCTTCAATATGTCGAGACGCGTGCAAAGATAGACAAGCAACCAAGTCAAGTCACTTCTTATCTATACACAGACTATACCGACAACTCGTCCTCAAGTTGTCTCGGTGTGAAACTTTTATATCTCATTAAGCTTCGACTAATCATACGTACTTACGTGATCTTCTACACAATCGTATGATCTAACTTATATATGAGATAAGGGGACACGATATATGCAATCAAGTATTTAATTCAGATAGAAGATTGTAATAGTGGTAGCGAAACATTGTATACAAGCTCAACCAAAACCGCTTTCAAGATACAAATCAACAATCTCCCACTTATACTAAAGCAAACTTTTAGTATACAATGTGTCTCTCTACTAGCTATTACAAACAAAACCATCACTTTGCTTCTCCCACTTATACAAAAGTTTCCTTTCTAAGTGGGTGCCATCAAGCGCAATCCAAGTCCTCGAACGCACTTCGTAGACTTTTGCGGCGAGCTCTTTAATGAATTTATCGACTAGGTTATCCGTCGTATCATTCTTTTCAATCAAGACGCCCCTCGCCTAACGATTTCTCATATGACATGGTACTTTCTCTCTATGTGTTTGGTCGCCTTGTGGTCCGTGGTTCCTTCGAGTTTGCCACATCGCACCGAAAGTTATCACAATGAAACTATGATACTCTTGGACAAACCGGTACCACACCTAGATCCATGAGGTAGTTCTTGAACCATACAGCCTCCTTAGCAGCCTCCGAAGCGGCTACATATTCGGCTTCCATGGTAGAGTCCGCAATGCATCGCTGCTTTGCACTCCGCCAGGATACGGCTCCACCTCCCAAGGTAAACACATAGCCCGAGGTGACTTTTTCTCATCACGGTCGCCTTGGAAATCGAGTGCAGATAACCCAAAGGCATTAGACTATCTGCATGGTAAACTAGCCTATAATCTCTAGTCCTTTTCGGTACTTGAGTATATGCTTTACCGATCGAATGAGCTTGTCCGAGTTAGATCGATATCTTGCTACTATGCCTACCGCATAGCGTATATCGGGCCTCGACATAACATTGCGTACATGAGACTTCCTACGGCGAAGCGTAAGGAACTTGTCTCATTTCTCTATCTCCTTTGCAAATATAGGTGAATGCTCCTTAGATAAAGGAACGCCATGCACGAAAGGTGTTCAACTAAAAGTATACTCTTAATTGACTCGCAATCGCACGAGGTGTTATAGAGGAAAGCTAACCCTAGTCGCCTCAAGGAAAACTTAACGAGGCCTAATGTTCGTGTTGATCACGTAAAACGATTAAATCCTAAACACTCTAATACCAACATGAGTTTTGAGACATACGAGAATTCAAATACGAGAATCAAACAAAGAAACCTAAGCCGTGGTTTGTCAATCCCGAGCTAAACTAATTAGGCGATAGATCTAAACTAGGGGTTGTCAAACCCTAGATGATAAACTACTAAACACGAATCAGAAACAAATCAAAAGCAATTAAATAAATTCTCCAAACAAGAAACGATGAGGTTCAACGAAGAACGATTAATCATGAAATGCGAGTTCAACTCCACTTGCATAAAATTCAAATAATTAAAGCGGAAAGCAAGAACTAATCAAGAACCCAACAAGAATGTGAATTAAACGAGCGGGATAAATCAATACGTAAACGAAGCGATCAAGAACAATGGAACAAATAACCGAGAAATTACTTTCAATCCAATCCAAAATAACACACCGATATTGCTAGAATCAGAATCAAATAACCGACGTTGCTAGAATTCATAAAGAAATAGAGTACCAACGTGAATCAATGTCCGAATTGTAACAAATTGAAGAACGACTCCAGTAGCGATGGTGAACGAAATCGAGAAAAATACGTAAAGTCGGACCTTGAAAATAACCTAAAAAGCCTATATATAGGAAGGCAACAGGCGCCACTGAAATGAACGCGCAAAGGGCGGCGTCGCGCGCGCTGGCGCTGGCGAGCGGCGCGCGGGCAGGCGGGCGGGTGAAGCGCGATGAGCCGACGCTCAATCCGGCGCACGAGGGAAATTAGAATGCGCGCCGAGTGAACCGGCGCTCAGCGACGGGCGTGAGCGCGGGCGGCGCTGGTGGGCGCGGGCGGGCGCGGATGGTGGGCGCTGAAAGCGCCGTGCAAGCCGTGCGGTGTAGTGGCTCACTCTGAGCGCGAGGTAGGCCTCGAGGTAGCGCAGAGTGAGCGCTGGCTGGGATGCCGGGCGTGCGGAGTGTCTTGGCGCTAGCGGATGATGCTGGCGTCCGTGCGTCGACGGGAAGTCGGCGCAACTTTGTCGTTCGCTCCGCTCTTCCTCGTTTGAACTCGATTTGCGATCCTCTTTCGCCTATGAACTCCTCACAAAGTCTTCAATTATACATTATTCTTGGTAGATTCAATTCATCCTATTTAATGCCGATTTTCTACAAAACATTGAACGAACCAAGTAAGTCCGAAACGATAAACAATAATCGAACTAACGGCATAAAAGGGATAAACTAATGAAGACAACATGCAAAACAATACCAAGAATAAGCACAAAATGACACCAAACAACTCCCCACACTTATTCATTTGCTTGTCCTCAAGCAAAGTCTATACAAGCAAGAATAGAAGAATAGCTCATGCAACTAAACTCTTAATCTAATCAATCAAACCTCTTTTGCAATTCCCCGGATATGATGAGTACATAATCAAGGTTAATGTGAAACAAATCTAAGATTGTGAGAATGTCAAATAAACAAGAAGATTATTTTGCTCGCACCCAACTCTCCGTTAGGCGAATTAACTAAAATGGTTACCTTTAGCAACAAGTTTCTTTTGAGAACACAAAGAAAGTATAAACAAATTTTGGAACAATGTTCGAAGGTGAAGTCTCGATGAATTCGAGTCTCCTATAAATGGTTTCTCATGCCCATTTCTCAATTTACGAGAAGAGGCGAATCCCATCCTCCATTTATACAATCTCAACAAATTATTGGAGTTTTCATTCTCCTTCTTTTCTTTCTTATTCACTCCCTTTTTTTTTTTGTGAAAAAAGTATATAGGTAACCAAGCTGTTAACACTCCCCCTAACATTAGCCGGACAAATCACATCAATAACCCCCGATTTAAGATTTATTCACACAACCTCGTTCATTCACATTGCACTTCAATAACGTAACATCACGATAAAAGCGAACACATCAAGGTTTGACCAATACCACAGAGTTCAGGTGCATAAATTATAATCCTAACTTATTCGCATAGACAAAAAACTTGAGTACAAGATGACAAAATAAGCATAGATCCATGGTGTCAATCATGCACATAACCCGAGCACAACATATACAACATATCATCAACAACTCCCCACACATAGATGAGCACTGTCCCCAGAGCTCTAAACATGAACAACAAAATAAGGCCAAAGAGAGCGAGACTTCCCGATAACAAATGAGAGAAAAGGAGGTCAAGGACATCGAGTTCCAAGGATAGTCCCGCAAGAAGCACCGTAAAAGATAAGGAAAACAAACACACCACAAAAGGAAAACAACGAACCACCGAAAAAGGGGAGAGCAAAAAGAAATAAGGAAATATATAGATACTCTCCAACAAAGTGAAGCTTCACCGCTGGTCCGACGATGGTGGTGGTGGTGGATAGGTCAGGGGATAGGGACCAGGGTCCCCATCTGGCTTGAAGGTCGGCCAAATGTCGCTCATGGGTGTCTAAACGCCGGTAAACATCTTGACGAAAATCCCCAAACGCTTGTTGTGAAGATTGACAAGGCGCTGAATCGGGCGATTTTGGGCGTCAAGACACCGATATACTCAAGACGGAACTCTCGAAACCCCGGGTCAAGATTGGTCAACTCGTGAATTGTTGACCCATCTCGCCGCCGATACCTCTCAAAGTTCGATTCCGTGAGGAGCTAAAGTCCCCAAACCGCTGTGAAGAGGTCTCAATAAACCGCCAAAGCCGGAATCAAATGTGCCTAAGGTCGCCAAGGCGCTCGCCGTGGGGCGATGGGAGAAGGGGTAAGCAAGGAGGGGTGTGACATGGGGTGTCGCTTGTCCTTCTTCGGTGGCCTGATCATCAGGGGAATCTTCATCCATTGGGGTAGCTGTCCCGACATTAGACCCGGATGGTCGGTTCTACTTGAATGTGATATACTCTTGAACAGTACGCCGTGCTTCATAAGGAAGCAATGTTCTCGGGTCAGAAGCAATCAACCGGAAATCACTGAAAGTGATGGGAAAATTCTCAATGACAACGGAGCCCGAATTAGGAGCATCAGCTCTAGTCATACCCACAAAGAATTTGGCAAGCATAAAAGGGTATTGGCTCAAGGAGAGCTTGGCCTTACGGTGCCGCCTCATATACTCAATTCGCCATAAAAACGGTGCTGCACAAACCTTCTTATTATTCACAGCACACCACAAGAAGAAAAGCTCTATAGCACTCACTTTATTGGCTTGCTTTTTCCCTGTTAGGTTGTATGCTAGGAACTTATGAGCGATAACCAAAGCAGGGTCCTGAATAAAGGCACTAGGAGTGCTCACGATGACCAATTGTCAAAACCAGCTAAAATTTTCCATGTCTCACCATAGGGAATCCTTGGTACATCGTAAAAACCGCTAGTATGAAAACCCAAACCCTCACGCGTAACCTTAGTGTAATGGCAAATCTAGTCTCCCCAACCGACAAAACGCAGACTTAGAATCTTCACCGATCTCGAGTGACACACAAAATTCCTTAAGCAAATTCTTAAACCATCTTCGGTTCCCTAGTTGCCAAACCAAGGCATCTCCCCACAATTTCAAATATCTTTTAACGATCCATCAACACCCAATGAAGCTAAAATATTCCAATCAAACGAACGTGGGTGGCGATATCTTCGAACGAATAACGGAGTAAAAGTACCTTCTTGGGGCGAATAAATCATGCGAACGGGCATCAGAGTTCGCCTGTAGATCTTCGGGTTGTTCACCCGATCCCAAGCACCTTCACCGCTTCTTGCTCGCTTTGCCAAAGAGGCGAGAGGGTTTTTGTATGAACCATGCTTGTAAATGTCCGTAAGGAGCTCGGAGCTAGGTGAACAGCCGGGGTGTCGGTAGAGGGTCAGCACGAGGAGGCTCGGCGCAAGAAGAGCGCCAACAGATGAGGGCCTTCGATGGAATGCGCGCGTGAGAGCACGGAGGAGGGCGCCGCGCGGAGAAGCGAGAGAGGCTCACTGGTGGGCTCGGCGCTGGAATGTCGCGCGGCTAAGGTGGCGGGCGGGTGCGGTGAAATGGCACGCTGTTGGGCAAGGCGGGCGGAACGGCGGCGTGCACGCGTTTCGAGTGAACGCCGGCTCGGAGCTGGCGCTAATGTTACGCTGCCGGGCCGAGGAGCGCTCGTGGTGGCGTCTGGCGGAGATGGTGCTACTGTAGAGGTAGGCGGAAGGAGTGAGCCGGCGCTGGAATACGCTACCGGCCGAGGAGACTGAGCGGCGAGCATGCAGGGTCGCGAGACGGCGCTACCGTGGAGGCGGACGGAGGAAATGAGCGCCCAGTCTTTGGGTGTACGGAGAACGCCCGGTGGGGAGAAGGTAAAACGAAAGAGAAGGTAGGAGAGGCGGCGCGAATTTATGAAAACAGAAGTGAACGAAAATAGGCAACAGACTTCATTTAAGACCTGGTTCATCGAAGTCGGTTCACCTATTTTTTTTTTTTTTTTTTTATGAAAGCTGAATGCCGGCTGGGTTTGAGCGCAAGCTTTAAAATCATTCTGCCCATTTTGTGAACGCCGGTTCACACTGAACTCCGGCTGAGAAAAGCTACTGACTCAATCTTGAACGCCAGCCTCCTCGAACGCCGGACGAGAAAAGCTCTCAGATTCTTCCAACGCTGGTTCGATTGAACGCCACCGAGAATGGCTTCAGACTTTTTGAATGCCGCCTCACTTTAAAAGCTGCATTAACAGATGTAGAAAATCGGGATAACCAAACCGCATAAATCAAAGTGAAACGAAAAGAAAAAAAAAGAAAAATCAAAAATCCGTGGGTAAACTCCCACGTAGTACTCGCTTAACATCGTGAGCCCGACATAATCCGGTCAAAGATATTGGGGACCGAGGAGCGTAACGCTTCCACTTCTTCCGACTCCTCACGATCAAAGTACGGCTTGACTCACGACCGCTCACGATAAATGATCCGCTTGTTTTGGGTCGCAAAGAAACCGCCTCCATGGGAAAACACCTCCTCAACGAAAAGGGGCCACTCCACCGAGTTGAGCTTCCGGGAAAGTTTCAGCCGAGACCGAAATAACAAAGACCTTCATTCCTGGCCTTAACGCTTTGACTATTCTCCGATCATGAATCCTCTCGACTTTGTCCTTGTAAATGCGGGCGTTCTCATATGCTTCGTCCCAAGTTCTTCGAGTTCGTGATCCGAGAGCTCTCCCTCGCTCGCTCGTGATGTCAAGATTCATGGCCTTAATCGCCCGTAATGCTCGCTTTCGATCTCAACGGGTAGATGGCATGCTTTTCCATATACAAGCCGATAGGACTCATCCCCAAAATGCTCTTGAAAGGCCTCGTATGCCCAAAGTGCAAGATTCACTTCATCGACCGATCCTTCCGGATGGTTGGACCGCCTTCTCAAGCACACCTCGATCCGCTTGTCGCTTGTCTCACCGTCTCAAGTCTCGTGGATGATATGGCGTGGAAACCTTGTGGGTGATGCCATTCTTCTCCATGAGCTTTTGAACAACTTATTACGTAAATGTGCTCCCCATCACTTATGATCGCCTTGGGAACCCAAACCGCAGAGAATGTTCTCTCCGCACAAACTTCAAGACAACATTAGATCACTAGTCCTCGTGGAATTGCTTCACCCACTGGACACATAATCTACAACAAGCAAGATATATTCGAAACCATTAGACTTGGGGAAGGCCCCATGAAATCAATACCCCAAACGCCAAAATTTCAACTACTGTGATATTGTTCGTGGGCATCTCATTTCTCCTCCCCACATTCCCAACTCATCGCATCCGTCACATGAAAGGTAGAAGGAGTGGGCGTCCTTGAAAAGAGTCGGCCGAAGAGACCACTCTGCAAAGACCTTGAAAGTCGTCTTCGCCCACCAAAATGTCCCCGCAGGGGCTTCATGACACGCCTTAAGGACTTGACTTTGCTCCTCATCGTGGATGCATCTTCTAACCACCTCGCCCTTCCCGAGTTTGAAAAGGTATGGATCATCCCAAAAGTAATTCCTGCGTACACTAAAAATCTCTTCCTTTCTTGGGAACTTAAATCAGTCTCAAGGAGCCACAAACCAAGTAATTAACAATATCAAGATACCAAGGCGAAGAATTGATTTCCAAAGCATGCCCAAAAGGATAAGACTCACCTGACTCTCTTGTGCGGTGTAAAACGAAAGGGATTCGAGACGAGACAAATGGTCAGCTACACAATTGTCACTACCCTTCATATCTATGATTTCTAGATCAAGTTCTTGCAAAAGAAGGACCCAACGAATTAATCTAGGTTTAGCCCGAGATTTAGTCAATGTAAATCTTAAAGTCTGCGTGATCACCGTGAACAATTACCTTAGAACCAATGATATAAGCTCGAAACCAAATAAAAGCTCCTTTTCAAGAGTAGTGTAATTCATTTGAGCGTAACTTAAAGTTAAGCTAGCATAATAAATAACACGTAACATTTTATCCACACGTTGACCTAATACAGCCCCCACGTACCACATTGCTAGCATCACACATTATTTCAAAGGGTAGCGACCAATTGGGGCAACAACAATAGGGGCAGTAGTCAATTTCTCCTTAAGTAAATTGAAAGCATGCAAACATTTTCATCAAACTTGAAAAGAACATCTTGAGCAAGAAGATGACATAAAGGTTGGCTAATCTTAGAAAAGTCTTTAATAAACCTACCAGAAAACCCGCATGTCCTAAAAAACTCCTAATCCCCTTAACATCAACGGGTGGAGGTAATTTCTCAATTACATCCACCTTAGCCTTGTCAACCTCAATCCCATTCCTAGACACAATATGTCCCAATACAATCCCACTCTTAACCATAAAGTGACTCTTTTCCCAACTAAGAGTGAGATTGCTCTCCACACAACGTTTTAACACACGATCAATCTTATCTAGGCAATCATGAAAAGAAGATCCGAAAACCGAAAAGTCATCCATGAATACCTCGAGGAAATCTCCAATCATCTCGGAGAAGATTGACATCATGCACCGCTGAAAGGTGCCCGGTGCATTGCATAGGCCAAAAGGCATCCGCCGGTAAGCATATGTCCCAAAGGGACTTGTAAACGCCATCTTGCTTGATCCTCCGAGCAATTGCAACCTGATAATAGCCAGATAATCCATCAAGAAAACAGAAATATTCATGTCCAGCTAATCTATCAAGCATTTGATCTATAAAAGGGAGAGGGAAATGGTCCTTTTTTGTCGCGGCATTCAACTTGCGGTAGTCGATGCACATACGCCAGCCTGTAGTAGCCCTTGTAGGTACCATCTCCCCTTTCTCGTTCTCTACCACTGTGATACCTCCCTTCTTGGGCACCACATGTACTGGGCTAACCCACTCGCTGTCCGAGATAGGGTAGATTAGTCCATCCATCAAGTTTCAAACCTCCTTCTTCACCACTTCACCGAGGATCGGGTTCGGTCATCTCGGGCATCAATCACCGGTTTAACTCCATCCTCAAGCGTGATGCGATGCATACATGTTGTCGGATCGATCCCTTGATGTCGGCAAGACTCCACCCAAATGCCGCCTTATTCTTCTTCAGACCGAAATGCTTCTTCTTCAACACTGAAAGCTCGGAGGAGATTATTATCGGCTTTTCATTTCCTCCTCCAGAAAACATACTTCAAGTGTCTCGGCAGCCCTTCATTTCTAGAGTAGGCTTGGGCATACTAGCAACTTCACGTGCCCACTCTTCCTCGCCACCGATCCTCGCAAAACTTCCTCGAGGCTATGTTCCTGCAACAACACATTCTCGGCCAAGGGATCAATAGCATCAATGAAAGCACAATCATCAATTGAATTTACTGTAAGGAAACATCACACTGCCTCTAATGAGAAAAGACACAGCTTCACCAAGCACGGTCATTTTTAAAGTGTCACTCTTAACGTCAATTAGTGTATTGGTTGTGGCCATGAATGGCCTCCCCAATAACAGTGTGTGCTCCTTTCCATCTTCTCTAACCTCACCAATTTCTAACACAACAAAATCAACAGGAACTATCAACCCACCAACCTTAACTAAAATATCCTCAATAATACCCTTCGGATATCTGACGGACCTATCTGCTAGTTGTAGACACATGCGAGTGGGTTTAAGTTCGCTAATTCTAATTGTTTAAAATCGAATAAGTGCATCAAATTTATCCCTACCCCAAATCAAGCATGCGGAAAGCCTCCTTACCATTACCAAGAGCAATTTTAACGATAAAACTACCTGGGTCCCGGAGTTTGGGAGGTAACTGATGCTGCAGGATGGAATTGGCCGCCTCGAAGACCACCACCTTCTCATATTCTCCAAACTTCCTTTTCTTTGAAGCCACCTCCTTGAAAAATTTAGACGTAGTTTGCATTTCGATCACATCCAAAAGAGGCAAATCGACATTCACCTTGGATGGAGTTTGTAGAACTCGTTAAACCACGATCTTGTTTCTCATTTCTTAGTCAAAAGCGGGAAAGGTATCGGAGGAGTGTAAGGCTTTGTCGCCTTATGCGATGGACCTCAAGATCCTTCTTAGTTTCTACATCTTGAGAATTCAATGCTTCTCAATTTCTCCCCACCTCATTCTCAATCACACGACCACTTCTCAAACCAGAATCGCCTGGGCTTGATGGGGTTGGCTAGGAGCTTCCCATCGCTTTTGCCGCAGAACTCGCTCGTAGTGCTAGCAATCCGCCCATTTGCGCCTCCAAACGCTTGTTTGTGGATTCTGGGCATCCATCCTTTGGGGCGAAAGCATCCATTCTTTGGGCCATCGCATCCTCAAATGCCGGTCTCGAGGTGGCGCGGAGGTGCCCACGATACTTCGCCGCTGGGTATTGCTTATGCGAACCGCTGTGGTGGGGCTCTTCTTTGTGGTATCACCTCTGCTTGCCGAGGCTGGGTCCGAGGTCTTCTCGAATGGGCGCCTGACAGAACTTTGCCTCGACTCGATTTCTCCATCCCACGTTAGATCGATTCCTCCACCTCGAGCCAAACTGTTGTCGATTAGACTCGAATCACTGCTTGGTTGGAATCCTTGCATGGCATAGGCTTACGCCAGCTCATGAGTCGGCTCCCCATCCTAGGGCACGATCAACGTTATGCCCGATTTCATTGCAAATTCCACAAGGCTCTAAGAATTCTTCGTCGCCGGTTTGGTTGATCGCTTTCTCAATTTCAGCTCTTGACCTTCCTCATCAACTCTGACACTTGTTTAGTCATGTCGATGAAGGTTCACGGCACGAGCCTTTGCTCTCCCACCTCGATCGACTTCATTTGAAGTAGCAGCCATGGCTTCAAAATGTCGACGATATCCATCGCGCCCTAGAACCGATGTCTCCACCCGCAGCGTTGTCCACCATGTATTGAAACTCTAAGTCAATCCATCATAGAAGAATTGATACAAAATTTCGTCTGGCAAGGCATGATGAGGACACTTTTGCAACAAGTCCCTGAACCGTTCCCAAGCTTCATGGAATGGCTCGTCAGCTGTCTGATTGAAAGTCATGATCCGTGACCTCAACTCTTGACTCTTTTTGTTCGGTAGTACTGTCATGAACTTGTCGACCACGGCGCCAGCTCGCGAGAGTTGGCAGGGAGAGCCAGAAACCAAGACTTTGCTCTATCTTTCAGGGTGTACTGGAAACACCGCATCTTCAGCTGATCTTCATTTAGTCCTCCCAGCGGGAAGGACTGCAAAACCGAGCAAAACTCTCTTATAAAGCCCAAAGCATCCTCACTAGCAAGCCCATGGAAAGTAGGCATGAGTGAGAAATGGTTCGGTTTCAACTCGTAATCTCGCCACGGTCCAAGAACAATTGGGGCGTGGCGCTCCAATCACCGCCTATAAAATCACGCAGAGCACGTGCATTCTCACCCATCTCTCTCAACGGGGGAGTATCTTCAACAATTGGTTGATCTGTGATAAACTGCTCTGATTGTTCACCACTCTCAGAAGTGGTACCAAACTCCTCCCGTAATAACCCGAAAATTTAAAACTTTTATTAGTGATGTTTGAATCACTTAGTTGTGGTTCTTAGACCTTAATTATGTTTAAGGAAACCAATGAAACGAATTAGAATCGATTCGAGATCGAATACTAAAGAAATCAAAATCGATAACTAGTCCTACCTGATTGGGGTTTTTCGAGTAGCCTGAACATAGAATGAAAAATCGAGAATGAATCTCCACGAACGGATTTCATTTTAGAATCCTCACACGAAAACATGTGAGAATGCAAAGGATGAGAATTTTCGGCATACTTGCCTCGGCCTTAAAACACTATTTACGAGCCTAACAACTTCCATCCGTGCTAATCATAATAAATAGTGATAACAACCAAAATCATGAAGGAATAATTTATTATGAATTTAGAAATTATAAGAATCAACTTCAAGGGAATTCTCAAGAACTTAACCGAACGCCGGTAAAATATACCGAAAACCCTAATTTGATCCGAACGACCCGAACTCGAACCGAGGGTCTAAATCAATAAAATATGCTTTATAAGACTCAAATTATTTGAGGAAAGCTCAAAATTCAAGAGAATTTTGAATGGACATATTTTTAATCGTCGGACGCCGCTTTTCCGCGATAACTCTAATTGACTTATCGAACGACGTCCGAACGTCGTGAAATTTTTATGAACATTAAAATAAGTCTTTTAAAGGCTATTTAATAAAATAGAACCTTAAGGTTCCGAGAAATCAATCGAAAGTGCGTTAAAACTTAAAGAGTCTGTGATAACATACCAAAACGGGTAATTTGACCAATCCACCTCCCAACTACCACCAAGACCACCCCAATGGGTAATGACAGCCCTTTAGGCTGCCAATACAGTAGGGGAGACGTTCATTACAGCCCACACACTTGGAACTCATTTCTCTCTCTTTTTTTCAAACTTTTCCTTGTGTTCTTCAAGCTTTTGAGCTCAATCCCCCATTTCAAACCTTTCCCACTCTCAAATAATCCTTCTAAGACCATAGGAAGGTATTATTCATCATCCTCTTCCATCCTAATGGAGTGGAATATTTATTTTGAATTTTTGGGTTTAAAAACCCTAGTTTGCTCCCCATTTATTTTCGTGACTTTAGAGCCTCCAAATGCTCTTGAGCCGTGAATGAAAAATGCTTAGAATGATGTTCTAAGGCTACTGTAAAAATTTCATAATTTTTGGAGCATGTTTATTTTTTTCGATTTATGCTTTAATTATTTTTAAATATGTTAAAGCATGATTTTGTGAATGTTATTTGATATTGTTACTTGCTAATGTGTTATAAGCATGTATAATAAATATCATAATTTTTCTGTAATTTTGGATTTTGTTTTAAAAGGGCTCGAGAGTTATAGCTTATTTTAAGCTTTGATTTTAATTTTTTTGTGGAAAATAGTTGAGATATGGTGTTTAATATATGATGTGAACATCATATATAAATCTTGGGATTTTTGAAACACATCTCCTATTTATTGTTGAAATAGCCGAATACTATATATATATATATATATATTTGTTGTTTGATTTTTGGTTGAGGAAAATAGTTGAGATATGGTGTTTAGGTATGATATGAACATCATACATTAACCTTGAATTTATTCAAACACCCTCCTATTTTTATAAGAACCGTGGCTTATATATATATATATGTCATTTATTTGATTTTTATTGTTGAAAATAATAGGATGTGTAATATTATGAATATTGGTAAATGTTGGTGTTAATATTACATGCTATTACATATACAACCATATTGTGAAAGATTGGAAATTTTGAATATGTATATATATATATATATGAATACCAAAATAAACGAGGATGAAAAGCATGGGTTTAAATTTTTAATGCATGATATGAAGTGATATTTCATGTTTAGTATATAGTATAGGCATGAAATAATTTTTGTGGAATTTATTGAACACCAAAGCTTGTTGATTTGAATTGTCGAAATCATAAAAATTTTAACCTATGGTTTAAAATTTTATATGATGATATTGAGTTGATAATTAAATTCTATAGTATGATAGAGTACAACATGATTTTATTGGAATTTATCGATACGTATGCTAATTGTTGCTAATTATCAAAACGTAACGAAATGGCTAAGTATGAGTTCGTTTCTAATGTTAAATGATGCTATGATAGTTAATTATAAACTTAGAACGAGTGGTTGTGATTAGGGTGAATGAATGAAACACTTATGCACACTTACACAATGATTGTGTATTGCATTAGAAATTAGGGTTTTCTAACGCTTAGCATAGTTTATGTTGTGTATGGTTTTGTCGATGTTGAATGTTTATGTTTATGTTAAACCGACAAACCAAAACCCCGAACGTAAACAACATAATACTATATGAACGAGAATCCAAAGAAATCGACCAATTTCGATAACTTAAAATGGAATAAACAAGAATCGAAATTAGATACGAATTAGGGTTTTATTAATGAAAGGATACCCAAACGTGAGTTCCTACGTTAGAAAACCAAGAGTCGAGCTACAACGTTAATATTCAATAACGACAACTCAATCGACATTAGTCGGCGTAAACACAACTTCGATAATGAATAACGATTATACGACATATGTAACCTTCAAGTAGTTAAGTTAAATAGACAATGTCGTAGTGTGTAAGCAACGATTCGAACACGTGATGTCGATCCTTATGTCTCAAAAGCCGAGTTAATATTCCGAAGTACTCCATTTATTCTTAAGTACTAATTACTTACATGATGGCATATGTCCACTGATTTGTAAGTCAACATTCTCTTTAATTATCGTGCATACGACAAGTCGTCACATAACCTACTAGGGCGTAACTATAATTGTTAAGTCTAGTTAGTGGCTTGAGAACTTCCTAAATTACCAATCATAATTTGATTATCGATAACCTTTAACGTAATAACGTTATAATAAAACTAAGGTTAAGAGTCACGGATAGACTCGGATTATGTAATTCATAATCAAGTTCACCTATGGACGATGAGGTAATATAGCCTGAGAATTGGGAATGTAAGATAATAGAAATTATCTTAAAACAATCACATAAAATCATAAAGAAACCCTAATTGGGAACTTTAAAGTCGAATTTATAAACACCCATCGATCGATAGAAAGAACCTAAGAACGGCTATTTTCTTATGAAGGGTTCGATCGGGCGTAGTTGCTGAGGAAGGATACCCACCCCTGCTCATTTAGAACCACTAAGCTTTGGATTAGCAGGTGGGCTTTCTTGAAACAAAAATGTTATGCATATCTCAAAGCATGTTTTACAAAGCTTTATGAAATATTATCACATGAAATGTTATTGATCGCCAAATGTTTATGTTTTGTTGTTATCCTATCCGAGATTGGAATATCAATGTGGTATGTGAACGTGTTGGTCCACCAACGCTAAAAAGGGTAACGATCGGATCCGACTTAGTTGAGGACTAACTCGGATTGTGTACACGATGTGACTATGTGTTAAGCGTTAGCTACCTCGATCGTCACGGCGACTATGTGTAGGTGGCCACCCCATAGTGCGCGAATGGAATGAATGAATGAATGATCGATATGGAAACAACGTGAATGAAATAGTTAGCCCGACGCTTTTGGAAAACGATAAATGTTTGATAGCATGAGTCTTTAACTAAAACCCTCATGCGCTATTGTGGGCGCTAATAACCTTTGACAAAGAAAATGTTTTCGCAACGAGTCCACCGAGTACTTTTGTACTTAGCCCCGCATCTCGCTTTTGATGTGCAAAAGGAGCAAGGATCGATGATGGGTGCGAGGTGGTGCGCAGTAGCGCACTATTTTTGATGCTTAATTAGAAAGGTTTCTAGAACTCGGGCACGCATCGTCATATGCATGTCCACATGCTTATTTACCGCCTAACTCGATATTATTAATATTTTGATTATAACCGCTATTTCCGTATTGAATTGGAGGTCGCATCAGACTTTAAATTTTGCCCCGATTGGGCTATGTGGACCTTGAACCCCCTTTTGACAAGTCCTTCTAGGACTTGAGTTGGTATTGGACTGTTTATTCCTTTTTACCTATGCTTTGTTAAGTAGTTGATTGGTTGATTGCCTTGATTAGTTATGTTTATTTCAGCTGCTTTATCATACCGGTGACGATCCATATGATCCGTACTTCATTGGAAAGTCGGTCAGCCACACCTCCAGCCCCGAAAAACGACCTTTAGTTCTTCGAGCGTGGTCCAACGGGTAGCAACCGGTCTATTTAGATCATGCGACCTAGCATACAAAACACTCAAACAAGAAAAGATCACACGCAATCGGAGAATAACAAAATAAAACAAAAGAAACACGAAAACAAATCAACACAAACAATACGCTTAAAGTTTTCCAAGAACGGCGCCAAAATTTGTTCGAGCTAAAACACACTCAAATTCACTGCAATCGCATTTACGAGGTAATCGTAGGTGATAAGTTAACACGAGTCGCCTCTCAAGGAAAACTTAACAGGCCTAATGTTCGTGTTGATCATGTAAAACGATTAAATCCTAAACACTCTAATACCAACATGAGTTTTGAGACATACGAGAATTCAAATACGAGAATCAAACAAAGAAAACTAAGCCGTGGTTTGTCAATCCCGAGCTAAACTAATTAGGCGATAGATCTAAACTAGGGTTGTCAAACCCTAGATGATAAACTACTAAACACGGAATCAGAAACAAATCAAAAGCAATTAAATAAATTCTCCAAACAAGAAACGATGAGGTTCAACGAAGAACGATTAATCATGAAACCGAGTTCAACTCCACTTGCATAAAATTCAAATAATTAAGCCGACAGCAAGAACTAATCAAGAACCCAACAAGAACAGAATTAAACGAAGCAGATAAATCAATACGTAAACGAAACGATCAAGAACAATGGAACAAATAACCGAGAAATTACTTTCAATCCAATCCAAAATAACACATCGATATTGCTAGAATCAGAATCAAATAACCGACGTTGTTAGAATTCATAAAGAAATAGAGTACCAACGTGAATCAATGTCTCGAATTGTAAATAAATTGAAGAACAGCCAGCCAAGCGCTGATGGCGAACGAAATCGAAAAATACGAAAGTCGACCTTGAAAATAACCTAAAAGCCTATATAGGGAAGGCAACAGAGCGGCTGAAATGAACGTGCACGAGGGCGGGCGTGCGTGTGGGGTGCGGGCGAGGCGCGCGGGTGAAGCACGCGATGAGCCGGCGCTCAATCCGAGCGCTGAGGAAATTGGTAACGCGCGCCGGAGTGAACCGACGCTCGCGCGGGCGTGAGCGGGGCGGCGCGGCCGGTGGCGCGCGCGACGCGGATGGTGGGCACGAGGCTGGGCGGTAAGGCGGCAGCGAGCGCGAGGTACTAAGCGCGGCCGAGTGAGCGCCGGCTGGGATGCCGGGCGTGCGGAGTGTGCGGTGGCGGTGATGGTGCGCGGCGTCCGTGCGTGGCGACGGGAAGTCGTGCGCAACTTTGTCGTTCGCCCGCTCTTCCTCGCTTGAACTCGACGGCGATCCGCCGCCTATGAACTCTGTCAAAAGTTTTCAATTATACATTATTCTTGGTAGATTCAATTCATCCTATTTAATGCTGATTTTCTGCAAAACATTGAAACGAACCAAGTAAGTCCGAAACGATAAACAATAATCGAACTAACGGCATAAAAGGGATAAACTAAAGAAGGCAACATGCAAAAAATACCAAGAATAAGCACAAATGACACCAAACAAAAGGTAGCAATCCTTTCTTGGCGGTCGCATACTAAAACGAGTAATCACAAAGATCAATGTAAGACGCCCGAGATAAGCTCAATATTTTCCACTTGCGATCTCGGTAAACCTTGATCCCAAGAATGTACGCGCATCTCCTAAGTCTTTCATTTGAAACTGATCGGATAACCAACTCTTTACGCCCGATAACAACTTCACATTGTTGCCAACTAGAAGAATGTCATCTACATAAAGCGTAATAAATACCACATCACCGCTGACATCTAAAAGATACACACAACTCGCTAGGCAACCGGGTAAATCCATAGGACTTACCACCTCGTCAAAGTGTAAGTTTCGGGATCGCGAGGTTTGCTTAAGCCCATAAATGGACTTCTTAAGCTTCCATACTAGATGCTCTTCACCCTTCACCACATAACCTTCGGGTTGTCATATAGATGTCTCTACCTTCCTCAAGGTAACCGCTTAGAAAAGCGGTTTTCACATCCATTTGCCAAACCTCAAGGTTCGTGGGCTGCTATGGCCGTAAGATTCTCGATAGACTTGAGCATTGCTACATGCGAAAAGGTCTCATCGAAATCGATGTCCTCAATCTGAGTGTACCCTTTCGCCACAAGCCAGCTTTAAAAGTCAAACCTCTCCATCTGAATCTCTCTTCTCAGATACCCACTTACTACCTATGGCTTCCTTGCCATCCGGTAGAGGTGTCTTTCATATACATCCATAGTCACATGGACTCAATTTCTAAGTCCATACGTGCGCCATGATCTTGCATCAATGTCTTGTCGATCGCTTTGACGTCCATGGGTCGATTATTGCTCTGCTCGCTTCCTCGACTAAACCAAGATTCACCCACGAACATAAATCGCCGGGTTGACGAACAACCTCCCACTACGACGAGGCGCCATCGGCACAATGGCAATGGTGGGTGCAGAACTCAGGTTCTCTATCTCGCACAACTTGTTGGATAGGAGCCACTGTACGGCCGGTATCTCCAAAGGAACTCGACCCACTTCAATTTTGAAGTATCCGTGTCGATCCTCCCACTGTACACCATATCTCGCACTTTCGCTTAATCGGTGGTGGAATACGATCATCTTCTAATTCCTCAAGAATGATTTCAACTTGGATTTATGGTTTGTCATATAATCCTCTTCTAAGAATCGGCATTAGTGCTAATAATAACCTTCTCGATCCTTGGGACTATAGAATAAACCACCTTCATCCCTCTAGATAGCCAATAAACAACCTTGCGCCGGATCTAGCCTCCAACTTGTCGCCCTTCTTGTTCAAAGACACGTGCCGGATCGCCCATATCCTTATGTGGTTTAAACCAGCTTGCGCCCAAACCACAACTCGAAAGGGGTCTTTTCGATCGACTCGATGGTACTAGATTTAGCAAGTATGCCGCTTCTAAGACATACCCCGTAACGAATAGGTAATGCCGCATAACTCATCATTGATCTAACCATTTCCAAAAGAGTCCTATTTTTTCGCCTCGACACACCATTTTGTGTGGTGTGTGCGTTGTAGTGCTACCGAGGTAATCCCACACTTCACTAGATAGTCCATAAACGCTAGCATCGAGGTATTCGCCACCGCGATCAGATCGCAGCGACTTGATACTTTTACCAAGCTTCGCCTCCACTTCCGCCTTAAACTCTTTCAATTCTCAAAGCATTCGTGACTTGCGTGAGCGGTATACGATCCGCACTTGAGTAATCGCCAATGAAAGTGACAAAATACTGCATTCTCCACGAGCTTGTGGACATCGGTCCACAGTCGAACGGACTAGCTCCAACACTTCTTCGCTCTATAACCCTTCGCTTTGAGGGTCCGTCGACATCTTACCTTCTATACAGTGATTCGCAGACCGGAACGAAGTAATCTGCTAGATTACCCAACGCCCATTCTTTCTTTGGATCCTATTTAGATTGATGTGACCTAATCTAAGATGCCAGAAATGTGGTGTCGCTTGCTAAGAAAACTTTCTTTTAAGGTTTGTAGACGATGCAACATAGTTATAGGTATTATGTTTGGCGTAAATAGTATAAAGCTTAATTATATAATGTGCCAACACGTATAACTTCGCTATTTCTTATGATAGAAACACCACTATCAAAAATAAATAATATCCATGAATAAATAATTTCAAATAGAACAAGGTTCCGAAAATCCGCATATATAAAACGCCTTTAAAACTAAAACTGTTGTCTCAATACATAAAGTAACATCTCCGATCGCAACGGCCTCAACTTTCACCGCTGTTGCTATGGAGATCGTTATCTCGCCATCATGCAGCCTCCCTTGTCCGCAGGAACCCCTCAAGGTGTAATAAACACGATCGATCGACTTTGTTCTACTACCCAAGAACGGGTAGAACAAGTCGCTAAACATGTTTCAAGCATTAAAGCAAATGGCGCACTTGAGCTTTGAGCATCGAGCTTGGGGCATTTAGCCTTCCAATGCCCGGGCCTCACCGCACTTCAAGCACTTGCCTTCTTCCTTCGCTTTTTCAAACCGCCGGTAGAGCCCTTTGATTACTCCCACTCTTTTCTTTAGCCTTAACATCTCTTGAATTCCACTTTTCCTTTTCATCTTCGATAAAGTAGTGGTTTTTTGAGGTACGATTAAAGACCGGCACCTTGTCCATTTTATGCTCTTCCGCTATTAGATCCTCTTGCAATGAATCTAGAGTATAACTCTTATCATAAAGGACTGTTTTATAATGGAAGTCATCAAAAGACTTGGGCAAAGTATTGAGGATCATATCGATTCTCGACTACGCCATCAATATATCCTCCAACCAACTCGAGCTCTCCAAGAGATTGATCATTTGCTCTACATGGTCATGCACCGAATCGCTTTCCTTCATCAACTCGACATTATTGATTTTGTCAAATTATGACAAGCGATTCTCGTCTCGACCTCATACGATTTCATAAGACTTAGCCATATCATGGTCGCATCTTCCATCTCGATGCTAGAGTTGCGTGGACTCACACATGGTGACCAAAAGAAGGCACTTTGCCATTCTATTTGATTTGTCCCATTTCTCGTGCTCCTCGCACTCCTCATCGTGATGAATCGCCTAGAGGCTTGGGACGGATGTAGTGAGTACAAATAGACTTTCTTCCGCAGCAGAAGAACATTCTCAATGTTTCGCTTCCACTGATAAAATTCGGACCGGATAAGGGATTTTGTGTGAGCATATTGATAATCGTAAGAGACATATCTCGAAAAGATAAAGTAAACACATAAGCATACGATCGCACATAATTGTAATAATAATATTGTAACCTTTTGATAAAACAATATTAATTGAAACCTCCAATCGCCCAAGGAATTCCACATGCAAGCCACGCGTGGACGCTACACATGAACCCTCGACTGTGCTAAAATATACCTTTAGTCGCTTAATTTCAATCCATGTCAACTTATCCTTATGACAAATGAAATTAATGATTGGACCTTACTAGACCACATCGCTATCACAAGAAGGACTTCACGGAAAGTTGTACTCGAGGTGATGTCTAAGCAATGACCACAATTTTAATAATAGAAATGAATTTTAGAATTGTCATACTCACTAGACCATACCGCTTCCAATCCAAATTCTTTTGTTATCTCATTTTATATCCATCTCTAGAGAACTTATGAAAATCGCACATGCAAGCCACGCATGTGGATCGCCATACATAAACTCCCACTTCTCAATAGATTTAAAATATTTTATTTAGAAATCTCATCTAACAAACTTATGATAAACAAAGCAAGCAAGCCACGCCAGTGGACGCCATCACAAGGCGTATCACTTTGTTTAGAGATCAAAAGTGGAGGTCTTGACATTTTAATTTGAAAATTAATATGTCGGTTACTTGCTAGTCTTTTGTTTCAAAAGGTTTGTCCATGCATCACGTAATCCTAGCATGCTTTTCTATAGAACTCAACATGTAAAACATTCTCGCAGTAATTCTAAAATATGCTTTGAAAACGCGATAAACCTAGCATTCTTACTATGCGCATCCAATCACGAAACATATAATATGTTTGTTCACGTAATTTAAACATACATAGGATGCTTCAGATAATTTAAACACCCACCCACATGCTATGAACGATTAAAATAAAATAAAACGCTCATCGTGGCTCACTGTGGAACCCGCACTTTTCCCGCCTAATCTATTACATAGAATTACAAAGTACGATCTTCATAAACTTAAAAATGGGCCTCACGTGCACCCGCACGGACCGATTCGCTAAGACCGGATTCGCCAAAATCAGGTTTGGGCTGAAAAAATGGGTTCCGGCCGGTTTGGGCTGGGTCAGCTCAAATGGGCGGGTCGAGCGCCAGGGCATGTACCCCATGCGCGTGCTCAAAGACACCGCCGCCGCCCCACTCGCCGCCTCGCGTGTTCCCCGCTGGCTGCCTCACGGCCGCGAAGACCACCGCGACCCGCCGAGCATGCGCGCTGCCATGCCGCGCCGCGCCCGCACGCCCGCCGTGCACGCTGCCTTACGGTCGACCTCGAGACCGTGAGCCCGCCGTGATGCGCCAGGATCTCGGCGACAAACGCACGCCTGGCCACCGCACGCTGGCACCGGCGATCTCGCACGACAAACGCACGCCCCATCGCCTGTGACGTGGCGCAGGCGGCCGCCAGCGAACGCGAAGACGCCCGCGACTTGGCGATGAGCACCGCCGAGCGCAAGCACTCGCCAAAGTGCCGAGGCCTCCGTGCACGAAACGCGAGCCCGCACCCCGGCCGCCGAGCCATGCCGCCCGCTGCCGCCTCGCCAGCCTGCCGCCGCGGGCGTGTTCGCGAGCACCGTGGCGTGTTGCCGCCGCCGTCGCACGCCGGCGACCTCTTGCCGATGAACTCCCATCGCCTCGCTCTTCGCTCTTTCATCTTCATTCTTCTTTACGTATAAGATTTACAGAAAAATCTAATCTAACCACGCATTTTCTCGTGGTGAAAACAAAATCGACAAAAATAAAACCGAGCTACGATGAATCCATGTATCCAACAATTAATTAATTGCGCACGAATAATCAAACGGATTAATCCAACAGAGCCAAGATATCGATACCGCGCTCCGATACCAATTGTAGGAAATCGATTTTGACCCTCCCGAGGATCTATCTTGATGTTTAATTCACCATACATTGATTATATTCCTAGTATGCACCTATATAATTAATTGTAACACGTAGGGTTTTCGTGTTTACCTTTGAATTTGTCGAGGTGGATCGGGATGAACGGATCGAGACTCGTGCTTTGATCTTCTAGATCGTATCCCGCTGCCCAATCTCCAATGTCGAGTAAGGATAATCTATGGAGAATGCTACAGAAAATCACCATAACCTCTCTGAATTTTCAAAACTCACCCCAAGCACCCATGGATTCTCGAAATACGAGGATGTTAATTGATAATTAACCTTGATCTTATCTCTACCTTATATTTATAATGCATTATCATAATCCCATAAGGAAATGATCCATGCATATCCCATAAATATAATAATATCCTTACGGATAAAGAGAAACAAACGATATCCATAGTAGTGGGCACCGATTTTCCTCCTAGCTTTGGGACCTGACGGCCACCCAGTGGATCAAATGCAAGGAATAAAGATGGGCCTCAAATAAATTAATTATCTTATGTTCAGCCCGTAACATAAATTAATTTATAAACATTCATTCATGCCACTAGAGAATAAATATCGACTTACCCTTTATTACCGAAGGCGAAGCCTGCTTACAGACTTAGACATTACGAATCCCCGTATTTAAGATATCGCACGTCCATTAATTATTTAGAGCATTCGATCGCTTAAAATAATTAATATCTTTAATTCCTTAAGTAGTACCACTCAACCTTATTATTGTACTTGAGCTAACTCAACCTCAGGTTTAGTTCAAGAAACCTTGAGCTCCTTATGGGACGCCATCATCCTAAACGGATACTGTGACTCGACATGTATAACTAGTACGACATACAAGCACCGCCACCACCCAAGATGCAGAGAATATCGGTTAGAACATATAACCCTCACCCATGACAAGTCAAAGTGATGGTCCGCAACTCATACTCACCTAATACCTTATCGAGGATTAGATGATCGAAGTCACCGAGATCTCGTTCTTCACGACGGTCGATAGAAGAACTCATCTCACCGTGATCCTTCAATACGCCGAGACGCATCAAGATAGACAAGCTACCAAGTCAAGTCACTTATCTATACATAGCTCTATACCGACAACTCGCCCTCAAGTTGTCTCAACAGGAAACTTTTTATATCTCATTAAGTCGACCAATCATATGTACTTCGTGATCTTCTACACAATCGTATGATCTAACTTATATATGAGATAAGGGACACAGATATATTCAATCAAGTATTCAATTCAGATAGGAGATTGTAATAGTGGTAACAGAAAACATTATATACAAGCTCAACCAAAACTGCTTTCAGTATACAAATCCAATAGAGAAACTGCCCAAAACATGGTTTTTCTAGAGAGCAGCAGACTACACAGTTCTACAGTGGGCTAACACCTCACACGAGGAGTATTGTTGAGGCATCAACTGGAGGATGCCTGCTGAACCGGCGAGTGGAGAAAGCTAGCAGAATTCTAGAAGAGATGGCTGCTAATAGCTATCAATGGCCTATGGAGAGAACACCGGTGGTGAAAGCAGCTACTGTCGAAGGCGATGCTAAGTAAGATAATCTGATGGAGCAGTTCACCTTTCTTAGAAGCCACCTCGAGAATGAAAAGAAAGCAAAATGAGTTGTTCACGTCAATGTTGCAGAGGCTGATATGAATGAGACGGAAGATGTGAGTTATATAAATCGTAGGAACTGCCCCGGGAGATATCCGGCATATAATCCAATAATGTAAGTCATCCTAATTTCGTATGCCAACCCCAACAATTTTCAACAGCCGCCGTGTTTCTCGCCGTAATGGAGGATTCAAGAGACGAAGAAGCCGAGTCGACGAATCGTAATTCATTCATAAGCAATACCGCGTAAGATAAATCATCGTGAGTCGATCAGGACGGCAATGGGTAAACATATGAAGATGATGGAGAATCAAATCAGTCAGATAGCTGCAAAGCAAAACGGGCAACACAAGTCGGGCCAATTTCCGAGTAATACGGAGTAAACCCTAAAATCAATGTAATGCCATTCAATTGAGGTCGACGAGCTTATCGTAACCACACCGGAAGAAAAAGGCGAGAGGGCGACAAAGGAGCACCTCATGACCGAGCTCGCGATCGCGAGCCCGACCGCAAGGAATCAGCCAGAGAACAACTGTGAGGATTTCGCGAGCTACCCCGCGGTCGCAAGGAAGAATGGAGTGACCGTGAGAAATCAGGCAGAGACTTCGGAGGCAGACCCAGCGACCGAGCTCGGGACCGCGAGCCTGGCCACGAAGAAGAATGCAGACGCAGCCCAGATTCCTAGCGACCTCACTCGCGGTCGTGAGGATGGTCGCGAAGAGCGGCCAATGAAGAGCTATCCGACGTATACACCTCCGATTCCAATTTCGAGTCGCTAGCCAAGCCCAAGCATTTGAGAAGTTCGAATTCGATTTATGGAGATGTTTCAAAGACGATATCAACATTCCTCTACTTGACGTATCGAGACATGTCGGAAACATGAAGTTTTTGAAAGATGCCGTTGCAAATAAGAAGAAGCTTGGGAAATTCGAGACGATAAATCTATCTCAAGAGTGCATCTCAGTCATCACAAGAAGTTGCCGCCAAGGAGATGATCCAGCAGCTTCACCATAGCATGTGTCATCGGAGGACGTATATCTCCGGTTCTATGTGATTTCGGGCAAGCATCAATTTGATGACATTGTTCATTTTAATAGATTGAGATTGGAGAGATTAAGCCGACCACCATTGCTCTTGAGATGGCAGACATCGTGACCCATCCGAAAGGATAGTAGAGGACATGCTAGTGAAAGTTCGAGATTTCATCTTCCCTGCAGACTTTGTAGTTCTCGACATGCCAGAGGATGGGAATACGCCTCTTATTCTTGGGAGACCATTCCTAGCTACCGGCCGAGCATTGATAGACGTGCAAGATGGAGATCTCACCTTCAGGGTCAACGATGAGGAGATGAAAATCTCTATCTATGATGCAATGAAGCAGCCTGAAGAGAAAACGATGGAAGACTGTCGAGTTATAGAGCAGCTGTCACCCACTCGATTTCAGTCATCTGATCCGGTGGAGTTTTGCATACAGAACTCGATTTTCTCATCCTCGGACCTCGATGAGGCGTGTGATGAGATCTTAGAGTATCTTGAGTCCATCGATGAAGTCAAGGCCCTCCCCGAGGAGTCAGTGCCTTATTTAGACGTGAGGAAGCCAATTGGAGGAGAGGATGACGTGGTGGCAAAGAAAGATGCCACATCCAAGTTGGAGTTGAAGGAGCTGCCGGACCACCTTCAGTATGCCTTTCTAGGCGACGATGAGACGTGCCCAGTGATAGTATCTTCGGCTTTGACAGATGAGGAGTCACGTGTCGATGGTTGTCTTTGAAACAATATAAGTCTGTGATTGGGTGGACTATTTCTGATATCAAGGGGGTTAGCCCTTCGATTTACATGCACCGGATCCTGTTGGAGAATAAGTATAAGCCGAAAGTGCAACCTCAACGCCGCCTGAATCCGGCAATGCAAGAGGTCGTGAGAAAAGAAGTGTTGAAGCTATTAGATGCAGGCATGATCTATGCCATATCAGACAGCGAGTGGGTTAGCCCGACTTAAGTGGTATCCAAGAAAAGGGTATCACGGTGATCAGAGATGAGACGAACGAGCTTGTGGTGACAAGACTCGTGACGGGATGGCTAGTATGCATTGACTATCGTGCTCTGAACACAGCCACAAGGAAGGATCATTTCCCCTTCCCTTTCATTGATCAGATGTTGGATAGACGGCGGGTATGAGTTCTATTGTTTCAGATGGATATTCGGTACAATCGATTGCCATCGCCGAAGATCGACACAAGACGGCGCTCACGTGCCGCTTATGGAGTTTTTGCCTATAGAAGAATGCCGTTTGATTGTGCAATGCTCCACCCACTTTCCAAATGTGCATGATGTCCATCTTCCATGGATTAATTGAAAATATTATGGAAGTTTTCATGGACGATTTTTCAAGATTCGCTCTTCGTTCGACCATTTTCTCACAATCTATCACAAGTGCTACAAAGATGTGAAGAGACGAATCTTGTTCTCAATTGGGAGAAGTGCCATTTCATGGTGAAGGAAGGTGTGGTGCTTGGCCACAAAGTCTCGCCAAAGGTTTGGAAGTGGATCGGGCAAAGATAGTAGCAATCGAGAAACTACCTCCTCCCACAAATGTCAAATCCGTGAGGAGTTTTCTTGGTCATGCGGGCTTCTATAGAAGATTCATCAAGGATTTCTCTGCGATCACGAAGCCACTGTGTGGACTGCTCAAGAAAGATACGAAGTTCGTGTTCACGAGTGAGTGTTTGGGGGTGTTTGAGAAATTGAAGCTAGCCCTGATATCGACCCCAGTTTTGGTATCACCAGATTGGAGTCAACCGTTCGAGCTAATACGTGATGCTAGTGATTGGGCAGTGGGAGCTGTGTTGGGGCAGAAACGAGACAAGTTTTTCCGAGTCATCTATTATGCAAGTAAGACGCCGACTCAAATTCAAATGAATTACACCACTACCGAGAAGGAATTACTTGTTGTGGTCTATGCTTTTGATAAGTTTAGACCTTATTTGGTGGGCACCCACACCATTGTCCACACTGACCATGCCGCCATTCGTCATCTGTTCGCCAAGAAAGACTCGAAGCCACAATTGGTGAGATGGATCCTCATTCTTCAAGAGTTCGATATGGAGATTAAAGATAGAAAGGGCTACGAGAATGTGGTTACCGGCCACTTATCGAGATTAGAGAAGCCACCGAAGGAGAGGATAAGAAGATTGGGATCAAGGAGAACTTCCTGCATTTAAGCACATCTTGAGCGCCATTGATCACACACCATGGTATGCCGATTTTGTAAATTACTTGGTGATTGAGTTTTACCTCCATCGTGCGCCCTCATCGAAAAAGAAGTTTCTCCACGATGTCAAGTTTTATTATTGGACGATCCCCATCTATACCGCCGATGTGCCGATGGTCCGATCGCCGTTGTGTTCCCCTAAGGAGAATGGGAGAACATAATCCACGAGTGTCATAGTTCTTTAAATGGAGGACATTTTGCAAATAAGCAAGGCGTGCAAAGGTTTTCCTAAGGGATTCTATCGCCTTCGATCTTCAAGGATTGCCAATCTTTTATCAAGAGTTGTGACCGTTATCAAAGAATGGGGAACGACACTAAGAAAGACGAGATGCCACGTAAGATCATCATGGAAGTGGAACTATTCGACGATGGGGATCAACTTTATGGGTCCGCTTCCCATGTCTTGTGGTTACACGCACATCTTACTCATTGTGGAGTATGTTTCCGATGGGTGAGGCGATTCCCACCACGAATGACTCCAAGGTAGTGATCAAATTTCTCCACAAGAATATTCGACTGATTTGGAGTGCCGAGAGCATTGATCAGCGATGGCGGATCGATTAATAATAAGTGGCTAGGCAATGTCCTAGCTAAGTATGGCGTGAAGATGTAGAGTCACCTCCCCATCCGCCGCAGTTAATGGGCAAGCCGAGCTCGCCAACCGAAAGATAAAGCAAATTTTGGAGAAATCGGTTGTGAATAGGAAAGATTGGGCCAAGCAGTTGGATGATGCTCTTTGGGCCTACCGGACTGCTTATAAAGCTCCCATCGGGCTATCTCCATATCAAATGGTATTTGGTAAATCTTGCCATTTACCTGTTGAATTGGGGCACAATGCATATTGGGCCACGAGAGAATCAACATGGATTTCAAGGAGGCCGGTTTGATGAGAAGTGACCAATTGTTGGAGCTTGATGAGTGGAGGAATGAAGCTTTTGAAAATTCCCGGATATACAAGGAAAGAGCTCAGAAATTCCACGATCTTCACATTCGTTCCAAATGATTCTCACCGGGTAATGAGTACAATACAATGCTCGACTCGCCTTTTCCCGGAAAGCTCAAGTCAAGATGGTTAGGGCGCATAATGTCTCACCGAGCTCACACCAATGGGAGTTATTAATTGTTAGATGCGAGTGGAAATATTTTCAAGATGAACGCCAATACCTCAAGTCCTACTTCAAGTCACACTTCGACCGAGAAGTCAAGGTGACCAAGATCAATGAACCATGATGAGAGGTAACGCCGAGCTAGCGACGATAAATCTAGCACTGGTTGGGAGGTAACCCAACGTTTTACGTGCTTTATGTTTTTATGTCTTGTTTTTCTTGTTTGTGTCGTCGTCTCATTGGTCTTTGTAGAGTCCCAAGGTATTTAATGGCTTTATATAATTAAAAAAAAGACTACCGCGCTGCCACCACCGCGAGGGAGTGGTCGCTAGAAAACAACGGCATTAGCTATTGTGAGAGAAAACAATTGCTCAAGGCATTTGGGCATACCTCATGACCGAGCTCACGATCTCGAGCCCGTCCGCGAGGCGTGCCCGACCCACGCCCAGACGACCCACGTGTTTTACCTTCATTTTAACCCTTCCCCCACCCCCATTTTACACACACACACGCACATTCAAAGACACACACTTTCTCAAGCACCAAAACCCTAAGTTCTTTACTTTACTTGCAATTTTCACCTCTAATCCACTCAAGGTATGCTACATTTACTTAATTCTTCTTATGTTTACGCTTTTTAGCATGATTTGGAGGATTTTTGTCCATTATATCTTCTTGTTGTGGGTTATTGAATATTTAAGGAATTAGGCTTTTGTTGCAAAAATTACTTGGTGTTTTGAGCATGTTTGTTACAATGTTAGGGCCATTGATGTTTGTAGATATGTATTGATGCATATTATTGGTCTATTTTGCCTACATTGTTGAATTGGGATGAATTTTTTCCAAAAAAACCCAAATTTTTCTGCTGTCCGCAAGCACCTCATGACCAGGCTCACGACCGCGAGCCCGACCGCGGCGTCTGCGGCGCTTGTTTGCCGTCGTCCGCACGCGTCGTCGGTGTCGCGAGTTTCTGCACTTAGCGACCGTTCGAGTGTCCTCGCGGCGTCTCTCGTGCGCGTTCTACCGAGCGGCTACCTATGACCGCCTCTCTCGCGACCGCGAGGTGGCCGCGAGGCACTCCATAATGCCATTTTCATGTTTGTTTAAGTGTGTATGCATTTTCTCCCTTTATTTCATCTTTGTTAGACCATTTGCTAGTATAGGGAGAATTCTACTAAGTATAAGTTGTGAGGTCTATATATTGATATGGGTTGTCGTTTGTTTTTTTTTCATTTTAATAAGTACATGAGCTAACGTTGTCTTATCTTTAGGTACATTATGTCACGTGAACACGGCCACAAGCGAAAGGGCGAGGAGGTGGCCTCATCTTCACATGATGATATGCATGATGAATTCGACCCTCCAACCTTTGGGGTTCGATTGCCAACTTCTTCATCAAGGGATAGGTGGAGGAGATTGGTGCAACAACGCAAAGGCACTCACGTTTATATGCATAGAGACGCCAAGCCATGGGGATAGCCAACGATGTCACGTGGCTAGCGGAGAGGTCCGGTTTGTACGCTGTTATCACGGCCAACTATTTGACATACCGGATCCTCACTTTGGAATTCCTGTCGACCATCAGAGTCCACAAGTCACATGGGTCGCCGGACTATATCACTTTCCACATGGACAATGAACCCGCTAACTCTCAGTGGATGAGCTTAATGGTATCATAAATGGTGATCCCGAGGTCTATACATCGGGACTTAGAGACCGCCAAGAATCGTGGCCTTTGTTCGTGGACTCAAATCTCGAGCAGAACCCATATATGACGCCTCAGGCTAAGGCAAGTTCCTTAAGGAACCCGCGGTCCGATATTTTCACCGCCTGCCACCTTCACCATCCATGGCCGTAGAATGCCGGCACTATTCTCTCTCGTGACATGAGTTTATTGATTGAGTTGCGACTGTCGAGAAGATGCATGCCGGTATGTTCCTCTGCCCAAGACTTTCGGATGCAAGCCGAGGTCCTCGGGAATGCATGGATATGCATAGGGGATTCGTTATCCCCATTGCGATTTCTTTGGGGTGACGATTCGAGAGTCCTATCTCTCAAGATATTTTCCTAGACAAGCCTTATCTATATGTCCAGACGTTCTGAAGAGACACCGAGCCGTTATCTCTCGATGCTATACGACAAGCATGGCCACCGATTCTTCGCCCGCCCAACACCGACATCACCGCTTGAGCACCTTTAGGCCACCAAAGGCCAATTGGAACTTGAGCTGTGTCTTCACTATTCATGGGTTCGGCGCTTGAATGCGCAAGGCGAAGTCGAGGCGGCGAGGAGGAGAAGCCGAGCAGGAGGAGCGCAGAGCCGCAGTGGCTCCCGAGACAGGTGGTATATTGCACCAAGCCACCGCTTAAAGGTGACCCGGATTATACGAGCGATGGATCGCTTAGATGGTCGACTTGACCACATGGACGCCACATCCATTTTTGCCCAAAGAAGCAGCCCGGCGAGCCTCCCGGCCCAACACCAAGCACATCAGAAAACCAACGCCAACATGGAGATGATGCAATTGGGAACAATGGATGAGGATTCTATCCGCCGCCGGAGTAGCGCGGCATATGAGGTAAGGTCTCTCGCCCAACTACTCTTTTCTGCAAACCTTATTGCCTCCATTTCACACCTGTTTACAATAAGTTTGGGGGGAGTGGACGAGTTTGGTTGGTTGAGAGTCCTGTTTATGTTTTTATGTTTTCTTGTAAAGTTGTTATGCTTTGGGGCTTTTGTCGTGTCTTTGTTTTGTTGTGTCTGTCGATCAACGAGTTAAGTGAAATGTGTTAATACATGTTGCCAATGATGATAGAAATTTTCTAAAAATGTTGTTTATAGTGCACATGATGTGTTAGGAAACGAAGCATGAATGGCTTCGAGATTGCTTAGCTTGTTGTTTTCACCATTTGCTTAAACCGTGAGACTTGAGCTTTCACCGTATAAATATCTTGATACGCTTTTAATTGTGTGATATCGTGCATGTAATTATCTTCTAGAACTTGCCGCTTTTTCCGTGTTGAGGCCGCAATATGTGTTTTGAATATGGAAAGGATAAAAGGCCATCTTTGTTAAACCACATATTTACCCAAACACCGCCCAATGATATATACCGCTTGTCGCCTTCTTTGAGCCTTTATTAGACTTTATTCTTTCGATTAACCGGATGATAGGAGGTGAGGATGGATATGGGAATCAAATGGGAGAAAATTTTTTTGATATTCTAAGTTGGGATAAAAGATAAAGGATGGTACCCGTGTGAAAAGAATGGACCCTATAAGCTCTATTACAAAGCCAAGAAAAGAAAAAAATTGTGAAAATGTGAGCATAAAGGAAGTCAATTATCATAGTAAATGGTACCTTGAGTTGCATAAATGTTGAATTAGCATGTGGAAAGAAAGGAGAAATGGACAAAGTCCATATGAGTTGATTGTATAAATGGAGATTGGGTATATTTGAGTCACTTAGCCATATATTATCATACCTTGACCAATGTGCCTACATTACAACCTATGAAAAGTCCTTTTTGATCCTAATTTGAACGCATTTGATGTGGTGGAGATATTAGAGAAATGGCAAGCCTATGGTGAGATTTTTGCATTGCATTGATTATTGAGTGTATACACGTCCTTTATTTCTTTATGAGTTGAGTGTACTCTATATATTACGCACATGCCTATGTGAGGGTGGAATTGAATGAGATTTTTGCTTTCAATGGTTGTACATTGTCGAGTTGACTAATGTCGTCGTGTGCGCTAATGATTTTGATCTTTGAGATATTTCTGAGGCGTTATTGTGTTAATCACCTTTGCTGACGCTCGTTGATCTTTTGTTGTGTCTCTCTTTCTTTTAGGTTTTGTTTTTGTTTAAGGACAAACAATGCTTTAAGTTTGGGGGGTTTGATAAACGCGCATTTTACACGTTTATTGTTGATGTTAAAAGATGATTTTAGATCAATAAAGTGCATTTATGTCTTGGATCTCAATGCTTTTACATATTTTTGGAAGATAACGCTTCGGGTTCCGTTTGGTGTTTTTAGGCTTATAAGTTGAAAATCAAAGCATGAAACGAGGAACGAGCAGACGGTAAAACTGAAAATAGGGCTAGCTGACCGCCCGCGTCGCTAACCCGCACGAAAAATATCCACGCAAAGCAGATGGCTCGCGATCGCCTACTGCCGCTAGGTCGGCCGCGAGGAAATACAATTTTACGCGAGCACGACCACGATCATGCGAGATAGTACTCATGAAGTTTACTAATGTGCGAAAGCGACACGCCCGATTTCGCGAACACACCTAGCGATCGCGAGCGTGGCACGAGGCCCCGCGCGCGCGCCCACCGAGAACCTCGAAGAGCAATGAGCGGTGAGATTCCTCACGACCGAGCTCGCGATCATGAGCCCTGGTCGCGAGGCGTGGCGGCACTCCAAAATTAGGTTTCGCCCTAATTCTATAAATAGGGCATTACCCCCTCGCGCCCCCAACCTTCCCCAGCGCGATTTTAGACGTTTTTCCTCAGTTTTTCTCTATTTTTCACATATTTTAACTTTAGCTTTGATTTAGATTCATTCTAGTATTAGTTTTCAATCATTCTACGTTAGTTCTACGGTTTGTTATCGCTTTGGAACGATTTCGTCCGAAGGAATTCCATCGTTTTCCCGTTTTCCGTTGGGTTTGGATACGAACCCAACCATTGTTCTTCAGATGCTTCCCTACGGGTTTTATCAATTTAATTCTTGTTTTTATGATTATTTCGTATTTAATTCCGTTAATTATGTCTAGCTAAATTTCTGTTCTAATCCTAGGGTTTGCATGATTCTATCTTATATGTTGTGATTCCTGCTATCGTTATTTACCTTCTTGGCATTGATTCATGATTCTTGGTGCTTATTTATATGTGTTGATTTCTGATCAATCTTGATGCATATCATAGTTGCCAGTTAATTACTTAACTGTTTTAATTGTCAATCGATCTTGAATGCATGATACGGATAAGCCTCGAGTCGAATCGAGATAGGAACATTCGAGGAAGCATATTCTTTGTGATCCTTTTGAAGTTGCTTATTTTCCTCTAGAGATGTAACAAGAATAGGGAAAATTTGTAATCAACTGCCACAATTGTCGTAACAGAAATTGTTGGTTACATATGTGATCTTCCATCTTGTCTGGATTAAATTGGTTAATAATAAGCAGGATAAACATACGTTGTGGATAGGATTAATGCATCCCTAGGGTTAGTCTTTCTTAATAGTTATCTCTTTGATATTTTATTGCTTTAGTTTATTTTCTAGTTGTTACCTTTGCTTTGGATTTGATATCCGAAGCCTTAAAACCTTTAAAACCAAATATGTGCTTGATAATGATGAATTATCGTTGAGTTAGATTCTGTTTTCAGACATAATCCATGTGGATACGATACTACGCTTACCTTATAATTACGCTTTTTCGTGTTAGAAAAGTGAGCGATCAATAATCTCGTAAGTGTTCGTGATCCGCTTGAATTTTTCGACTACGGTGGCTTTTTTTTTGGGGGAATTTGTGTGTTTGTCCCGTGGAATTGCACGCGAGTTTTCGATAAGTTTGCTTGACTTCGATCTTGCTTGCATCTTTGAGACGCCCAATATTTTGGTTGTTCTCACGAACTTTAAAATTATCTCAAAATCGTAAACTTAATCACTTTAGTGATTTTACTCGATTTCAAATTCGTGTCAAATTAGATCGACTTGACATCTTAAAATTTACTATAGATAAAACAATTAGTTAAATAAAAGAAATTTTTGAGAGAGAACATAAAACACCGTGCTCCATTGAAATAAATCGCTTTTTTATTTCTAATATTCACCACGCCAACCCTCGTTACAAAAATCATGTCTTCTCGTTTGTTTCATTGTGCGGTTCTAGTTGGAATCAAAACAATCGATATTGTTTCTCTATGATGTCATTTATATCACTTAATGTTTTGTCTATTATAAATTTTTGAGATGTTGTTAGATTTAATTTTGCTTGAATTTGAAATTGTGATAAAATTACTAAAGTGATTAAGTTTGTGTATTTTGTGATAATTTTAAAACTTATGGTAAAAATCAAAATGGACCCAAAGTTGGTGTATTTATCCGCTAATAACCCTTTTAAAATAATAAGTATACTTGATCGATCTTAATTTCGTAGGTAATAAACGCGCAAGGAACACGAGGAAATAACGTGGTTCGATCTATTGAAATAGATCTCGTCCACTCGAGCACGAGAGTATATGTATATTGAGTGTGTAGAAGCGATTACAAAGAGTGTAGATGATCATCTTCGCCTAATCTAGCCTCTATTTATACACTATCATATCGAGTTTGACTTCATTACAAAGTCTTCTCTATAAGGATTCTTTTAGATATGTATCCAATCTTCACGCTCCACTTGCGATTTGATTTGTAGTTGGTTGAGGAGTCTTCTTGGGCGAACTCACATAGGCCGAGCTTAATGTCGGGGCCCATTTTATTGGGCTTGATGCTTGGGCCTAGTAGTTGGGCGATCCTATCACATCCTCCCTCCCCACAAAAAAAAAAAGACGAAGTGAGGTCGTGATGGATCGGGTACAGCTTGTTCGACATTGCCTCACCGAATTCGTGAGTCCGGCAAATTGTATGTCGCCATTATAAATCGACGAAGTCGAATACTTTTGCCTCGCCGAGGTCGAATGTGCAACGCCTGCCGAGGTCGAATGTGTAACATCATGCCGAGGTCGAACACGGATGTCATGCCGATGTCAAACACGGAACACGCCACATCCATTTAATGCGCACGGCGGTTGGGGTCCCGATAAAGTGCACGTTGGGGAATAACTTCCACAATACGCCTTTTCCCATTTCACTTTATCCGCCTCCAACTTTCAAACTAAATAAAAACTCTTTTCTTTCGAAAACACCGAGTGTTTGTATTTTCCGCCATTATCGCTCTCGCGAGAGCATCGGTGCCATCTTCTTCGATATTCCACATAAAACAAGTAAGTTAATTATGGCTTCTTCCGAGGAGGAGGAGGAGGAGGAGGTCTCACGGCTATGAAGGCCGTGATGTGTCGTTGTCGCCACCGGACTCGCCGGTGGTTTTAGAAGTTTTCACTCGATTCCCCTTCCTTCTGCGTAGAGTGTGTTTCCGCCTTTGAGGGATTTTGGTAGGTTTCTTCTTTCCTTCATATCTAGAAGCCCTCGCCATAATAGAGCTTACCTCTAGATTTTTATTCAAATCTTTTGGGTTGGTTGTCTCAACCGGAGGATAGGGTTTGCCCTCCTGAGGGTTTTGTTACAAGATACTGAGGACATCCTTAAGTGTGGTCTTCATCTTCCTTTACCTTTTGTGTATGTCGAATCAGAATAAATGTTCGGCATACCTCTTGCCCAAATAATGCCAAATTCTTTTCGGCGGTGACGGCCTGGTGTCTATGCCCATCGACATAATTTTCCTCTTACCCAGGGCTTGTCCTTAGGTTTTCCAACTTAAATCTAGCGGGGTGGTATTATATATCACCGTCGTAGTTTTAAAATAAAACGAAGTCCAAAATCCCGAACCGCGTAAGAGTTCTTCTTTGCGGCTCGACGAGTCCTCCAGTTCGCTGAATACGTGAAAGTTGACGGACGTGGCCACCGGCGACGACTTGGTGGCCTAGATGAGTCTTTAGACAGGGTTGGCCTTGTTGATGAAGCTTTTCCGAGGCCGAGCTCGTCTCGCGGGGCCGAGCTCTTATGATCCCGCAACCGCAGAGAACCGCCAAGGGTGAGGCCCTCGCTTTACTTCGCCGTTAATTGATCTTCTGTTTTATGTTATGACTCGCATTATTTTAACTCTGCGGTGAACTTCCTTACCTCGAAGAAAAGGAAGAGGTCGCGGTCTAATCTCGAGCTTCCACCGTGGCACCGGGGTGTGGTGAGGTCTCTTCCGAGAGGCCAAAGAAGCGATGAGGTCGCCGCCTTTCTCCCATTCCACACCCTAGCAACGAAAGGCGATGGTTTCCCTTCACCGACGATGATGAATACAAGATCGCTTGCCCCCAGTCGCACGTCGGTCCTTCCCGAGGTAATGCAATTGTTTGGATATCACGGTTATGTATTGATGTATTTGTTTGACATGGTTGTCTTTTGTGCAGGGAACCGAGTACATGACGACCGAGCTAGCCAGGATGACGGCGACATCCATCGAATTGACGGAATATCTAAATGACGCCATCGTCCAGTTCGACCGGGTGGCTCGTGTGGCCAGGGATTTGAGGAGGAGAAGACCCTCCTCGTCCACGAGGTGGCCGAGGCCGAGGCGAAGGCCCGGGATGCGTCCAAGAGGGAGACTTCGGCTTTGGCGGTGGTCGAGGCGGTGAAGGCGGCGAAGGCGGCCGAGGTCGGCCTGTTGAAGGCCAAGGTGGAGGCTGCCAGATGTAGGGAGGCCGAGGCGGTGGCCTCACAAGGAGCGCTTCTCCGCGCATTTGCTGAGAGGTTATTTTATCCGGAGGTTCTCCGTGGCGGCGGCGAGTTGGCCGAGGTCCTTATACTGCGTGGCGCCGCCACTCGATGAAGTTGCCGAGGATTACCCGGTTGGATAAGTCCAAGTATGGGTATGAGGTGATAGAGAATGAGGCCCCGCATGCGGCGTATCTTTGGGTCCTGCCGACGGCTCAAGAACTTGCCTGTTGTGGAGAGGCCGGCCTCCTTTTGACCTTGCCGACCGCCGAGTCATCTGCTTGCTTCGGTGGACCGGACGCCGTTCTCGAAGCTATTATGGCCGATCTGGCTAAGGAGCCGAGGGCGGCGGCGACTGCCGAGGCAAGCTACGAAGTTCGAAGGGGTCGAGGAGGTGCGGCTGAAGTCATGGAGGTTAGGAGGAGGCCAAGCAGTGCACTGAAGTCACTGGAGGGTCGATTGATCCCTTTCTTTTTTTCGTAGATAAAATGTATTTACGGCATCATTAGGATTTGGTTTTGACATTGCCTTAAAGGCTTGAATAAAATCTCCCAATTTATCAAGAATGCTTCTTTGTTTTTGTCTTGATCATTCTCGAACTCGTTAATATATCCGCTTGGTGGACCGATCAAAATTTTGAACCGAGCTCTCAAAGCAAAGAGGTCGAGGTCCTTCACTGGAATGCAAGCCGGGCCATGTGCGGAGGAAGTCGATGTGAAGTTCTTAGTCTCAAGAGAAATTGACGAGCTTCAAGCTCGGTTTTGGAGTTAGAGGCTTCGAGATCGCGGGGATGATGCCAAATCGATCGTCGAGGAGCACGTCGAATCGAGGCGGTTATTCGCGATGTGGTGGAATGACCATCTCCGAGACCGAAGCCAAAGTCTTAGAGATCGCAGCCCGTTGTTCGAGCTACGACATGAGTACGGTCGGGACTCACGGCATTTTAGGAGCAGCTTGCCGACCGAGAAAAATAGGAGGTCTCAGACAAGATCGTTGTAGCTCGTCATCCACAACTCGGCGGGTGCTTGATTCGATTGCCGAGGCTTCTTCTTCGCCGAGGCTTCTCTTCGCCGAGGCTTCTCCCGGGATTGTAGATAGGTTTCCTCCGGAGTTTTATGCCCGCGAGAGACGGCAGTTGTCGAGTGGCCGGGGTCGGATGGCACGACATAGGGGTCGAACTGGCCGAGCTCCCGGTGTCGATCGAGGATGAGGTAGAGGTACGGGTAGAGTTAGCATAGATGAACTGCTAAACCCTGACTTTGCTAGAGATTGGCTTAGCTTTTCCCAGCCTCCTGGTCCTTCATCATACTCGTAATACTGTATGCGTTGTATATTTTAGAAATAAGAACAAATTTTTCTTTGCCTTGTGTTGATTCTTCCTTTTTATCAAATGTTGTATACATTTCGTCCTCGTAATCAAACAAAGGTAGATCGTCCTCGTATTAAATGAAGGTAATTCATCCTCGAAATAAACGAAGGTAGTTCGTCCTCGTATTAAACGAATGTAGTTCATCCTAGAAATAAACGAAGGTAATTCATCCTCGAAATAAACGAAGGTAAAGGTTCCTTATTTGTCGAGAAGTGTCGATAGGGGTTGTCCCTTCACGCGCTTATTTTACCCTTTATTGGGTTTTCATCCTCTTTAGAGGTATTTATCATCCTCTTAGAGGTTATTTATCATCCTCTTAGAGGGTATTTATAATGGGAAGAGGTAGTATGCATAAGTGACAAATGAAATATGCAAAAATATTTTATTAATGAAACACGTAAGTAACAATGTAAAAGGACCTAAAGACACGACTTAATAAGACCGAATCGAACAATTTCTTTTGACACTTATGCAAAATATCTCTTAAGATGTATGATGTGCCACGATGAGGTATTTGCTCAACGGATAAATGGGCGAGCTTATATGACCCTTTTCCGAGGACTCTTCAACTCGGTATGGTCCTTCCCATGTGGCTTCCAACTTGCCGAGCTTTGCCTTTTTCGACTTCGTTATTTCAAAGTACAAGGTCGTCTACTTGAATTATCGATTTGACACGCTGGTTATAATACCGAGCTACTTGTTGCTTGTCCGAGCTTCTCTAATGTAGGCGAGGTCTCTATTCTCTTCTAGCAGATCCAGGTCAGTTCGTAGATTCTCCCCATTTACTTCAGCTGAGAAATTGATGGTCCGGGGACTCGGCATACCGATTTCTGCTGGGATTACCGCCTCGGTTCCATACACCAAACTGTAGGGTGTTTCTCCGTTCGATGTCCGAGGTGTTGTACGGTATGACCATAAGACTTGTGGTAAATTTTCCACCCAATTGCCCTTTGCTCGGTCGAGGCGAGTTTTGAGTCCCTTCACAATTGTCCTATTGGTGACTTCGGTTTGACCATTTGCTTGAGGATGGGCCACGGATGTGAATTTTTGTTGAATCAAGCTCGACACCACTTTGAAGACCTTATCGTGAACTGCGTCCCATTATCCGAAATGAGGATATGGGGATGCCGTTTACACACAATATTTTCCCGTAAAAGTTGAAAGCGTTTTGCTTGTGATTTTCACCAAGGGTTCGCTTCCACCCACTTTGTGAAGTAGTCGATAGCGTCAATCGTGAACCTGAACCGCCTCGGAGCTTTTGCTGTAGGGGCCCACAATGTCAATCCCCCATTGCATGAATAGCCAAGGGCTTTGCATGTCGACGAGGTCGGTTTGAGGTAGCCTCGCACATTTCCATGAATTTGGCACTTCGGACACTTTTTTACGAGGTCAATTGAGTCTTGGAACATTGTTGGCCAATAGTATCCCCATCGCATGACCTTCTTTGATAGTGCTCGGGGTCCGATATGACTTCCACATGATCCCTCATGTACCTCTCGTAGTACGTATTCAGCTCGGTTCGGACCCAAACACCTTAGGAGAGGCTGGAGATATGATTTTCTGTAGAGAATTCCCTGCTCAAGTATGTATCGCAAAGATTTGCTCAAGATTTTCCTAGCCTCGAGTCTGTCGTGAGGTAATTCGCCTCTCCAAATATCCTCGAATGAGTCATCCAATTAGGCTCTTCATCGAGACTATGTTAACTTCGACATCGACATCGCCTATGCTTCGCTTTGACTTCTTCATCGGCGGGCTCATGATGACGGCTAGTTTGCTTAAGGTGTCACCGGCTATTCTCGCTTCCTCGATTCGAACCAACCGGAAGTATGAGAAAGATCACAGAAGCTTTTGGCTTTTTCAAGGTATTTCTTCATCCTGTTGCCTTTAGCTTCAGACTTTCCCAACATGCGACTTACTATGACCTAAGAATCACTGTGAACTTGCACACTGCACCAAGACTTTGAGCTAGGTGAAGTCCCGCACTATGCTTAGTACTCCACTCGCTATTCGTAGTTTTGAATGTAAACCGGCGCGTAGGTAATCTCGCCATCCGGTCATATAAGTAAGATGTCCGCCCGCCTCCTGCTTTTCCCAAGCTCCATCCACATATATCTGCCAACAATTCTCAGATGCTTCCTTTATGGGTTCGGCTTCGGTTGGCTTCGGCTTCTCTGTGAAGTTAGCCTCTACAAGAAAGTCTCAAGGCGACCCTTGATGGCTTGACGAGGGCAAAAATAGATAGCGTGTTCGCCCAATTCAATTGCCCATTTCGCCATTCTCCCCGAAGCTTCTGGCTTTGTCAACACTTGCCGAAGTGGATGATCGGTGAGAACTTGTATAGGATGTGCGTGGAAATAGGGTCGTAGTCTCCTCGCAAAGATTTACTAATACCAAAGCGAGCTTCTCGAGAGGTTGATATCTCGTTTACGCCCTTTGAGTGCTCGGTTGATGAAATACACATGGAGTTGACGACGTCCGTCCTCTCGCACTCAAAACCGCACTTATGGTTTCATCCGTTGCGAGGTATAGGGAAAGGACTTCTCCTTCTTTCTCGGACAAAGTGGGGAGTTTGGCGAGGTAGTTTTTGAGATCTTCAAAGGCCAACTTGTGTTTATCATTCCAACTGAACTCCGGGGCCTTTTTGATAATCTTGAAAAATAGAAGTTGCTTCTCCGCGGCTTTTGAAAGAAAGCGGCTCAGTGCAGCTATGCAGCCCGTCAACTTATGTACGTCGTGGATGGTCTTCGGCACATTCATCTCAAAACGGTTTGAACCTTGGATGGGTTGGCTTTTAATCCTTCTTGTGAAACCCAGCACCCCAAAAATTTCCCAGACCGAACTGCAAATGTACACTTTTGGGGGTTTAGTTTAGGTTTACATTACGAAGTAAGCCGAGGACGATCCGGAGGTCGGCAACACATGTGGTTTTCTCCATACTTTTGACGATGATGTCGTCTACATACACCTCCACATTTTGACCGATGTGGCTGAAATATCTTGTCCACCATTCTTTGATAGGTGGCCCCTGTATTCTTGAGTCCGAATGGCATCTTCTTATATGCAAAGACGCCGAAGTCTGTAATGAAGGCTGTTTTGGATGCGTCCTCGTCACTCATCAAGACTTGGTGATACCCCTGTATAGATCCAAGAATCTGAAGACTTCGTATCCGACCAAAGCGTCAACTTTTTTGTCGATATTAGGAAGGGGGGGCAGTCCTTAAGGCAATGTTTGTTGAGATCGGTGTAATCGATACACATTCGCCATCCCCCTCCTCCTTTCTTGACCATCACCAGGTTGGCTATCCAGTCGGATACTGACTTGAACAATATGCGTGCTTTCAATAGTTGGTTCACTTCATGTATGACCGGTTCCGTTCACCGCAAAGATCCGCCGCTTTTGCCGAACCGGTTTGACACGGGGTCAATGTTGAGCCGGTGAGTAATAACACTTGGTGAGACCCCGATCATGTCGAGGGTGACCAAGCGAAGACGCCTCTGAATTCCTTAGAGTTGTATAACTGCTTTCTCGCTTGAGGTACTTGGTAAAACCTACTTTGACGACCTTGAGGATCGCCCTCATACAGCGTGACCTCCTCACCGAGCTGTCGAGGCGCACGACGCTCTTTCCGTTCCCAACTCCTGGGCTTCCTTAATTGCTATGCCTCGGGTGTTGGGCGTCCCAAAGACCTCTTAAGGCGACCTGCATGCATTCTTTAGCTTATTTTTATCTCCTGATCACGCCTACCCTCATTTTGTGGGGATCTTCATGGTTAGATGATACGTTGAGCATACCGCCTCACCGCATTTAACCAGTCCGCCCTAGTATAATGTTATACGGTGAGTAGGTGTTTACCACGAAGAACTGTACCACCTGGTGGAGCTCGTGTCGCGCTTCTTCCACCGTGACGGTAGTCCAATGATCCTCTCGGGTGTGTCTCTTCTTGCACGAAGCTTCGAAGTGGTAATGGTGCCGATGTGAGGCGTGCCTCCTCAATCCCCAATTTGTCGAAGCACTCCTTGAAGAGGATACTTACCGACGCACCACTATCGACGATACACGCCGAACTAGCTTGTCACGACCACCGCTGATTATCATCGCCCCGGTGAGGTACTACGGCTGCATGCAGGTCATCCTTGAAAAAGTGATGGTCTCGCCCTTTTGAACCTCTTGTTTACGGGTTCACGTGTTCGGGACTTCGGCCTCGCTTTGAGGAGGACTTCAGTAGTACCACGAGGAGCCCGTGATAGTGGATATGATTCCATCGCATCGGTGCTCTTCATCACCCTCTTCATCGCTGTCGTGTCTCGCCTTCTTGCCGGTGTGAGGCGACAGCTCTCTCTTGCTTCCGCTTTCTCGACCTCGGCTGGGAGCCTCGATCGACCAGCCATCGGCCATGACCTTGGTACTCCTTAAGAACCCCGTCATGCACCAACATTTTGATATCTGCCATGAGATTCCTGCATTCCTCCGTGTCGTGTCCATGATCCTCATGGAAGGAGCAATACTTTTCTTTGGATCGGCGCCGATCCCCATCATAGGCCGAGGTCTCTCAAACATGTCCGTATGGAGCTCGTAGATCTCCGCTCTCGTCTTCGTCAAGGGTGTGTACTGAGGTCGTTCTGGGTTATGACGTGGCCCGAGCCTAGACTCTATAGGGCCACGTTGTATCCTTTCCAAGGCATTTTGTCGACTTTGGCCTCGGTCCCCTCGACCCTCCTCTTTCTTCTTCTTGTCAGAGGGTTCCACCTTTCGCCTTCACGCTTTTCCTATCCGCCTGTCCGCCTGGCGAACCGATCCGCTATCGCCACGCCTCGACGCGGTCGGGGCTCGTGATTGACGATCTCCTCAGATAGGGCCCAGGCAAGACGCCGCTTTGGAAAGCCGAGATAATGACGAGGTCGTTTACATCCTCGAATTTTAGGCTCTCCTTATCAACCTAGTCATGAAATCGCCGATGGTCTCACCTCGGCCTCGCCTCACGGTGAGTAGATGAGCCGATGTGGTTTGGACTCACCTTTTGGAAGAACCTTCGATAAAAGGCTTCCATCGATCTCGGTAAGATCCAATACTACGGAGGTAAACCGTCGAACCACCGTGGCGTTGTCGATCAAGAACTCCGGAACAACTTGCACATGTGGATGGTGTTGAGGTACCGATTAATCATGTTGTATTGAACCGAGACAGAAATTTTGTGGATCCCATCCATCATAGGGAGATACTGCACCACGCACTTGTCGGGAAGAGGGTATCGAGTATCTCGTTGGAAAAAGGGTAATAATCTTCCGTATCCATCGAACCCGCCTCCGGAGAGCGATGCCGAGTTCGCTCGGTTGGACTCGTTATAATTGTGGGGTCGACCTCGCGGTGATCACGACGACCGCCCCACGCCGCACATCCCTCAGACGATCGGTTTGGAAATCAACTCGTGTAGAGGTATTATTCGCAAGACGAGTGCCTACCATCCGGGTCGGGATTCACTACCGCTACTGTCTCGCGTTTTGATGAGACTTGACATCCTTTCCTCACGGCGGCCGACCTTGTTCTCGGTTGAGGTACCGGAAGCTCTCCTTATTCTTTTCGAGGAACCCTTTAACCGCCTCGTCGAGATTCAATCGCGATGCTTGGGCTTCCTCTCTTGCTGCTATGCGTCTTCCTTCGCGCGGTGATCTTCTTCTTCACGCAGATAGGATAGTCTCGCCATCCGCACTCGAACGTGTCCTTCGGGTCGATCTCTTATCGGGCTTTTCCCAGCCGCGTTTGGCGTGTCTGCCGTCGTTGTTGTTGCGGTAACAGCCACGGATGTAGCGCTTCTTGTGTTCCTCATCGCTCGATTGTTACCGAGAAAAGTTGATCGAAAACACGCAATTTCGGTTCCCACGCACGACGCCATGATCGATCTTAATTTCGTAGGGTGATAAATGCGCGCAAGGAACACAAGGAAATAACGTGGTTCGATCTATTGAAATAGATCTACGCCCACGGAGCAAGAGAGTATATGTGTATTGAGTGTGTAAGAAACGATTACAAAGAGTGTAGATGATCCTCTTCGCCTAATCTAGCCTCTATTTATACACTATCATATCGAGTTTGACTCTGTCTAAAGTCTTCTTATAAGGATTTTTCTAGATATGCATCCGAATCTTCTACGCTCCACTTGCGATTTGAGTTGTAGTTGGTTGAGAGTCTTCTGGTCGAACTCACATAGCCGAGCTTAATGTGGACCCATTTGTATTGGGCGCGATCTTGGCCAGTAGTTGGACCGTATCCTATCATATACCAAATTTTATCTCTTTTCTTTTCAAAATACTAGTTACATATGGCTTTGTCGTGATAGATGGGTCACAGCTTTTCTAGAATTCGTTCTCAATTTAATAATTCATATATTTTTCGATTAGAATCGTTGTTAACGATTGAATGCTTATTCAAATAAGGATGTATTAGTCATTCAGTCCCTCTAATTCCTATGGTATCATGTATTTCCAATCATTTACAACTTACAAGTAGACCTTTTCATTAACAAAGACTATACTTAGATGATTTTTCGGCTCGATTGAACTCCCTTTCCTTCGTATAGTAGATATAAAATATAATTTATCCACATTTTTAAGGAAACGAAAGATAAAAATGAGAATAAATTTATAAAAGTATTTTTTTCCAGAAAACTTTAATATAAAATAAGCACACAAAATTAGATAATTTTATATAAAATCTCCAAGATTCAGCAATCATTCATAAAGATTTATACAAAAATCAATATATTTTTGAAAAAATACCACTTAAATGAAGTTTGACAATAGATAACATAAAACACACAAATTAGGCATTTATGAAAATTTGTAAAAGCTCTTTAATAAATTACAGGATTCATAAAACTCATAAAGGCTATAGCTAATAGTATATTAATAAAAACTTCAAGAAAAATGTAAAAAAACAAAAGTCACTAATATTAGTGCACTCGAATTACTTACAAGTGTTCATAAGGGCAAAAATTGCATAACAGAGAAACAGAGGCTTGCAAAATATAATAATAACATATCTCGAAGAGTTTTTAAGATAAATACCATTCAACGTCTCCATCTAATTACTAACTTACCAGTTATTATAATAAAATCAACATTAATTAATCCTAAAAGTGTCAAAAGTGTCAATTATTCTAAAAAAAAAACTTTTTATAAAGACTGAAGAAAAATATCATTTTTCTTTTATCTTGGAATTAGAAAATATCATTTATGCCGAAGAAAAGTTTCAAAATCCACAACTACGAACACCCTCACTGTAATCCATCTCTAAGATCAATGAAGAAAATGCATTGTGATGCAAAATTAGTCGAACCAGCATTTATGCGGCGGGCGAGCGAAGCCTTCTACTTCGCGACCCCATCTTCGCCGTACTCTTATCTATTAGCCTAAGATCGAGAAATCGGCAGGAGAGGAGGTAGAAGCCTTAAAAGCAGGCTAGGCCTGACCCTCTGCTTGCAAACATGGATTAACAATTTCACTTTGCATTTCACACCAGATTATGAATCTGATACACACACCAAGTTATAATAATTTACATTACAATATGCACATAAAATATCAACTAAATCAATGAAGTAGGATGAATTATTTGAATAATGCTCAAGGATGTGTACATACAGAATGAAATGTATCTATACACCATACTCAGAATGGCGCGGACAACCATGCATCGGCTTGGCTCGTCAGAGTGGAGTCCGTTGCCTTGAGATATCAGTAATGACAATGCTCAATCAGAGTTCTCCTTGCTAGCTTTAGCTTTTCTATGGACTCCATCGTCTCTTCAAAAGATTTCTGCAATTAAAGAACGAATGTTACCCGTTGACTGCAAAGCACGAAAAAATATTAAATGTTAGCCAGGAAGCAAGGATAAAAGTCGACAGTTTACCCCAGTATTACGCATTTTCCACAGTGCCTTGCCGCTGGCATCTATGATAAACATCCCACCTAACAAGATACTGGTGCAGAGATTATGTGAGTAGAGAGCCAAAGAAAGGATCGCATTTATTCTTGATCTTTGATTTGTTGAATGCATGTAGCACATAACCATCTTTGAAATATTTGATCAAGATAGGACACAGAAGCTACATATATTACTAAACTCCCTGCATATACCTTACGTAAAATAGAAGAATAGAAACAAAACTAAAAAAGACACTGAAATGAGACTCGAGGAACACAGTACCTAAGCAAAGTACAGTGGTTTTGTTAAGCTTTGAACCAAAATTGCTTTGACAGAGCACCAGTCCAGCATATCGATTAATGGATCATTTTAATAGTTCTACACTCGCGTTTCTGAAAGGGAGTAATTGTCATCATCATCATTGCTTCAATATTAGCATTTAACTGGTGTTAAATTGAGTGCAGAACATTAGCCCCATCATTTGTTAGAGTTGGAAAGTCCCTAGAATGTGATTTATAACCTCAAAGACTTTTACAATTTAGCTTCTTAAAGTTGTTCCCATAAGGTTTCAAATACCAGCCATAGATCAAGAAACCGAATCTCTTCAAAGAGACCACCACATTACTTCAATATGTCATCTGCAGAAACAGAAGGAGATGTATGGTGCAGCATCTGTAACTTCAAATGTAATTCCATCAAGCACTTTCATAACATTTACAATAATAGACCTAATGAAATATAGTACGAAATCTCCACCAATATTCATCCAAACCATGACACAGACTTGCAACACAGCAATCAACATAACCTGAGGTTGATGTTTAAGGTGTCCGTATTTCCCTATAAGTCACGAACCCAATTCGTTTAACTGTCTCTTTCACATTCCACGGTCAATATACAAAATTTTGTGGCCAATTGCTTCTTAGGCCTCTAAATCCAGGTGTTTTCTATTTGCTCAATAGAACCCTCACAGAAGAAGAAAGTTGATGAGCTTTGTGGTCTACCTCTATTGTTTATTCAACTAACCAAGTTTGGTCATTTTTGCTTCATAAACTTTTAAAGAAACCATTTTACTCCCCTATATAGAACATAGATACATCTATCTCCATTGGCAAAATTGGTTTCAAATTCAAAACTTAATCCAGATTTCTTTCAGATTCTTTTCTTGAATTTTGGATCATTAGATATCACAATATAATTAAGCTGAACATACACTTCCAACGATCATCACAATCACTCAAACACATTAAAAATGAAATCATGAAAAACATTACAAACAACTAATCCAACTAACCCAAAAAAAAGGAAGTATCAAGCTTAGAAAGGAATTTACTTTAATTACCTGAAAAGAGTGGCATTGAGCAGAAAACTTTTTGTGGTCAGATACCGAAGACCCATCTCAAATCTCACGAAACCGCCGCCGCCGCCTCTTCTCGCCGACCCACTATACCTATTAGCACAAGGATCTCTATAACTATAGCCGCCGCCTCCGCCGCCGCCGTAGTGGTAATCGTATCGCCTATTTTGATTTTGATGAGGCCCGTATGAATTTCTTCTGAGATTGTAATCGGCGCGCTTGCGGTCGTCGATGAGAGTCTCGTAGGCCTCTGAAAGCTGCTTGAATTTTACGGTGGCGGAATCTTTCAAGCTCTTGGGAGATTGGGAGTGCTTGTCGGGGTGGAATTCCATCGCCAATTTGCGGAATGCTTGCTTGATCTCTTCCTTGCTCGCGCTCTTATGGACGCCCAATATCTTGTAATGATCCATTGCTGCAACGATTTTTTTATCTGGGTTTCAGCTTCTGTTGAATTTGGTGTTTGTGGGAGTTGAAAATCCGTCGCCGTTTAATGCTGCCGGTGAAAAAATAGCACGGGCGGGAGCTGCCGTGGCGCGAATACAGCCGTGAGTCATATATTTCACTTTTAATGTTTTTCTTTTATTTCCTCTAAATTTCATCTGTTTTAAATGGTATGGGAGATCAAATATTCCTTCTTCAGCCCTACTCTAACCGGTTCGTATTATTCTTTGGATGTAATACCAAAAAAGAATTATTCTTACATATAAAAGTATTTTAAATTTCATAAATAACATTATTTTATATGCAAAACAAAATTCTCCTTCATTTTCATACTAAAAAGCAATAAGCCACTTACAACGAGATAGATGAGATAGATGGAGTACATGCTAATTAGAGCTAACAAATGAACCGGCTCGGGCCGGTCCAGCGTAAGTCTACCGGACCAAGTCACTTTTATCGGACTGGCACAGTTTGACTCGAAATCTTTCGGTCTTGAATTTTGGCTGCCCAACCCAAAGGACTGGCTGACCAAACCCACTCAATGCTTCAATTTTTTATTTTTATTATATATATATATATATATATATATGTGTGTGTGTGATGATTATGGTGAGAATGACTATAAATGTAAATAAATAAGAATATATCACATTCACACATCTAGCTCATATCAACGATTCGATTAAAGAGAATTTAGTTAATGATTTTAGATTTTATTTAATTATAATAAGGGTAAATTTGATATTAAAAAAATTATTTTCTCTACAACAAACGTAAATCTCGTCAATCCGATAATTTCGTCACTTACCGAAAAAGTAAGAATTTTATAATTTGTTCAATATAATGTTACACAAACTAACCATTCTATAACATATATTTAATAAATATATGACACATTACATATCATGCAACACAATATACTGTTGCGCTATCTACATTTTATGTAGCACATATATAAAATAACAATATACATATTTAATAAAGATATAGCACACATTACACATCACGCAATAAAATTTATTTTTATACAACAAATGCTACGGATTTATTATACGCGTGCAACAAGAAAATATAATCTATCTAAAATAAGAAATTACAAGATAGACTACAACAAATCCCTAAAATCAAAAAATAATCATTTTTAACATAAAATAAAATTACTAATATAACCTTTAAATAAATCCTGTAAAATTAAAGTATAGCATATATAGTGATGTACTATAGCACAAACATAAATTAATATTATCCATTGATTTATAAAAATCAATGATTTAGATTTATTCTTATTTCCTACAAATAATTTCATTTCTACTGATCCCTCCTATATATATATATATATATATATGGTTGAGTTCTTATAAGACTTTCGGTCGCGGGTGACATAGTATCCAATCTAGATAATACAATGTCTTCATGTAAACAGTCTAGATAAACGACAGGTGGCAAGATATTTTTTTATTTTATTATTTTAATTTTTCGTTTAAGGGCAAAATGGTAATTATTTCTTCTTCTTCTTCTTCTCATCTGCTGTAAATTATTGTTATTCGCCGAAGAAGAAAGAGAATTAGGTGGAGACGATGGCACGGTGGAGATGATCGCAGACCCAACAATGGCATGGTGGAGTGGGTCATGCCTATGCAGAGGCAGAGCCACATATGGGCCTGGAGGACCCATAGGCCCCCCCACTATTTTGAAAAAAAGATATATTTGATATGTAATATAATATTTAAAGATTTGTCTCCAAACATTGGTTAAGATTCTCTTTGAATCTTGGAGAATCGAGTTCGACACTCTCAAAGATCTCTCTCTTTTTTTCTTCTTCTTCCTTGTTTTTCTTTCTCTCTTCCTTCTTTTTTTCTCTTCTCGCTTATCGTTTCTTTTTCCTCTCTTCTTTCTTTCCTTGTTTTTTCTCTCTTCTTTCTTTTTTCTCTTTACTTTTACTTCGCTTCTGGTTTCCTTTTTTTCCTATCTTTCTTTCTTTTTCCTCTCTTCTTTCTTTCCTTTTTTCCTTCTCTCTCTGTTTCTTTCATTTTGGTTTGTGTTTTCTCTCTCTCTATTATATTTCTTCTCTTTATTTTGGGATCTTTTTTCTTTTTCCTTCTTATATGATTTGTTTTATATTGATAAACAAAATATATATGCAAATAATAACACTATGTGAATTAATTCTTAGCTAAACATGTGTGCTCTATAAATATTTAACATTTAATAACTAAATCTATTGTAGTCTAATGAGTTAGGATTTTATCTCTCATTTAAGAGATCTTGGTTCGATTCCTTTTAGTTACATATTTTCTTTTTCCTTTTTTTCTATACTTATTTTCTTTTATTTCCTTTTTCTTTCTTTTTCTTTCCTTTATCTTTCTTTCCTTTATTTTTTCCTATAATTTGTTTTATGTTGATAAAATGTTATTTCATTTCTTTTCAATAATTTATTTTATATTAATAAAATAAAAGATATATGCAAATAATAAAGTTTTATATGTGAATTAATATTACCAATCAAATTTCTAAAAGGATTATAATAAACTCATTATTTTATTAAATAATTATCATTTTATAATTTTATTTTATTACCTTTAAAATTATAATTAATTGGGCCCCTCGGAAAAAAAAATCCTGGCTTACATCCTGCTTTATATGGCATTCATGGTGGTAGAGGTTGGACGGTGGTCATAATCGGAGTTGTCTCAAATTTAAGAAAAAGAAGAGGATTTTGAGATAAGGTTGAAGGATTGAGAGAGTAGATGAATATGATGTTGTTTACGGTGACGTTCGTCAAAAATCAAACAAGGAGGTAGTGGTTTAAAGTGGAGTTCGTTGAAATCGAAGAATGGGGTAAACCAAAGAAGAAGGCGTGATGAAGCTCCCAACAAACTTTATGCATAATAATACACATAAACCTACATAACGATGCACATAAACCTGCATATGTATAATACTACATAAATATGCATATTACAAAACATAAGCATGCACACTATTAAACAACAACACGCATACTACTGAAACACAAACATGCATGCTTTAAAAAGAAACTCGTAATTTTTCATTCTCGATATCTCTTTCTCTCTTCTCCAATATGCACAAATACTTTTCTTGTTGATCATTTGTTTTCTATTTTGTTGATCAGTTATTTTCTTTTGAATTATAAAGTTATCTTATCTAAATGAGAGATTAAATTCTAGATAAATCAATCTAATATGCATTTTTGTACTCAATATTATGCATTTTTTTGTTCATGTATATACAGTTTTTGGTTTTAAAACATCCATGGTTTATTTTTCTATATCACATGAAAAAAAAATATGTAACTTTGTGTTCAATTGCATGCAGTTTTATGCATAATAATATGTAATTTTATATTCAATTGTATGCGATTTTATGTCTAATTACATGCATATTTTGATTTTCTTTATTACATAACAAATCAAATTATTTAATTTATCCTTATAGTAGCGAATTCAGTATTCAATGGATTAAAAATTCAAAAAATCTCTACCATATGATTAATGAGATGGATGGATGAGATTGAGTACTACATACTATCTGAAGCTTGGGTACTATTTGATCCATCATATATATATAGTGGATAGATCAAATGAGAACTCATATTTTTTTTAGAAATAAGAACTAATCATATACGCATATTTTGCTTGAATTGATGGTTGAGATTTATACTTATTTTTTGAATTATTTTTGCAGGTTTTTTTCAAAAAGATTAATATAGTAAAATTTTTATTGATTGTAACTTACTTTTCCTAAAAATATGGGATTCTATACTATATTTATGATACATATTTATTTGCAGAGATTTTACGTTTTTCATTTGTGTTGATTTTTCTTAAAAAATGGGAAAATATAAATTCTTGAATATTGCACGATAACAAATTTTCGGATAAAATCATAGCAAATATTTATGACATCATCGAGTATGTAGATTCTTATGCATTGTTTTACTGATTGTTGTGCACAATACTGAACTACATTATTCATTATTGAAACATGTTTGCATAATTACTTTTAAATATCACGTACATATGAAACATGTGCACCTAGTGTGCACATCATTTTTTATATTTTATAAGTTTGATTTTTAGTTACTGTTTTGTTTCGTATGACTAATTACAACATTATGCACAAACATTAGAATCACATATACAATTACTATCTAGTTATGCATATTAGTCGAATTACGAAAATAACCATAGTTGTATATCTCATTTTTTCCACCACGAATTGCAAGACTTTCAATGTGGAATTCTTATTTGTGATCTTTTTTTAATATAAAAATATAGTTTTACATTAATTATTATTCAATGTAGTTTCACTTTTTACGTTAATTATTATTAAAATATAGGTTCTAAATTTTATAATTTTGATTCTTAGTTACTGTTTTGTTTCGTATAACTATTTACAATCTTATGCACAACCATTATAGTCATGTGCACAATTAGAATTTTCATGAGATATAATGTGAATTGCACAAAGACAAAAAATCATGTTTGGACGAATATTTAAATTTACATTAATACCCCTAACACGTTTAAAATCATAAAAATAGTCAAACTCATTTTAGAGCATGAATTAAATATTATCCATTAGATTAAATGAAATCTATGGTGAGGATAAGTTCTCATTTCTTATCTTAAATGGAGTTCTCCCTATAACTAATCCATATATATATATGAATAAAACTACATGCGGTTGAACATAAAATTATATAATTTTTTTTGTTATGTGATATAGAAAAACAAAATATGCATGTTTTAAAACCAAAAACTACATATGTATTAACACAAAACTGCATAATGTTGAACACAAAAATACATATTAGATTGATTTATCCAGAAAATATTTTCTCGTTTAGATCGATTATTTCTAGCTTTATAATTCGAAAGAAAACAAGTGATCAATAAGATAGAAAACAAATTATCAACAAGAAAAGTGTTTGTGCATATTAGAGAAAAGAGAAAGAAGATATCAAGAATGAAAAATCTACGAGTTTCTGTTTTAAAGCATGCAGGTTTGTGTTTCGTTGTATGCATGTTGTTGTTTAATAGTATGCATGTTTTGTTTTATAATATGTATGTTTATATGATATTATGCATATGCATGTTTATGTATATTGGTATGTAGGTCTATGTGCAATTAGTATGTATTCTTTGTTGGGAGCTTCATCTCGCTGCCTCCTTCTTCGATTTACATCATTCTCCTAGTTTCGGCGAACTCCACCGTAAACCACTAGTCATCGTCCATCTCGATCCTTCAATCTTATCTCAAAGTCCTCTTCTTTTTTCTTAAATTTCAGGCAACTCCAACTATAGCCACTATCCAACCGCTACCGTCGTGAACACCACAACCGTGACTATCTCCACCTCGACATTGCTATCGCAGCGACCGCCTCCACCCCATCATCGTTGCCACCTACTTTTCTTTCTTCTCCGATGAACAACAACAATTTACAGCAGAAGAAGAAGAAGAAGAAGAAGAAGAAGAAATAAATAAATACTATCTTGCCTTAAACGAAAATTAAAATAAAAAATAAAATGATGTCTTATCACGTGTCGCTTATCTAGGTTATCCACATGAACACATTTTGTGGTCTAAATTGAGTACTACATACTACCTGATGACCGTATACTACGAGAACTCAATCTTATATATATATATATATATATATATACAAAAAATAGAAATTAATATATAATAACAATTAACATGTCAAGTTTAATAACACCAATTCAAATTACAATGATAACACATATTAAAGGTCTAAAATCATACTTTAATAAACATCAATTGAAAATGTGTCGATAAGCAAATTAAAATGTTATAGCCGTGACCTAGTAAATCACAATCAAAATAAATAACCTAATAAAAAATTCAAATTATCATCAATATTAATATTCATAATCAATAATAAAATAAAAAATTGGATGGGCTTTTTAGCCCAGGCTTTTTGGCCCAAAGCCCATTATGCTCGAGAGGCCACGTGATTGGGCTTTTTAAGCCTGAAGGCCTTTATTTTTCAGATTCAGTCGAATCTCAAATTCTGGTACTCCGAGTCAGCCCATCAATCGAGCCAATTTTACCGGTTCTATTGCTAATTGCTAATTAATTGGTTATACTAAAATTAGTTTGTAAAGATATAATTGGTCGTTCCATTAAAAGTATGACATACTTTTAATGAGCTTATAAGCTATTTTAAAGAGTTTATAAGCTCTATGAGGGTGTTTGACTCTTTAAAACAACTTATAAAACGCTTGGGAGCTTATAAGATGTTGCAAAGTGTTTGGCAAAATAAGCTCATAAACGAATTTTATAATTCGTGAAAATAAGCTCCAACAGCTTTATAAGCTCCCTAAAATTAAGTTGGTCAACCCTAACTTATTTTTCATAAACTTATAAGTAATCATGAATTTACTAAAATAACCTTATGATAGTTCGTTATTTCCTACACATACACTATCAACTTTATATCTCGTCAATTTTATCTCTAACTCACGATTCTTTCTCAGCTTTTATGATCAATTATCCAAACATTTTAACAACTTATAAGACTTGAGACATTACCTCTTTAAGCTCTTGAAACATCTTATAAGCTCTTGGAGCTTATAAGCTCTCTAAAATAAGCTTAGCCAAACACCCCCATAAAAATTATTCAATTTAAAAGTATTTAAAAAACAATTCTAATCTTTCATAAAAATGTAGTAATTCATTTCATGCCATACTTGTATCTTTTTGACAAAATACTCCGTATCATCTTTTTGGTGCCAAATTTTTTTATTTTCTGCCAAATTTTGCAACTATTTAAAGGTAATGATTATTTTTATTTTAAAATTTTGCATATTTTAGAAATCAAACTATTTGTAAACTTTGGCTAAATTATCGTACCATAAAATACAACTAACCTTATATATGAATATAATTATTCTATTTCTGTACTTCTTTAACTAATTTCGCATTTCATTAAATTATGGTCGTGTATCTGAATAATCTCATATTATTATGGTAATTGTATTCCTGTGGCATTTTTAGTTTCTGTCCATCAGAGTAAATGCAACAAAAAGAGCTCCAATAACAGTCAATATTGAAATTTTACATTGATATTTTGTTGCTGGTCATGGTTTAAAAAAAAATCATCTACACTTGGAAACTGTAACTAGTTTACAACACTAAGCATCTTATGCCACAGTGCCACACACCAAATGCACATAACATTAAGAAAAAAGCAATCAAGACTAGAAAGAGCTTTGTGTTTTGTGAAGCTGTTCATGTACCACCCATTTCTTCATGAGCAGTTTGTATCATAACTAGCAAGTCCCTGCAGCTCTGGGCCTTCCAGACGAGGGTTGTTCTCAAAGCTGCAAAATTCAAACGATGAATCAGAGAGAGAGAGAGAGAGATCTAAATTGATGCAGAAACTCAATCAAGAATCTTACTTGTTTAAGGGATGTGCTCAAATGAACCAGTAGTAGGTATTGTACCACACAAATTGTTATTTGAAACATCCCTGAACCAAATGCAAATAAACACTTATAAAGTAAGCATTTCCCATCACATAAAATGCCAGGAAGTAAGGTGGTAATGAAAACCAGAGGCACTTACACAACTTTCAAGGTAGATATACCAGTAAGGATACGTGGATCGCCCGCTTAGTCGATTATCATTAAGACGCCTGCAAAATCGACCACAACCTTACTCCATTTGCAGTTTTGGTCAAGCAATTTGCACATTTATCTCAAGTGTTATACAAAAGCAAGAAGAGAAAGGCATAGCGTTGTAACATGCAAACAAACCAATTCACACGAAGAGGCAATCAGAACATACAATTGTTACAAAATCATGAATAGAAGCTTACAAAAAGACAAGAGACTTCAAGTTTCCAAGTGATGGAGGTATTATTCCGGATATGTTGTTGTTGTATAGATCCAAGCTAATTAGGCTCTTCAGATTACCAAGCTCAGCCGGAATTGCCCCTTGAATGTTATTCTTGTAAAGCTCCCTGCACAATATAAGTGTCTGTTTAGTATGTTGAGATATACTTATGATGTGGTGGTGGGGGGAAATGCAAGTTTCACAAAAAACTTTTCTTCAGAAACAAAACTAGTCGCAAAACAAGTTTATCTTCGCCAGTCTGATCAAACTCGAGCATTACATAATACTCACAGATACTGAAGATGTTCGAGTTTCCCAAGCTCAGGCGCTAGATGACCAGACAAATTGAGTTGCCAAGATCCCTATTAAAAAGCAAAAGTGGCAAGATGATAAATTTGGGAAACACAAGCATCACAGAACAATCAGAAAAAGTACACATCGAGTAATAATAGTGAGAAAACTCAACCAGAAGGAAGATTAACTCTTGATGGCATGAATACAAGGATAACAGAGAAGGTTAAGGTTCTACAGTGTGAAACATCAAACATCTAATTGCCTATGATTCAACAATGCACTAAAACAACATCTCCAATATCCCTCCGCCGTGCCCCATTGAAAAGAGAAATGATTCCTGCTATCCACAAAACATGGTAAATTTGCCAATCTAAGTAGCTACTAGCTAACACAAACACATACACCATTTCTAAGTCAGAAAGAATATATTTATTCTGATGCAATTTGAATGAAGATCATATCACTATAGAATCACTAGCCCTACCAGTTTTTTTTTTTTTGGCTAAAATCAGTACATAAATTGGTGTTTCAAATGCCTTCAAGTAACAAAACAGTCCAAAGAGGGGATTTTTTTTTATCAAGCAGATCAAAATAATGTGCAAAAGTTGATAACTGTTACAATTTGAGTCAAGCATCAAAAGCTCAAAACTAACAAATTCTAAAATTTGTTTCACAACAATAGCAATTAACTTAAATCACTGCAGCTGTTAGATTAACCGCTAAATACGCAAACAATCACAAAAATATGCAACTGTATACGAGAAAATATACGGAAATTGCACAAGCCACAGCATGAATAGAGACCGATAGATACAGATACATGTATGTATACATACACGCGGGTGACGCGGTTTTCTTGATTGCAGGTGACGTGGAACCAGGTGCAAGGGCTTACGAGGTTCGGATCCCAGCTTTGGAGCACCTTATCCGGATCGGTCAAGCTCCGGCGAAGCGCGAAGAGCGCGTCTCCATCGGAATTCCACGCGCCGCCGGCACTGACGAAACGACGGTTAGGGCTATGATTACCAGCAAATAAATGGCGGCCATAGCTCTTCGGCCTAGTGATTGTGCCCTCTACTGTTAGCAGAATTGATTGATGAAATGTTGCAGAAGAAAAGAAGAAGAAGACGAATTGGATCCTTGAAGAATCAGTAAAAGTCGAATCTTTTTTCTAGTCTAGTCGGGTTTGGAGGAATGGGCAATCATTTCAAAAAGTAAGAGGTTCTGTTAAAGGTTTTATTTATATATTTTATTTGTGGAAAGTCAAAAAATTATTTCGAGATATTTGGTTTTTATTCCCCTAATTTAGATATTTAGTCCTATTTTCTTTTTGCTATTTGGTTATATCTTTTAGTACAGCAGTAATCGTTGATGATTATTTTTTAATTGTTTTTAATTTATGCATGAGTGTTGTTTTATATAATTAAAATTAAGTACTAAAATCATACTTAGCTTTTATTTTGTTTTTGTTGCCGAGTAGTTTTATTACTAATCAGTGATGATTCTTTATTTTTCTTATTACTGCTAATTTATGCATGAGGTGTTGTTCTATATAATTAAAATTAAGTACTAAAAGCATACTTAACTTTTATTTTGTTTTTGTTGCCGACTAGCTTATATTAAAACAAATTATTCAATATTCGAATAGTCATTTTCTTTGCCCTTTTTACTTCTTTTTTTATTCAATACTTGGATGTTATCATATGACCAACCAAGTCATAAATGGTGGCTGCAATTATTCCCACGTGAAATGGAAAATCAATAAATAGTAGTTGACTCGATTTCATCCCTTACATATTATATTCTTTTGAGCGATGAGGAGAAATGAGCCGACGTTAAGTATTAATATTAAAAATATGACCTTTATAAAAAGAGCGGTTAAACTTGTCGTCTGGGTTAATGTTCCAAGTTCAATGTTAAACTAGTTGAGACGTTCAATTCTATTAGCAACGTATATTGAAGTTTTTTATATAGTATTTTTATCTAAATTCGATTGCACTAACACATCAATTGCAAAGCAATGATGTTATTATTATATCACTCAAGCTTACATTACTTTAATCGATTCAAAGGACCTAATTGAATAGATATTGCTCAAGCCTATATAAAAGTATATGACAAATAATAATCCATATTTGAATTCGACTTTAAAATTGCATACTCAAACCTTCTAATAAAAATTATAGTCTGATCTGACATAACCTAATTTAATTCTACTCCCAAATATACCCAATAAATTAAACTTTCTTATGTAAAAAAGAAAATACTTCAGTGTTTAATCTCCATCGTCACTCACAACCAATTAAGGCTAGGTGGGGCTTAAGACCACACAAACAATTTTTGTTTTTCTATATATTTTCTTTCGCCTTTTTCCTATAAAATTTAACGAATCGACAAAAAAAATAGAATCAGCACCCATGTGGACTTGAAATTTACACCAATATTATTTTTCAGTGTCCTAATTTCTCCCCTTCCCCCCATCAAAACAAAAAAAAAAAGACAACAACAAAACTATAGCTACCAACCAAACGAGCCTTACCAGTTGGTTAAAACTAATAGATATTAATAAAGGCCCAGGATCGAGCCTAGAAGTTGATTGTGATAATTTTACCCTCTTTAGGATGGATTCTTATGGATACTAGGAAAAATTCTCCTAATTTTTTAACAAGTGCCCCCTATGGTTGGGATGTGAGAATTCCCTAGGAGATAGATAACTTCATTTTTTTGGAATAAGTAATGAAACTAGTTTCAGTAAGTGAAACCATGGGCCATAACCTACATACAAGCCCATGATAAGTGAATTGGGCCTATGGCAAAATTAAGTAGCCGATAAGCATAGGTTACGTGGAAATATGGAGACACACCGCGTTAGATCCGCGTTTTCTGTTACTATTGGATTGGATTGGGAGATGGAGAAAAAAGAGGTGATGCTTCTCCATGCTTTTATTAAAGTCAATAATTTGACAGCGACAAAATATAAAATCACCTGCCATTGCAAATATATGCTTCCGCATAATTCAGAATTTATTTTCTGGAAATTGCATGCAGTTTGTGTTTGATATTACCATTGTACCCCCAACACATTATTGAGATCTCGTCTGAATTGAAATTATCACCGTGCGTGCATAATCATGGATTTTATGCAATAATATTACTTATTTATTTGCAAAAGATGAACGGTGCCACCACTAATTGGCTTAATTTACTTAACAGATATTATTAAATAAAATCGAAAACAATTATAAAACCAAGTAAAGAAATGGTCTGTCTCGCAACAAAAGTATTGAAATAGTCACACCCACTCAACAATTATTAACTTATTACAAAATTATTATTTCCTCTAAGTATCCGAGTTCTTTTGGCGGATATATATTTATAAGAAAATACAAAAGAATTAAAATGATAAAAATAGATATAATTGTAATTTTTGAAGATATAATTATTTTTTAAAATAAAATATTTGTAATGAGATAATCTGAAAATGAAAATGTGATATGTTAAATGAGGATCAAAGGAATATTTTAAAATTATTAATTAGAAAAGATTAACAAGTATTAAGTCAAAATCAAAATAACACTCCGCACTATAAAAGGTTTTGATCTTATAAAAAACTAAAATCATATTGAAACAAGAGGTAAAACACTAAGGTAGCAAGAAATTTCGAAAATAAAAGAAGGAAAATGAAAACAGAAAAATCGAAGGGCACAGCGGGAAAGGCGGGAATGAAACGATGAAATGCAAAAGACTAAAAAGGAAACAAATGGCGGATTCTCAGATTAGATTATTACTTTAATTTACCTCTCGCCATTGAATAACCTGTCATTTTCCTCTCCACGCACACCCCTTTGTTTGACAGTTTGTGTAGTTGATATATAACGCTGACTTAGTCGCAGCGCTACAAATACCCAAAAAGAAAGAAAAAGAACTAAACGGAGTGCTTATCTCATTCTTTCAGAATCATCTTTCTCCTCCTCTCCTCATTTCATCGAGATAAAGAATCCGAACCCAGAGTTGATCGAGAAAAAGGTTACGGAAATCAGCTAGTTTGAGAAGATATGGCCGATCAGTTGACGGACGATCAGATCTCTGAGTTCAAGGAGGCCTTCAGCCTTTTCGACAAGGATGGCGATGGTTCACTCTCTCTCTCTCTCTCTCTCTATATCTATATCTGCATCTCTCTCATTTTGTGCCTAGTTATGGATCAAATTTGCATGTTTGTTTGTTTATATATATTTGTTTACATGCTTGTATATCGTCATGGACTCCGCTGTTTCTATGCTGGATCTGATCGTTTTGTTTTATTGCTGTTAAAATAATTGTTTCCTGAGTTGTAGATGTATCTAGGACTAGGTTTTCGTTGCTCTGATTTTGTGGCCACCGAGTTGTTTTTGTTCCATCTGTAAAATACACAAAAAAAAAAATCGTTTCTTGATGCTCAGGTATTGCTAGGATCAGGTTTATAATCCAAGAATTTATGGGCTACTGAGACGTTTTTTTTGTTTTAGGTAAAAAGAAAAGAACAAACGATTCTTGATACTCAGGCATAGATGGGATTAGGTTTATATTGCTCGAATCTTGGCTCCATCGAGGTTCTGTTTTGGGGCTTTTTGTGATGTGAGCTTGTGTAACTCGTAGTTGATAGGGGGGTACTTTCCATAGGTCTGATTTCGTATTTTAATCTGATCAAAAAAGATAAACATGAAACCCAAAACTGACTGTGGCTGTGGTGTTCATAGTAGAATTGAGTATGCTGGTGTATGGTATTTAGGCTGGTTGTTCCATCCTGAACTCGTCCTTTTTCATGGGCATGGTGGTGTTTGAGTCAGGTTGATCGTTTCTTTTTAACTATTCCCTTATTAGGAAAATGGGCGTTGTGTTATTGTTTCGATCTGATGGTTCCTGTGTGAATTGTTTCCTCTTTAGGATGGTTGCTCTGGTGCTTCTTTCAGGGTGAGTGCTTCCTTTTTTGGACATTTTCACATTAAGAGAACGATCAGGGGTGTTTGATTCAGGCCGGTGGTTCCTTTGTGAACTGACTCGCCTTAGGAGAAATGAGTGTGGTGGCTTCTGATTTGGGGGTGAATGAAAGTACATACGGATGTCGAATCAAATTAGTGACTCTAAGGAGGGATAGTAATAACATATTCACTGTGATTATGCTTCTTAACTCCAATACATTTACTATGCTCTAATACAATTAGAGTTACAATTGAGGGTAAAGGGCGGAAGGTTTTCTGATATATACGCCTCTTAAGTCTCGTGAAAGATGCTTGATATTGTTGTCGTCGTCTATTAAAAATATGTTAAAGCATGCACATTTAGTAAAGGTGTAGTGTGAATATTCTTGTTTATGATCATTCTTTGTGATGATTCGTTAATTTTATTTCTTGATTTTGGTTTTAGTGATGATTCTTTCTTTCTTTCTGGGAATATCCATTGGCTGAAATAATCTGCTAAAATATGTTTAATAAATTCTTGACTTGCTAGTAGACACATCCCAATGTGGTCGAACAACCTTTCGACTAATTCGTCTCATCTCTAGGTTGCATCACAACGAAGGAGCTGGGTACCGTGATGAGATCCCTCGGCCAGAACCCAACCGAGGCTGAGCTTCAAGACATGATCAACGAGGTCGATGCTGACGGGAATGGAACCATTGACTTCCCGGAGTTCTTGAACCTCATGGCTAGGAAGATGAAGGACACCGACTCCGAGGAGGAGCTCAAGGAGGCGTTCCGTGTCTTCGACAAGGACCAGAATGGCTTCATCTCTGCTGCTGAGCTGCGCCACGTGATGACGAATCTCGGCGAGAAGCTGACCGACGAGGAGGTAGACGAGATGATCAGGGAGGCCGACGTCGACGGCGACGGCCAAATCAACTACGAAGAGTTTGTTAAGGTTATGATGGCCAAGTAATCTATCCCTATCTGCAATAAAATCTAGAAATATATGAAATAGCCATGGTTGGATAGTGTAATGTGATTAGTTGGTTTAACACTGCTGCATTTATGGTTTAGGGTTGTTGGAAAGATTTTGAATGGTGTTGTAATGAGTGATGGATTCTTCACTATTCCTTTGCTTGTGAGATTTATGGCTCTTATTTGCATTAATTTTAGTATCTATGTCAAATATTGAATCACTGAGACGTTCCTGTTGGTAGTAGTGCTTGCTTTTCTTCTTTATTTGGACGAATCGGAGTCGACTCTGACTATGAGTAGTCGGGGTTGAGAGATGGCTTTGGCTACGCAGTTGTGTTGCCATGAACGATGGTAGTTGACATTTGCGTTTCGAACCTCCTTGAAGAGTAGCTATCTGCGATCTCTGGTTATCGTAAATTGATAAATAAAAAATGCGAATTTGTGTATGCTCTTCTTTTCTTCAATTAATATTTTATTTACTTTTTCGTATGTTAACTATTTGCTTGCGGATGACATCTTTAATCAAAATAATTAATGCGAGTATAAGAAAAATTACAACCTAATTTGTGTAGGCTTGTTTGGCTTCATTTTGTTGGACTTGGCGCTGCAGCTCGATCTGTATATGCCTAAAGCTTGCCCTGTAGGAGCTGAAAAAATTAGGCTAATAGATTTTAAAATTTACGATTCAGCTCACTAACCTATTTATGAGCTAACCTGCTGAATATTATCGAATTTCAGTTTGATTCGCGAGACGTGGAAGGAGAGATCTTAGCAGAAAAAAATTACTATAATTTACAACTGTATGTATTTCAACCAATGACACAAAGAAAGAAAGAATAAATCCAAGATTTGAAATAGTTACCATGGAACCACATAAAACCGATTATTTGAGAGAGTAATTTATATATCCATTTATTTACTAATCCACTGGATGTGTATTTTATATATCTAAGAGGGTGTTTGGCTGAGATTATAAGCTGTTTTTAAGCTTAAAAAACAACTTATAAACTGTTTTTGGGGAGCTTATAAGCTCAGCCAAACACCCTCTAAGTCAACTCATAAACTTGATCGGTGATTTAAATACATTTTATTACACAAAAACTAACGTATATCGAAGATATTGTAAAGAGAGACAAATAATCTCATATTTATTTATTTATTTTGTATTCTAAATACAAATACAATGCTTTAATTACTTACTTTCTACATTTTTTAATTTTCTTCTTGGGAATCTTCGAAACGAGTTTTAATCAAAATTATTAAGTATATTGTGAATGGAATAAGAGTGTTTAGTGTTAAATTAATTAATGCTGAATTATAAATAGTAAAATATATAAATAAGTTGTGATGTTAAAGATAAAATAATAAATAGTGGTAGGCCATAAATAACGTATCAAAATAAAATAGAAAGGTGTTTGGAACCGTATAGAAAAAAAAAATACTATTAAAGAGGAAAGTGGGGATAAAGGGAATATCTTTTATTCTCTAGTCAATTATTTTCTACTTCAACAGTTTTTTTTTTGAAACCACAACACCTCAAATTAATTCAACAAGTCATCTTTTACAAGATCAACTAACCAACTAGGAAAATTATCGTTCCAACATACTGGACGATTACAATTAAGAGCAATTATGCAAGAGAATGAGCCGCCTTATTAGCCGATCTATACATATGAGCAACTCCTAATAAAAGTTCGATCGACCATCCAGAAGGATATCATAAATCTCGTCATGAAGCAAGTCTCTATCCTCCTCCGGTTTAGCCATGAGCCGAGCAGCCAAGATAGAGTCAGTAAACACCTCAATAGGAGAAATGCCATTTTCCAAACAACAGACAATGCCAAAAATTACAGCCTTAATCTCAGCAAGCATGATACTTGTGGATAGGGCTGCTTATTTGGTAATTGGATAATGGATATAACCGAACCGATACCCATCGGTTTTCGGTATCCAATAACCGATAAATTAGATATTTGGATCAGTATTGGATAATGACTTGATGATAATTTCGGTTATCGAGTATACCGATAACCGAATGGGTATACCCGAATAACCGAAATTAAATAATTATTAATTTATTATTTTTATTATTATTAATTAAATACACAAGTTAATTACTTAAGTCATATTATTAATAATAAATCATAACTAATAAGAGATGAGATAATTTTGGGTATCCAAAATCATAATAAATCATAATTAAATACACAATTTATTATTTTTATTATTATTTTTTTCTGAATTGGATAATTTTGGGTATCCAATAACCGAACCGATTATCCAATCGATAATCGATTATCCAATCGGTTTCGGTTTCGATTATTGGATTTGTATACTATCGATTTCGGATAACCGAAACCGATCCAATAAGCAGCCCTACTTGTGGATGGCGACGTCTGCTGAGATTTTGCAAGGATTATTTTACCTTTGTGGTCTCGGATGATAATACCAACTCCGAAGCCTTTTTTTCGAGATTATGAAGGGCTTCCACATCCACCCGGAAGCTACCTATTTTGGGTCTCAACCACTTCTTGGCACCGCAAGAAACACCAAGCTTCGTAGCAACATCGAACTTGGGTCGAGTACTCTTGTAGCTATCGAGCAAGGCAGCGCAAACAGTTTCCGAAACCCCCTCGAATCTCTTATCATCCTCGTGTGCTTCCTTGCAAATAGCCCTCCACATTTGCCACAACATGATACACCAAAGTTCAAAGTCCTCTCTATCACACTCATTCCATGCAGCTAAAGCAATATCCATCAGCCTCAGCTCCTTAGCTTGTCGAATGAGCTTCCAAAATCGGCTTTGTTTCCAGCTAATTCTGCTACGAGGGCAGTAAATGAGGGAATGTTCAGTCGTCGCCCACCTGTAATTGCAAACCTCGCACGTACCTTCGGTCGGAACATGGTGAAACTTAAGATTTCTAGCTATGGGGATATGGTCCAAGATTGTTTTCCCACATGATGATCTTGGCTTTGGGAGGGATAGAGAGTGACCAAATCAGCTTGTTCCATATACTTTGATCTGGAGTGCTTGTATGCGGGTGGCTCTCATAGTATCCTTTTGAGAGGATATAGGCTGATTTTACCGAGAAAATACCATTTTGCTCAAACTTCCAGAAGCGTTCATCAGAGCTACCCTTCTCCCCAATCGGTGTCATAAGAATACCTTCACTTTCATGCTTGGAAAACTCCATTTGGATTCTAGCATCATCCCACTCACCCCTGTTGTCGATCAAATCAGAAACCTTCATCAAGTTGTTATGCTCTGCCCTTTTGCATTCAACCCTCCCCTCGTTCAAACCATGCACCCATCGATCCCTGAAAATAAAGATTCTACGACCATTTCCCACTCTCCATCTCATGCCACGGTCCACCAGCTCTCTGCTCCACATAAGAGATCTCCACACAAAAGAGCAGTTATTTTTAATAGGGGCTGTGAGGATATCTCCATTTCTGAAGTACTTCGCCTTAAACACTTGGGCAACAAGAGATTCAGGTTTAGACAGTATTCTCCAGACTTGCTTTGCCAAAAGGGCTCGGTTAAAGTAAGCCATATCCCGGAAGCCAATACCACCACACTCTTTCGGTTTACAGATATCTTTCCATTTCGTCCAGTGTATACGTTTTTTCTCATCTTTATCTCCCCACCAGAAAGCAACACACATACGATTAATGTCATTGCAGATTGCATTTGGCAGCCGGAAGCATTGCATGGCATACGTTGGGATAGCTTGGATGACCGCCTTCAGAAGAACCTCTTTACCCCCAACAGAAAAATCTCTTTGGTTCCACTCAAACAGCTTCCGTTGGATTCTATCCTTGATATAACCAAACTGTACGTGTTTCTGCCGCAGCAAAAACGTCGGCATCCCAAGATACATCTGCAGTCCATGCTCCGCATTGACACCTAAAATACGCTTGATCCTTTCCCCTTTGTTCACTTGTGTGTTTGGGCTGAAACAAATGGAAGATTTGGATCTATTGATAAGTTGGCCTGACGCTCGCTCGTACAAATGGAGGATCTCCTTGATGGCCGACACACCTTCAAGCGTAGCTTTGAAGAAAATGAGGCTATCATCCACGAAAAAAAGATAGGAAACACTGAGCTCACGAGGAAGGATTGGGATTCCTTCCACTCTACCATACCTCTTGAAGTTTTTAATAAGAGAGGAGAATCCTTGAGTGCAGATCACAAAGAGGATCGGCGATAGAGGGTCCCCCTGTCTGAGCCCTCGGGAAGGGGTTATAGTACCATAAACTTTCTTGTTAAGGATAAATGAAAATTTGATTGAGGAAACACAGCGCATAATCAACTTGCAAAAGCGATCTGGGAAGCTAAGTCTTTCCAAAACCGCTTTAAGATATACCCATTCAACCCTATCGTACGCTTTGCTCATGTCAAGTTTGAGTGCAGAGTATCCATCCTTACCCTTCCTCCTCTTACGAATCCAATGTTGATATTCAAAGCTTACCAGCACATTATCGGTAATAAGTCTTCCCTTGATGAAGGCGCATTGAGCCTGATCGATGACTCGTCCCAGAACCTGTCGGAGCCTGTTAGCAATCACTTTGGATACAATTTTATAACTTGTATTACACATGCTAATTGGTTTGAAATCGGAGACCATCGCTGGTTTGCTAATTTTGGGATTAAGCACAAGATGGTGTTATTCCACTCATTAATCGGAGCCTCCTCATTCAGAACAGCCAGGACTTCCGCCGTCACAAAATCACCAATACTCGGCCAGAATCGCTGAAAAAATCGTGCATTAAAACCATCCGGGCCCGGGCTCTTCGTAGGGTGCATGTCAAAAACAGCTTCTTTAACTTCCTTAGCCTCAAAAGGTCGATTCAAGAGGGAGTAATCCTCCGTATAAATTCTTTCTCTAATGTTCTTAACCACGGCTGTAACATCCCGCTGGTTTGGAGCTCTAGAGTTAAAAAGATCCATAAAGTACTTATTGATAATCCCGGCTTTATCATCCTCCTTATCAAAGATCCCCCCTCGTTCGTCTTTTAAAATTCGGATAACATCTTTTCTTCTCCTCTGCGATGCTCTAGCATGGAACGCGCGAGTGTTTCGATCACCATTGGCAAGCCAGTTCAGTCTTACCCTTTGTTGCCAGTGAACAGCCTCAATCTCGCAGCATTCTCAATCTTTCTGCTAATTTGAAGGATTTTCTGGTTCGTATCCATGTTGCCCGCTAGACTCATAAGCTTCTGTATCTCTTTCATGAGTCTCCCAATGTCTTTGCCTTCCTTATTGAAATAATGGTGCGACCACTGGGACAGGAATCCCGCGCACTTCTCGAGCATACAAGGGAGGTCTGTCTCGCCTTGCAGGTTTTTCAGCTCACACATGAGATCAGGAACAAATTTTTTTTCTAGCATCCATTTATCATCAAAGTAAAAACGACTATTTCCCTGAACCACCATTTCTGGGTCATTCAGGTTCAGAAAACATAGCACAGGTCGGTGGTCGGATCCATGGAAATCAAGAACTTTCGTATGTGTGTTCGGGAATATCTGCTGCCACTTTGCATTCCCCAGAAACCTATCCAATCTTTCGAACATCATACCATTCTCCCGTTTATTACTCCACGTGAATTCCAAGTCGGGATAAACGATCTCATGCAACCCACAGTCAGAGATCGCCTCTTTGAACAACTCCATCTGATTTAAAGGACGTGGTCTGCCTCCTTTTTTCTCAGTGTCAAAGACGATTTCGTTGAAATCACCACCTAAAAGCCAAGGCAGCTCCCTAGGCCGATCCACATTACTAAGACGTCGCATAAGATCCCATGAGAATTTTCTAAGATCCGTCACCGGATTTCCGTAAAGCGCCACTGTCCTTCCATGCAATTCACAATACAATCAATATGACCGGATGAATAAGACATAATACTCACGTCAGTTTTATCATCCCACATTAAAGCAAGCCCCCCTTTGTGACCCACCGCATCAACGAAGAACATAACTTTGTAGCCAAGATAACTTTCCACCAATCACATCTACTCGCAACAAGTTTAGTCTCACAAATAAAGACTAAGCTTGGGGAATTTCCGGCAAGGAGTTGCCGCAGCTCATGGAATGCACGTGTGTTTCCCAGTCCACGTGCATTCCAAATTAGGCAATTCATAATGTTCGGCGGGGCTGCGAGGCAGCCTCCGCCGTTCGATCGTTGCTACAACCTTCCACTTGCGCTAATCTTTGGTGTTTCGGTATTGGTGTGTCCATATCAAGATCACGGGTCGAATCTCCCGCTCTCTTCCTGCTTCTAACCATCATGTCATTCTTTCCTCCCTCATGGTTCATTCGAGCTCTTCTTTTCCATCCCTCCCTCAATCATTTCCTCTTCGTTTTCATAGGAGACCCCTTCTTCTTCTTGTTCTTTTCAGCCACATTAACTCTTCCAGGGTCCCCACCAACATCCACGTAGTGGTTCTCGCTTTCCTCCTCCTGATCCTCCACAATTCGTCCCCCCACTGAGATCCACGCTGCCTTTCCAGATTTTATTTCTCCCGATTGGGATACAACTTCCACAGCCAGATTCTCGTCCTCTTTCCACTCAGTCATCTCCTTATCCGTCTCTACTTGTCTTCCTTCCTCTTCCTTTGATGTTGATACCATCAGGATTTTTCCGTCATTCTCACCATTGCCATCTTGTCCTCTACTGTTATTTGACGAGGAATTTTCGCCTGTCCATGTCTTACGTCTATTCGGCGCTGTCCTTCCTGCTCGTAACCAAGAGTCAAATTGGAATTTTGAATTTGAGGCATCTCTGTCAGAGCAATCTTTTGATATGTGCCCAATCCTCCCGTACACATAGCAAAAGTCAGGCAGCCTTTCATACTGACACAATATTAGAGTATCATTAACTGCCCCAATATTAGATAATGGGACACATCGGATTAGGGGGGCGTCAATCTTTCTCGTAACCCTTACTCTTGCAAATTTCCTCACGCATTGTCCACCCTCATCCATATCTATTTCGTTAACCTTACCTATTCTCTCCCCAATTCTTCGGATTATATTTGGTTCCATGCAGGAAATATGGATGTTATAGCATTGAACCCATATAGATATTTCGTCAAAGCAGACTTCATGGGGTGTTTGCATCTCTTCAGTCTGTTTTAGAATCATAAGGTCTTGGAAAAAATGCCTTGGGCCATCCTCAAGGGCTGTATTTCGATCTGTCTCAAGGGAGAAAGAGATAACAAATAGGTTATGCCGCACGATCTCAATATCCGTTGCCCTCTCGATCTCAGAATTCTGGGCAGATTAGCTTTGAGGGTTTCCTTGTTAACCATTTTTCTGGCGAATATTTTTCCAACCACCACCTTTTCAATTCTTTTTCTGCCCCTTTCTGCTTCCTCTCTCGTCAGGACCACTGCCTTTTCCTTAGCGTCCGTGGTTAATTTCAACACACTAAGAATTGGATTGTCACTGCACACACATGTGTATAGATGTAGTTCCTTATTTATAAAAACGGTTGAAATATTTTAAATATGGGTACTGTGTACATAATGAAGATTTTTAGTCAATTTCTAATAAATATGAATTTCCAATAATTAATCAATTTATTTGAATTTATAATTTATATATTTAACCTCATCATTAATTTAGGAATAATATATGCAAATCCTTAATATTTGAAATATGGTATAGTGAAATCCCTTAATTTTCGAATACATGATATATACACGATTTATTTTTAAAATTATCTACAATTAATCAAAAAAGAATAGGATTGAGCTCAACAAGATTTGAATACAAGACCTATCCTCCAAAATGTCTAATATTTTACCATTTGTCTAGCAATGAAAATTGCATTAACTCATAGAACAAAATTGGTTTTTTACTTTCATATGTATTTCCTTTTATGTTTAATTATTTTGATCTTAAATGAATATTCAATTAATCAAAAAAGTTAATAAGAAACTCAATGATATTTTTAAATAATTAATGAATTGAAATAAGTACATGCTAGCAATTCTTTAGTTGAAATATTTGAAGATAAAGATGATTAATAAAAATATGATAAAGTTTCATTAATATGGTTATTGTCCTATTAACATAATTATAGATATGGAGATATAATTATTCAAATTTTACATAATAATACCAATATTATTATTATTATTATTATTATTATTATTATTATTATAGTTTAGTGGTTTAAAGATTTAGACGTTTAAAGGTTTAGGGTTTAGGGGTTTAAGGATTTTTGATTTTGGGTTAATGAGTTTAGGAGTTTTAGTTTTAAAGGTTTAGAATTTTCCACATATGATGCATTTAACACGATCACGGTGGTTTCTTTCAATTTTTTTATTATAATTTCAAATTTTTAATTTCTTTAAATATTTTAAATAAATTAATAATTATAAATTTAAACTAGTGATTCGTAAGGCATGGTCTGTGGTTTTATTTTTTGCAAAATTACGAGGGACGAAGAAATTCATTATGTGCATCACTGCTCCTTCTTTCAGCTGATTCACAAACATGTCTACCTGTAGAGTGGAACAGAGCGAAGCAATTTAGTTCCCCGCCAAAAAAAAATAAAAATAAAAATAAAAATTAGGAAGAAGTGTACAATAAGAATATGCACACTATCAAAACTTTTGCTTGTAATCTACATGCACTCACAGTCATCAACAACAAATTCTAACTCGTAATGCGCTTATCGATTTATTCATATAGTTTAGCTTTGTGTGCAAGGGCGGAGCTACATAGGGACCTGGGGACCCATAGGCCCCCCCAACTTTTTTGAAAATCTAGGTATATATTTGATAGGTAAAAATATTTTAAGAATTTTTTGTAGTCTGATGGTTAGGAGTTAAGACTCAGGATCCTTCTTTATTTGAAGGTCATGAGTTCGAATATCAGCTTTGGTGTTTTTTTTCCTTTTTTTCTCTCTTTCTTTCTTCTTTTTTTTCTCTGCTTTCCGGCATTTCTTTCCTTTTTTTTTCTCTTATCTCTTTCTTTTTTTTCATCTCTTTCTTTCTTTTCTTTTTTTTTCCTCTCTCTCTATTCTATTTCTTTTCTTTTTTTTTTTCTCTTCTGTTTCTTTCTTTTTGGTTTGTGTTTTTTTTTTCCTCTCTCTCTATTCTATTTCTTCTCTTTATTTTGGGATCTTTTTTTCTTTTTTCTTTCTTATATAATTTTTTTATGTTGATAATATATATATATATATATATATATATATATATATATATATATATATATATAACACTATATATGTGAATTAACTCTTAGCTAAACATGCGTACTTTCTCTATAGATATTTAATATTTAATAATTAAATCTATTTTAGTCTAATAGGTTAGGATTTTCATCTCTCATTTAGGAGATCTTGGTTCGATACCTCTTAGCTACATATTTTCATTTTTCATTTTTTCTATACTTATTTTCTTTTATTTCCTTTATCTTTCTTTCTTTTTCTTTTTCTATAATTTGTTTTATGTTGATAAAATACTATTTCTTTTCTTTTTCTATAATTTATTTTATATTGATAAAATAAAAGATATATGCAAATAATAAAATTTTATATGTGAATTAATATTATCAATCAAATTTCTAAAAGGATTGTAATAAACTCATTATATTATTTAAATTATTATTATTTTATATTTTTTATTAACTTTTAAAATATAATTATTTGCCCCCCCGAAAAATTTCCGGCCCACCATCTTGTTTGTGTAGAAAGGAGCCATCTTCCTAGGAGTGTAATCGAATCGAGTCAAGTGAACATCATCGTGCTCAAGCTTGGTTTGTTTAGTATCGAGCCGAGTCTGGAGTTTTATATCGAATATTTCGAGCTCACGAGTTTATTCGAGCTTTAATCGAACTCAATAAAACTTTCTAAATTTAGATATATGTTTAGAATATTGATTATTTTATTTTAAAAATAAATTATTTTATCCAAAATAACACAAAATATTAATTGATTTCTTATAAAAAATAAAAAAATAGTTAGAGATTTAACACAACAATTACTAATTATAGAAAGAAAATAATTATATCTAATTAATAATTTTATATTTTCAAAGTAAACCAGTTGACGAACTTGTTCACGAGCCGAATACTATCATGCTCAAGTTTGGTTTGTTTAGGTAACGAGCTTCACTAAAAAAACTCGAACGAACTTTTATCGAACCGAGCTCCGAATAGCTTGACTCATTTACAGCCCTGAATTCTTCATATTGTCAATACCATAAGAAAGGTAAAAAGAGAGCATCACAAACGATCAAATTAAGAAAATCTGCATCTGAAAGTAAAAATAGAAATTATGATCTGTTTTGAGAACTTTTCAGAATTCATAAGACGATGATATTCTAAAAAAAATTTAAAAAATTATCTTTTGAAAACATTTTAGAAGATGAATTTGTAAAGAAAAATTACAAATCGACCAACGAAAATCTAGCTTTGAAAGAAAAACAGATTTTCACCAAAAAATAAAATAAGTAGAAATGGCATTGAAAAAGTATTGAGAGAGTTATATACTGTAAATCAAACTACAAATCTAAGCACTTTTTTTCTGGACTCTACCACTACACCACTTACCACAACTGCTGTTTTTACTCTAGAACAACGGGCAATGCCGTTTGTCTATTAACTTTTTTTGTAATAGTAAAAGAAATTGGCGGATGGATGGAGTATATAGTTACAGAAAGATATATGAATTTGAAGTGTAATATGTCCTAGGCTTTTTAGAGGTTTACACGTGTAAGATCCTTTCTTCTAGTTTCACATACTTAAATAACTCTTTTTTAGTTCATACATTTAAGAAGTTTGGTCACATATGTAGAAGTTTGTTTTTCTTGAAGTTACAAAAAATATATGGTTTTATGTTCAGATACACCACAAGCTTTTGTGATTTTAATTTGTAAGTTTGCCATACTTTTCATTAGTTATATAGTGCCAGAAGAATGTATAATTTCTAAACTTGGAATGAACTTCTAACTTCACCTTTGAGTAATTTTAAATTAAATTACCTCCTATATTCTCCAATATTCATATTATATATTATCTAAGCCTTAAAATACTTTAACCAGTATTGTTTCGATAAATAATAAAAGGAAGGATCTAAATTAATTAGAATTTAAATTTGATTTTCTCCATTAACTTGGAACAATGCACATTAACCCAATCCAAATAAAACAATGCATCATTGAATGCATGTTTTGCTTATTAATACAAACACATATTGAAGTAGTCAAATTGGAGAAGAACCAACACACGAAATGACGATTACACCCCTAGACGGACATATGCATCCACGGTGGCAACCTGAACCGGCCCCAGCACGGCGTTAACCACCATGCCGACTGCGCGGAGGGTGCCGACGAGCAGGCCGGTGGTGGTGGAGAGCACGGCAGACAGCGGCTTCGAGGGGAAGCCGGACGCTGACGGTGCATGGGAGCAGGGCGAGCCCCGCAGAGCAGGGACTGTGATGGTGTATGCTCCATTGAGTCGGTGGTGCCGGCCGACGATGGTGCTGGTCAGGCCTAGAAGGGTGCAGTTCAGCCGGACCCCACGCCGGCGAGGCTTTGGCCTGGGCAGTTGCCGTTGGCTGTGCAGCAAAGGCGGCCGTTAACTGTTAGGCCGTTGAGGGTGTCGGCAGCGACATGGGCGGATGGGCTTCGGAGGCTAAGAGGAGGAGGCGGTGAAGAGGAGAAGGGCGGTGAGGTTGTAGGCCATTGGTGGTGGTGGGAGATCTTATGTGGTTTGTAGTAGTGAAGTTTGGTGCTAATTAAATTTTTGTGTGTGGGGAATGTGGGAAAGTAGTCCTATTTATAGTTGTTTTCGTTTTTTATTTACTCTTTATTTATTATTTGTATGCAAAATTCAGTAGTTTTGATCCGATTTTGATTTCATATATGTTTTCATTGCAATAATTGAACTAATTTTCATTTTGTAGCAAAATATGCACATTCAAAAAATTTCGATGATTAGAAGAAAGAAAAAAAGGTATGTCATTTTTTTTCACAATACTTCAGTTTCTCAAACGAATTTTCTGTCATCATGAAAAAAGAAGAAGAACAAGCAATAGGTTTTTTTTTCTATCTTCATCAAAATTGGACATTTCTATTTAGTTACAAATTGAAAAGTGGTATTATTATTGTTTAAAAAAAGTTTATGAATAGCCATCAATAGGATATGACAACTATTATATTAATTTTATTTTTTCATAAAAATTATATACATATATATACATGATCTCGTAATTAAATGCTCTACATAGTCTTTTGTAAAATTACATTTTCTAAGAAATTAAAAAACTTCAACCAATTGATAGTAGACTCTTGTTGATCCAATTTGCCTAGTATCACATTAGTAAAATTTATTGCATTAGTCTCTCAAATGATAAATATATTTTTTGAAAAGTTATAACTCAATCCATCTATACAAATACAACAAAGTTATTCAAAAAAACAGTCTAGCAAGGATTCTTATCAAAGTATGTGAACATGCCACTAACAAATTCGGAATAAATCCAAATTAAGCTAGGAGAAAGGGACAATAAAATAAAATAAATCGTAAAAATTTGTTAAATATAAAAGGTGATGTGAGTAGATAAAGCATGAACAGTCCACCATATTTTATGGGCTCGGCCCGTAACTGGTTAACGGCTTTTGGCCCTTAGTAGCTCAGCGTGGGCCCATATTCCCACTCCTTTCGTCATATCTAACAAAAATTCTGAACACCATACTTTCTCTTCTTTTTTATATACAGGTAAAAGAAATTATAAGCATATTTTCGAGCACATATCGCAAGCATCGTTGGTATATAGTTCACATAAGCATTTTTTTTAACTTTATATTATATCTTAGAAATTACTACAAGGATAAAACCGTAACTAATTTTATCCTTTTGAAGTTAAGGAAAAAAAATTATTTTAATTTATGAATTCGATGATCCAGGTTATTTATTAATTTCTCAAATATAAGAGTAAGAAAAAAATATTGACATTGATAGGATACGGCCCAACTCCCAGGCCCAAGTATCAGGTCCAATATAAATAAACCTGACATTAAGCTCGGCCCAAGAGCACTCCTAAAGCCAGTGGGAACGCAGAAGATTCGACCATATCTAAGAGAATCCTAATTAGAGAAGAGATAGGATTCAAATCCTATCTTAGAATAGATCTGGGATTCGAGATCAGGTCATTATAATTGTATATAAATAGAGGCTAGATCAAAGGAAAAGGATCATCTACAATTCTTGTAATCACTCCTCATATTATCAATACACCTAATACTCTCTCTCCCGTGGACGTAGATCGATTCATAGATCGAACCACGAAATCTCGTGTTCTTACTGCATTTATTACCGCTAAAATAAGATCGATCATCGGCGCCGTGCGGGAACCGAAATTTGTGTTTCGATCGACCACCGCTATATGGAATCAATCACGACAATGCATACCGAAGTCACGCATCCAGTCGCCACCGGCAACAACGATGGCCGGCACGCCGAGCTCAGCTCGAAAACCCAACAGAGAACCAACCCCAAGGTCATGTCCAAACAATGATTTAACTGGCGATCCATCTGCCGCATGAAGGCGGGATATCAAAGCGAAGGAGATCGCAATAGTAACCAAGAGCACCTCCGGCTCCACGGATAAACCTCGACGACGCCGTCGAGGTTCCTTGAGAAAACAAGGAGAGTTTTCTCAATACCTCACCACGCACAAGGTCGGCCGCTTCACGAAGAGAGGCCAAGCCTCGCCTAAACACGAGGCACCGCAACGAGGTGGATCCCCCAACATTCAAGTCATGGGCGCTCATACCTCCGCACGCATTGGGGCACAAACCAATCGCGCCAGGGACGAACAGTGTGGAAGAGGACGTCACGATCGCCACGAGGCCGGTCCTGGCTACCAACACGAGTTCGATCGACGAACTCCGCCCCACTCCCCAGAGGGCGGTTTCGACGGCACGGAGGATAGTCACCCGTTCTCAACGAAATACTCGACACCCCACTCCCGAACAAATATCGGTGTCGAGCATCATCCCCATGACGGACTAAGGGACCCGAGAACTTCCTCTCGCAGCTCCAAGACAATATGATCAACCAACACCTCGACACAATCCATATGTGCAAGCTCTTCCGGAGTTACTAGTCGACAACGCCACGGTGGTTCGACACTCACCTCCGAAGCATTGGTTCTACCGCGATCGATGAAGGCCTTCCATCGGTTGTTCTTCCGAAGGCCGAGTCAAAATGACTTCGCACATCTCCTCACCTCGAGGCAAGACCGAATGAGTCGATCGGCGACTTTATGACCAGTTCAACAAGGAGCCACGAAGGTCGCAGACGTGAACGATCTCCTCATCATCTCGACCTTCCGAACGGCATCCCGCCTGGGCCTTATATAAAGAGATCGTCAGCACGAACCCCGCATCGCAATGTAACTATGGCGATAGCCGACCGGTTCGCCAAAGCGGACGAGGCCGATAGAAGAGCGAGGCGAGAAAAGGCGAGCCTCCAAAAAGGAGAAGAGACGACGGCGACGAGGAGATCAAGCCAAGGCCGACAGTGCGCTTGGAAAGGATACCGCCCATAGAGTCCAGCTCGGGCAGCGGCACCTCGGAAGACCTCAATACACTCCTTTGACGAAGCCAGGGCAAATCTACGAACTCCACATGGATAAGTTCGAAAAGCCTCGACTAATGACGGGGAGGTCAAACGTCGAACTAAGGACAAATACTATTCTTTCCACGAGGATTATGGACATGACACGAGGAGTGCCGAGACCTCATGGAAGATATCGAGATGCTAGTACAAGACGGGTGCTAAAAAAAATACAAAGGCGGGGACCGACGAGTGGCGTCTAACACGAGGCCCCTCATCGAGGCCGTAAAAAGAGGAAGCAGCGAGAAGGGAATTGTGCCTCACAAGAAGATGAGCGCAGTTGAAGACGAGGAAGGAGATGACGAACCCCAAGAAGACGGGTCATCTCTACCATCACGGGCTCCCAGGAGTTACGAAGTCTCCTCAAGGCCGAGGCCAAGTCCCCATACCAAAGCAGCCTGTCAACAAGAGGTTCGGGAGGACGAGGCAATTACCTTCTCCCGAAGACGACCACAGCACTGCGGTGGTGCCCCACCAAGACGGCACTGGTGATCCAGTGATGATCGCCAACAAGTTGGTAAGGCGCAGATAATCGACCGGTGGTGCGTCAAGAAGCATCATCTTCAAAGAATGCTTTGACAAGTTAGGAGTAGAGGCGGCGCCCGCGCGAGCCCCGCCACCACTCCGCAGCTTCATACGGAAGAGACACGCCCAGACGGGGTGATCGACCTGCCCGTCACAAGATGGGAAGAACACCCACGAGCTCTACCAAAGTGGTTCTTCGTGGTCGGTGCCCACCGCCATACAACGTTATACTCGGGCGAGATTGGCTAAGCAGCGAGGCGGTGCTCAACCTACCACCGACAATGAAAATCCCCACAAAAGGAGGGATAGCCGTGATCCGGGGAGACGAAGCAAGCTAAAGAATGCATGCAGTCGCCACGAGGTGCGGGACTTCGTCCAAAGAACCGCAAGCATAGCAATTAAAGAAACCCGGAGAGTCGGAACCGGAGAAGACGCCGCCCCGTGAAACTCGATTGAGGAGGTCGCATTGTATGAAGACGAGCCATTCAAGGTCGTAAAGTTGGCTCTCACCGTGTACCTCAACTAAGAAAACAGATCATCCAACTCCTAAGGAATTCGAGACGTGTTCGCTGGTCTCCCTTGATATGACCGGGGTCTCACCATCTATCATCACGCACCGCCTCAATATTGACAACAATGTAAAACCGCCCAAGCAAAGCAACGGATTTTTGTGGCCGAGCGGAATCAAGTCATCCACGACGGTGACGCAATTATTAAAGGCACGCCATCGCTCAAGTCAAGTATCCGACCTGGATAGCCAACCCGGTAATGGTGAAGAAAGGCGGAGGAGGGTGGCGAATGTGCATCGATTACACCGATCTCAACAAGCATTGCCCTAAAGATTGTTACCCCCTCCCCAACATCGACAAGAAAGTTGACGCGTTGGTCGGATACGAAGTCTTCAGCTTCCTAGACCTGTACAAGGGATATCACCAGGTCCTGATGGATGACGAAGATGCGGCCAAAACAGCCTTCATTACAGACTTCGGAGTCTTCGCATACAAGAAGATGCCATTCGGACTCAAGAATGCAGGGGCCACCTATCAAAGGATGGTGGATAAAATATTCCAGCCCTACATAGGACAGAATGTGGAAGTGTACGTGGATGACATCGTCGTCAAGAGCATTGAGGAAGCCGCATGTGTTGCCGACCTCGTGATCGCCCCTCGCTTACTCGTAAAAGTCAACCTAAAGTGAACCCCGTAAATACACGTCATAGCTCGTCCGGAAAATTTACGGGTGTTGGGTTTCACAAGAAGGTTTGAAAGCCAATCCATCCAAGGTTCAAACCATTGTGGAGATGAAGATGCCAAAACAATCCACGTACGACAAAATTGACAGTCGCATTGCCGCTCGGCCATTTTCTTTCGAAAGCCGCTGGATAAGCAGCCCCTTCTTCAAAATACTCAAAAGGCTCCTGAGTTCTCCCGGAATGACACACACAAGTTCGCCGAGATCTCAAAACTACCTCGCCAAACTCCCCACACCGTCCGTCCCAAAGAAGGAGAGGTCCTTTCCTATACCGCCTCGGACGAAACCATAAGTGCATCTTGATGCGAGAGGAAGGACGCTCGACCCCGTATTTCATCACCGAGCATTGAAAGGACCGTAAACAAGGTATCAACCTTTGAAAAGCTCACACTGCATTAGTAAATGCCGCGAGGAGGTTGCGCCCATACTTCCATGCACATCCCATACGGGTTCTCGCGATCACCCACTTCGCAAGTATTGACGAAACCGTAAGCCTCGTGGAGAATCGCGAAGTGGGCAATCAATTAGGCGAACACGACATATCTTTTGGCCCCCGTCAAGCCATCAAGGGTCAAGCCTTAGCAGACTTCCTTGTCGAGGCTAACTTCACCGAAAAACCGAGGCCCACCGAGTTCGTATCAGACAATGCCGAAGCCGAACCAATAGATAAAACTCCAGAGGATTGCTGGCAAGTCTACGTCGACGAGGCTCGGGAAGACAGTGGCGAGCGGTATCCTACTCTTAGGACCAGATGGCCAAGAGATCACATATGCACTTCGGTTCGCATTTGAAAATATGAACAACGAAGTGGAGTAATGAGCCTTAATTATGGACTTCACCTAGCTCAAAGCCTTCGTGCACGAGCCGTGCAAGTTCACAAATGACTCTCAAGTCATAGTAAGTCACATGTTGGGAAAGTCACGAGGCAAAAGGCAACAGATGAAGAAATACCTTGAAAAGCCAAAAGCCTACAACAAGCTTTCTCACACTTCCAGCTAGTTCGCATCCCAAGGGAGCAAAATAGCCGAACCGACGATAAAGCAACCGCCTCGCGTCGCCGAAACTCGCCAAGAAAGAAGTCCGGCGTAAGCATAAGCGATGACGACACCGGAACCGAGGTCAACATAATATCCGACGACGAACCTAATTGGATGACTCTCATTCAAGAATACCGTAAAGGGCGAGCTACCCAATGACAAGCTCGAGGCCGTGAAGATCTTGAGCAAATCTCGATATACGCCAACAAGGAATTCTATAGAAAATCATATCTCCAGCCTCTCCTAAGGTGCCTAGGTCCGAACCGAGCTAACTACGTATCACGAAAGTACATGAAGGATCGTGTGGAAGTCACATCGGACCCCGCGTCCCATCGAAGAAAGTCATGCGATGGGGGTACTATCGTCCGACAATATTCCAGGACTCAATCGATCTCGTAAAGAAATGTCCGAAGTGCCAAATCCATGAAAACATGCCGAGGCTACCTCAAACCGACCTCGCCAGCATGCAAAGCCCTTGGCCATTTATGCAATGGGGGATCGACATCGTAGGTCCCTTCTGCAAAGCTCCGTGACGCTTCAATTCCCGATTGTCATGACCGACTACTTCACGGAGTGGGTGGAAGCCGAACCCTTGGTGAGAATCACGAGCAAAATGCCCTCAACTTCGTCTGGAAGAACGTCGTGTGTCGCTTTGGCATCCCTCATATCCTTATATCGGATAACGGGACGCAATTCACGGATAAAGTATTCAAAGAATGGTGTCAAGAACTTTGGATCCAGCAGAAGTTCACTTCGGTGGCTCATCCCCAAGCAAATGGTCAAACCGAAGTCACCAACCGGACAATCGTGAAAGGACTCAAGACTCGCCTTGACCGAGTAAAGGGCGATTGGGTGGAAAATTTACCGCAAGTCCCATGGTCGATCGTACAACACCCGGACATCAAACGAGAAACACCCTACACGGTGTATGGTACGGCGATGATCCCTAGAGATCGGTATGCGAGCCCCGCACCATTCACTTCTCCGCTGAAGCCAACGATGACAATCTACGATCCGCTCTAGATTTACTCGAAAGAAAAGAGACCTCGCCACATCGTAGAAGCTCGGTATAAACAACAAGTAGCTCGGTATTACAACCAGCCGTGTCAAATACCGACAATTCCAAGTAGCGACTCGTACTTGAAATAATGATGTCGAGAAAGCCGCCAAGCTAGGCAAACTGAAGCCACATGGGAAGGACCGTGCCAGTCATCAAGTCCTCGGAAAAGGTCATACAACCTCGCCATATATCCGGGCAAAGAAATACCAAAGACGTGGCACATCATTCATCCAAGAAATATTTTGCATAAGTGTCAAAAGTCGAGTCTGCGTGTCGCTGAGTCTGTTCGGTTGTGGGTCTTGTTCTTTTTGTACGTCGGTCTTCGTTAATAAAATCTTTCTTTATTTATTTCGTTTGTCTTGCATGTTTAATTTGCCACTTATGCACACTATTTATTCTCCATTATAATATACCCTTCTTGGACGAACTATACCCTCGACGGAGATGTGACTACCTTCGCTTAATACGAGGACTAACTAAACGCCATGAGGGACCACCCTTAGCAATAAAACTTGCAAAATAAACCAATACCTCCGCTTACTTGGGAAGAGGGGACCACCCCGAGCGATGACCTTGCCAAAATAGGAACCTATACCTCCGCTCACTTTGGAGAAGAGGACCACCCCTAGCAATACTTCTTGCTAAACAGAACCCTTACCTTCAGACGAGGATGAAATACCTTCGCTTATTTCGAGGATGAATACCTCCGCATTTAGGACCTAACTACCTTCGCTTATTTTGAGGATGAATACCTTCGTGACGAGGACGAACTACCTTCGCTTTATTTCGAGGATGAATACCTTCAGATGCGAGACTAACTACCTTTGTTTATTGCGAGGGCGAACTACCTTCAGACAAGGACGAGCTACCTTCGCCTAAACAAGGACGACCTACCTTCTTATTGGTTACAAGAATTAAAACAGTGTTCTCGAAGAGTCAACATGAAGCAAAGAAAATTTTATTTCAAAGTATATATTTTACATATTACGAGGACGAAGAGGTCCAGAGGCCGGAAAAGTCGAGCCAATCCACAGGAAAATCAGATTCAACAGCTCGCCTATACTAATCCTACTACACCTCGTCCCCGATCTACGCTAAGAGCCCCGCCAGATCGACCTCTAGGACTCAGCCCTAAGATGACCTCGGCCGCCAACGACGCCCGACTTGGCTTCTTGAGGGTCTACATCTCTCTTGGGCTATAGCTGCCTCTCGAGCTCGCCACTCCGGTGAAGAAAGATCCGGGATGTAAATCGAGGTCCTAGCAGACCCGAGAAGCCCGGCGAAGAAGAGGCCTCAGATCCGGTTGAAGCAGCTTCTTGAGCTGTGGTCATGCGAGCAACGACAGCCTTATATATGCCTCCGATCTTTTCAATTCGCGAATCGCTCCAGAACCGCCAGATTTCTTGCAGACTCACGCCTTGTACTCGCACAATGAGCGGCCTCAATAACCTTAGCTTCGACCAGAATGGTCATCCCACCATCTCGGCGGATGACTTCCTCGCACTCGGAGTGCTCCTCGCCATCTTGTTTAGCCTCCTCCTCGCAATCTCGAACCTCTCCTCCAACTCCAAGAGGCGAGCCTCAAGCTCGTCACAGCTCTCCCGGTAGCCTAAGCTCAGACGCCCTGCCACACATGGTCTAGTTGTTCCTCAAATGGAGGAGTTCGATCTCTTTGATTCAAGAGCCCGCACAAAGCTTCATGTGATTTAACCAAGGGAAGTCACGGCATTTCGTGAGAAGATCGAACAAAGAAAAACAAGAAAGGCAAGTCTCTTCGGATGAACAAATAATTTTATTAAGGCCTTTAAGGCAAAGTCAACAACAACATATGTATATTTACAAGTTGGTCTACAAAAAAAAAAAGAGGGGATCAACTGACCCCTCCGGAAGCTTCGCCATCAAGCCCAGCCGGCCGACCTCACTGGACTTGGGAAGCGACGACCTCCTCCTGCCGGACTTTAGCCACTTCGGCCACCTCCTCGACCGAGCGGCTCCAACCGCCTCCAGCCTCGAGAGGCTTCTTCTTCTGGGACCCCGAGCTTGACATCCCAAGCCTTAGCCGCCACCTCACCCGATCCCTTCTAAGGTCGGCCATCATGGCGCCAAGCATGGGTTCGCGTCCACCGCCAGTACGGACAGACTCATGGTCAAGAAACCGATGACGAAGTCGCTCGCAAAGACGGGCAACTCGCTCGCATCATGAGCAAGGACCGGGAATAAGACCGCAGAAGTCATCGCCCTCCATCACCTCATGCCCATATTTGGATTTATCCAACTCGGGTAATCCTCGCAACTTCCTCGATGACGCCCGAGACCGCCGCTTATTCAACACCTCGCCACGCCCGCGGCCAGCCCGCAGAAGCCCCTGACAGAATAACCTCTCCAGCGCGGGAGCATTTCCCCTGGGAGCTCGCCACCGACTTCCCGACGGCGAGCTCCTCCACTCCGCCTTCAACCGACCGACCGACCTCCCGCCTGCCTCCTCGCCGCACGCCGCCGCCTGCCCAAGAACGCCCCCACGCCACGCCTCCTCCTCCGCAGCCCCGAGCCTTGTCCTCGCCTCGCACACTTTTAACGAGGAGAGTCTTCTCTTCCATCTCTCGAGCGGCGGGACACTCCGTCGAACCGGGCAACGGCGCTTTTCAAGTACTCCGTCACAAGGACGGATGCCTTCGCCAGCTCGGTCGTCACGCCCTCGACCCCGTGTAATAACAAATCAGTCGAGAACACAAAATAATAACTTACTCTACAATGCATAAGAACAAATACACTACCTCGGAAAGATATTTAGGTGTAGATTATGAGCCGAGGATCTCGCACTCCGGATCGGCGTGGAACCGGACTCGTGGATCGCATGCCTAACCATGGACTCGTGGAATCGCATGCCTAATCCTCTGAATCGCTTGAGAGGCACGGCCGGAGGAGACTTCGGACATCCCACTCCTCTCGTGGGAGTCCTCAACGACGCCCCACAACGCCAACGCTGGATCTCCGAATCGAGCTCGATCTCGGCCTTTTCTTCTTCCTCCAAGCAAGTTCACCGCAGGAATAAGTGTCGTAAGCGTAACGACAAAAATGAAAGCAACTATATAACAAGCATGCAGGAGTAGGGCCTCACCGCCGGCCCACCACTGCAGTAGTGGTCATAAGGGCTCACCAAGTAGCGAGCTCGGCCTCGAGAACTCTTCATCTACGAGGCCGACCTTGTCCAAAGCCTCCTCAAACTACCGAGGCTAACATCGAGGTCGCGTCCGCCAACTTCTCGGCTTTCTAGATGAACTCAAGGGACTCATTGAACCGGCTGTAGAAGAACTTCTTCCGCCAGCTAGAGATCTTCGACTTTGTCTTTACTTTAAAGCCGCGACGAGTGATAAGCAATACCACCCCGAGCTAGCTTTGTTGGAAAACCCGAGGACGAGCCCTGTGGTAAAGGGAAATTATGCCTATGGCAAGAGATACCAAGGCCGCTTAGATGCGAAAGGAATTGGGCATTATTTGGGCAGAGGTATGCCGAACATCCGCTGAAGTTCGACATACACGGAAGAAAAAGGATACGAAGACCACCCTTCAGCCGCCCCTCAGAACCGTCACGAAACCCACCGGTGGAGCACAGTGCCCTATCCAATCGGACGGGAACAAGGAACTCAACAGATTCCTAATAAAATACATAGAAGAAAATTCGATATAGCAGAGGCATCTAACGTCAAGAAATGGAAGACACTTTACCATAATCCCTAAAAGGCGGAACACTACTCACGCAGAAGAGCGATGTAAAGGTATAAACTTCTAAATCCTCGAGACGATGACACCGAAACCACACGGCCACCATGATCGTGGGAATCTTCGTAAAAAGAAGGGAAGAAGAAGCCATTAAACTTATCGGTTTTGATATCAAATCGATAAGATGATGAACACGGCAGATGCAACAATGGCGACGAGCTGGGCACTTTTCGCTTTTAGGTTATTTTGAATTTTGAAATCAAGTACGGCTAAAAGTGATAAGGAATCGGCGATCAAGGAAATTATTCCCCAATAATGCACTTTATCTGAACTCAACCGCCCATATTTAATGCGCATTAAATGCGGATGATGCACCCGTGTTCGACATCGGCAAGGCATCCCGTGTTCGACCGCCCCGACGCTACGCATCGAACCACGATGTCATGTATCCACCTCGAGACTTTGGTATAACGCCTGTCGTGAAGCGGAACAAAGATCTCAGATAACGCCCGTCAGAGAGCTTATCAAAAGACTTCGCAAAACACCTCGTCGGTGCAATGATCGAAGACTTGACATAACACCTCATCAGGTGAAGCCGATCAAACGACCTCGGCATAACGCCTCGTCAGATGAATCCGATCGAAAGACCTCGGCATAAGGCCTCGCCAAAGTGAAACCAGTAAACAAACTTTGACACACTCGCACGCCGGGTTGCAACAAATGACCTCGTCGAACGCCTCTACAAGTGAAACCAGCAACATACGGAGCCGATATAAAAGGCCGGCAACAAAATGACGCGCTCCCCTTCATCATAAGCAAATCTCTGGTGAATTACAGCCCCCAAATCCATCACGACCTCGCCTGCGTCTTTTTGTGGACGTGATAGATACGCCCAACTCCCAGCCCAAGCATCGTGTCTAATATAAATAAACCCGACATTAAGCTCGGCCCAAGCGAGTTCGGCCCAAGAGCACCCTAAAGCCAAGTGGGAACGCAGTAAGATTCGGCCATATCTAAGAGAATCCTATTAGAGAAGAGATAGATTCAAATCCTATCTTAGAATAGATCCGGGATTCGAGATCTAGGTCATTATAATTGTGTATAAACAGAGGCTAGATCAAAGGAAAAGGATCATCTACAATTCTTGTAATCACTCCTCATATTATCAATACACTAATACTCTCTCTCCCCGTGGACGAGATCTCGATTCATAGATCGAACCACGAAATCTCGTGTTCTTATCGCATTTATTACCCCGCTAAAATAAGATCGATCGACATAAACTACACATCAATAATGCTAACAAATGGTGTACAACAATATCGGGTCATATGTTTTAGAAGTTGAGAAATAAGATTAAAGGATTACATTTAGGGTTAGATATTTAATTAGAATAAAAATAATATAAATACACACTATATTGGTAGGTCCGCGTGCGATTTGGATTGGATTCGATCTCAAAAAATAAATTGTAGATCCGAAACCAAATTTAAGAATATGATCTAGATCCGATCCAAATCCACAAGTCCAAACTTTTAAGGACCCAAATCCTAAAAATAGATCTAAATCTGCACAAGATCCATTGTCGTCCCTATATGTAGAAAAAAAATTCTTCTATAGTGTTTTTGATGTATTTGTGCGAAGACAAGATGTCGATATATATGATGTGATTGTATTATGATTATTCTATAAGGTAACTTTTTATTTAATGAATATATCTTTATATAAGAAACATATCTTGTCAACCCACAAGCTAAGGTCAATTTTGAAGAGTATTTAAGGCCAACTCACATTCCAAAAGTTGGAGAATTGAAGACTATATTATTTTGTCTCGCTCATATTATTTATATCATCGACAATTGCTATTAGTCTGGTTGTTTCTTTATACATATTCCAATATTTGTGCTACTAGTAGAGCATTTTGTGAGATTAAAACATCCATTTTAAAAGAATTTTATACTCTTTTTAAAGGGGTTGGGTGGTGAGTATATCGAGTTTAAGTTTAATATTTATGTGGTGCATACACATCTAACTACTAGTCTATTGTTGATGGTGTTCGTGAGTTACTAGATGTAAGAATCGAGTCTTATCAGATAAGTCATTTGTAACTTAAATTTAGGTAGTTGATTGTTTCCCATGGTTGTGGCTCTCAGACGAGGGTGTGATATCACCGAACTAGGTTACCAAGTTATCATGTCGCTTTTGTTGCTTTTGTCTATTTATTTTTGTGTGATTGTTCCTGCTCCATGTAACACGCTTTGCAGACGCATTTCATCACATGTTCCACGGATTAGTCAATTTTAAAAATAATTAACATTCCCTCCATCCACGATAAGTGTATCATCAAGGCCCACAAAAGTATATCACTTTCCTTCTTGAGGACACAACTTTCTTATTATTTAACATCACAACCATTCATTATTTACTAAAAAAATCATTTTTATCATTCACAACTTTACACAACCATTTCTCCATTCAAACAACACTCACCAATAATTTTATTAAAACACGTACCGTCCACAAGTGATACACTTATTTTGGACGGAAGGAGTATTCACAAAGTTGAATGTTTTGATCTGTTCTTTTTTTTGTTTCAATTATTTTAATTTCATTAATTTATTCATAGTTCCTAATACGTGCAAACCAACGTAATAGTATTCGAACATATTTATAATTTCAACGCAATATTGTATGGTTTCCGTAACGTGTGAAGTGTTGTAATTATCCAATCATATGTGTAGTGTGCATGTTATATATTTTTAATTAATGAACAATGGGAATAATTAAAGAAATTTAATTACAAAACGGAAATGATATGAGTTACCAACTAGTATTTCTGAAATAATTAAAGATATTTAATTAAAAAAAACATACTTTTAATTATTTTTGAAAATAATATTAAGGAAAATAAACTTACTCTAAGTATGAAGAAATCTTTGACTCTGTGTAACACGTAACGATGTGCTCGAGCTAAGGATAACTCATCAAGTTTCATGGTTTCAACTTTTCCAAGACGCTCACCTCCGCATATGAAAAATATTTTTCCTTGTTCAAAGTATTATCATCATATCTCACAGACCTACTAAATCGAGTCTCAATGCCTTCAAAATATCTTGAGCAAAAGGTGAGGCATTCATCGCCAATATACCCTCTCGCAATCGATCCTTCGACAGTGCTCTATTGCGAACATAAGATTTTAAACGTGCCAAAAATCTTAGAATGCCATATATGAAAGGATCACCTTCACGCTATATAGTGGCCGAGAGGTCACAGGTTCGAACCCCACCAAACGCCTCTATGAGTTTGAGTCTGTCACACATGGTTTTCCAAGTGTGGTTTACCTATCCTATGTGGTTTGCGGTGCTATCAGACAGAACGCTGGGTTTACCCAAAGGCGCACCTAAGGTAGCGGCTGAGGGTTCCCCATGATACCAAAAAAATAAAAATAAATATTAAAGTAGTAAGAAATAATATATATAGTAAAATACCTTTCAATGGGGTACATCCAACTATACATAACTGGCCCTCCAAGCCTAGCCTAGCCTCTGGAATTAAGTGAATAATCAAATGTACCATAATAGTGAAGAAACTTGAAGAAATAATTGTTCCATCTCGATAATGTAACGCCAACTTGATCCTCTAACTTATCCAATTCGTCGGATCCAATACTTTATCGCACAACCTTTTGAAAACGAGCACAAGTCCGACACAACTTTCATCGCTTTAGTTTTCTCACGAGAATGCATGGAGGCCTTACATGTTATCGGCAATATGTCTTGCATCGAATGTAAGCATCATGACTCTTAAGATTTGACAATTTCTTGTCCTTCAAATTTACTCATCTTGAAATATTCGACGCAGATCCATCCTGGGACTTTGAGGTTTTTAACACTTGAGGAATGCGCCTTTTCAATCGCTAGACATATTGAAGCACGCAGCAGTATAGATGATTTTTATCCAAATAATCCCTAAGATGAAGGTCGGTCGTATTCCCATTTCCATGATGTCCTTCCTATCTCTCTCATCATCTTTAGTCTTTCCATCAAGATTCAAAGAAAGTCCCAGAAGATTGCCACACACGCTCTTCTCAATATGCATTATATCTAGATTATGCCTTAGAAGGTTATGCTCCCAACACGGTAAATCAAATAAAATACCCTTTTTTCCAAAGTTGTTCTTCCACATTAGTATCTTCTTCAATAAAATCATCTAGATCATTAAAATACCACTAACCAAAGTGGCTTCATTCTCTCTTATCCTTTTCTCAAGACTTAGAAGATTTACCGTATTGAAAGCTGAACCTTTAACTTGTTGCAAAATTTGTGATTCAGCTTGGTGGTTTTGGTGGTCTTCTAAATTCTTGAGTGCCATCAAATGAATCTTTCCGACATCGATAAGTGTGAGAATCCTCCAACCACCTTCGATGACCCATATAACTAAATTTTTACCATGCTTTAACCAAATGGAACATGTAGAGTCAAGACAGATAGACAAGCAACGCGTCCTTTGTACTCCATCCGCATAACATGGCGTGGTCGGAAAGTCATTGATAGTCCACATCAATGCAAATTGAAGTTTAAAACTTTCATTACCAAACGTGTCAAATGCATCTACCGCGCCATAATTGTCTCACCATGATCAAAGGTCAGAAAAATAACAATATCATTGCGGGACCTTTCTCTCATGGAATGATCATTGATAAAATAAAAGAAGTTTGTTTCATGCATAACCATGGGGGAAGATTATATGGTATTAATAACATTGGCCAAGTGCTATATTTTGTACTCATTGTTCGAAAAGGATTAAACCCATCACTTATGAGGCCCAATCTAACACTACGAGGATCTACAAGAAACTCGGGTGGAGCTCATCAAATCTTTCCATGCTTCGCCATCTGTGGATGCCTTAACAAACCATCCGTCAGACGACCACCTTATGCCATCTCATATCTTTAGCTGTTTTTCTCAAGCATAAATTCTTTTGAGCCTAGGAATCAAGGGAAAATAACGCAATACCTTTGATGCCTTCTTCTTTATATGTGTACTAGGTTGTTCATCAAATTCATTTGTCTTTTTATTCTTATCTCTCTCATTCTCTTCAAATTTCCACCTAGAATAACCACACACATGACAAGTTTCATGATCAATTCTCTCCCCCCAATAGAGCATACAATCATTAGGACAACTATGAATTTTCTCATATCCGAGTCCTAAATCATTGCACAACTTAGCTTCATATCTTTGAAGTTGGTAATGATGTCAAAATGAAATACATTCTGAAGCTCTAGCAACATTGTGAAACTCTTGTTGGAGAGTCCTCCCATACATTTGATGTGAATCAAGGTCAAATTGAAGTATAATTTTGAATACTTACAGCCAGGATACAATTCTTCATCACATTCTATTTTCTGATATCTTAAGGCATCAACATCACACAAACTATCATCAAGATGTTGCTCACTTGATGGAATATTAACATGAAGACCTTCGACATTCTCGAGGCTCGACCCTCACCGACTTACCACTTTCACAATTGGATCTCACCCAAATTTATTTCTAATGCATCATGTATCATATCCCTAATTGTGCTAGTCGACTACGGACATCTCTTGTCGTAATAGTTGTTTGAGACACCGCTTTTCTTATGTAAGAAGTGTCATATTCGTAAGAAGCATGTTCTTCGTGAAGTGTCCATGTGGTATATCCGTGGCAAAACCATTAAATAATATGTGATTTAAGAACTTCTTCATTGAAAATCTTTCGTCATTACAACATTTTAAGCACGGAAAATTATAGTTTCTAGTTTTCGCAAATTGTATGAAAGACTCACATCAACTCTTATAAGCATCGCTAACCCCGACGATCGATCCAACTCTTGTCCATATCAAAACTAACAAGCCAAAAGCAAAAGAACGTAAAATATAATTTGTAGCATTTGTACAATTACATATAATGATAAATACAACAATCTACTAGAAAGTATGCACAATTAATTTAAATAGCAAACAAATTGTTCAACATATCAGGAATCAAACATCTATCTTAAGTGGGAAGATTGTTTTATTTTGCAACTCATGGATCTCCTATTTGCTAAGTTGGAGAAAAGAATAGTATTATGCCAATCCCAATTAATTCATACTGAGCAACACATTTTCCATCCTCAACAATTTTCAATTTTTTTTAAAAGTTTTTATTTCCAGTGAATAGCATAAGGAAAAACAAGCAAATTATATCGAGGCAAATAAAGCATCGCAGAGAATAAAACAAAACCAGAGCAACCGTAGCACTCAATGAAGATTGATCATCAAAATATGCGAGATATCGATGCAAATGTGGATCTTAAACATTCACTAATTCACAACTCTCGATTGATGCTTTCAACCAAAACATAACACTATGAATAATGATCCAAACTTTGAACTCATATAAAAATGACCAGAAAGGTGCTTTCGAACAAAAATGGAGAAAAATGTGAGCAAAGAATTTATACATACCTCAAAAATCGCCAACTCTTTATCAGAACCAATGGATTAAGCCCCTTCTGATCCCTAATAATGTGCATCTATCAGATGAATGCTGAAACACACACATACATACATACACAAAAATTCCCTAATAATGTGCATCTATCAGATGAATGCTGAAACACACACATATGCTCAAGGGAAACAATTGATATAAACGCACAAATTATAACAAAATTGAGATGCATATACATATATATGAGGTGAATCTATAGGTAAAGTTAACATACAGCGACCTCGGAGAAAATTATTGCGGCGGAGTTGAGTAGCTCCGGTGTTGTGGTGGAGGTGTCGCCAATTTTTTGCAAGTGGCCGAGAGTTTGATTAACATGCAATGACTAAAGACGATAAATCCACTAATTAAATCAACAGACGAAAGTAGGGCTGAATTGGGGAATGGTGAGGGCAGAGAAATTGATGTGGTGAGTTAAGAGGTTCGAGAAATTGATGTGGTGAGTACTTCAGTATAGATGGAATTGGGGAAAGTTGAGCGGAGAGAAATATCAATATCAAAACTCTACTCGCGAGACGCGTTAAGAATTTGACATGGATTTCAATTTCATTTGGACACGATTTGCATTTGGACTGAATTTCAATTTCATTCCCACTGATATTCTATTTAGTAATATTTCATTTTCTTATATTAACTTTTAAACTCTTGAATTATAGTAAAATTTAGTTATATTCCTATACGTAACAAAAAAAAAAATTGTGACATGTTTAAATGTAGTATGGTTAATTACATGGATAGATGTGACAAATTTTATTACATTTTCAAGTGTAACAAAATTTACATACATTTTTATGTGTAACAAAAATATATTGATACATATATTGGTGTAATTAAATTTTGCCACATCTAAAGATGTCATAATTTTTTTAACACTTTTCTTGGTGTCACTAAAATTATGTAACTACTAGACATTTTTTTTGTAGTGTAATGAATAGTGGGAATAATTAAAGAAATTTAATTACAAAACGGAAATGATATGAGTTACCAACTAGAATGGTTTGTATTTTTCAGAGCATGAACTGTGTGTATAGGGTACATGATCTTTGTTTTTAGATAATATTTAAAGACTTATTTAGGTCCAAGTTCCAGTAGTGAACTTTGGTCTCATTGGGCTCCTAAATATATAGGCTCTTCAGATGATTTCTAACCAAATTTTCATCATGCCTTCCCAAAGCATATCAAACTAACCCATTATCTAATTTACAAATGACATATATCAACTTTATTTCGATATCTTTATAAATTTTAGCGTTTCACCTTACCAATATGCTACTCAAACTGAATGTCGTCTCAAATTGAATGTCATCTGAAATTGAATATCGTCCCTGTTATGAGTTTGTTCCAAGAATGAAGTTATTCAAGATCGAGCACTGATCACACAACTCTCTAATGCAATAAAAGAAAGAGACAACGATATATATGGTTCGATCAATGATCCACATTCACGGGAATGTTCACTATATCAAGGAAGAAGATTACACAGTACAAGCTTGCATAAATCAAGAAAGAAACAATGCACCTATATCAAGCCTTTAACAATGGTCACGTATATAAACCTCTCTTTTCTATGCTTATTCTTCACTCATAATCTCAGTGAATGAATGTTCTCATGCATCAGACAAGTACCCATATATATATATATATATATATATATAGCAACACTGATAACAAGAAGAAATACAAAATCCTAATGTACAAAGAAGTCGAGAGCTAGATAACTTAAAGGAAAAACAGTTATAACTTTTTTAACTGAAACTTATAGCTTCTTTAGATATAGGTCCTTCTACTCTTCTTAGTTTAAGCTCCAGTCCTTGAAGAATATATATATTACCTTATGCAGTTACATAATACAACAATCTCCACCTTGACTGTATAGCATACCTCAACCAATAACTTTCCAGAACTTAAATTTCTTCAGCAACCAGTTGTCATGCTCTCCTTGAAAGAGCATAGATTGATCAAACTAATATAATGCTTGAACTTAGCAACTGGCAGTGCCTTAGTCAACATATCAAAAGCATTTTCTTCTGTTGGAACCTTAACCACTTTGACAGTACATTTATCAACAATGTAAACGCAATCGAACATCAATGTATTTTGATCTTTCATGAAACGTTTGATGTTTAACTAAGTGCATAGCACTTTGGCTATCACACAAAATAGTTACAACCTTCTGTTCAACACTCGGATCATTTAACATAGCTTTCAACCAAATTCCTTCTTTTACAGCTTCACTCACAGCTATGTATTCAGCCTTTGTAGTAGAAAGAGTTACAACAAATTGCATATTGATTTCTAACTTATGGATGTTCCAAATAAAGTAAAAACATAGCCAGTTTAAGACTTCCTTGTATCAATGTTTGTAGCATAGTCTAAGTCTATATATCCTAGTAAACCTTCTTCTTTTGAACCTTGCTTGAGTAAAATTCCAAAATATGGAGTAGACTTAAGATATTATAACTTTCAAAGCTTCCCAATGAGATCTTCCTGGATTAGCCATGAATCTGCTTGCTACACTTATTGAATGTGCTAAATTTGGCCTAGTACAGATAATAAAGTACATGATACTTCCAAAAACATTAACATACAATACTTTGCTCATCTCTAATACTTCATCATGATTCTGAGGCTTTTGAGTATCAGACAACTTAACATGTTGAGCCAAAGGAACACTAATAATTTTAGCTTCATTCATGTTAAATTTCCTCAGAACCTTTATAATGTAATCAGCTTGCAGAAGCATCAACTGACATGAACCGCTATTTTTTTGAATATCCATTCCCAGAATTCTTCTAACTTTTCAAAAATCTTTCATATCAAACTCAGTACTTAATGCTGACTTAACATTCTGAACTTCAACCAATGATTTGCTAGCTATTAGCATATCATCTACATATAGCAAAAGATAGACAGAATTTGCTGTTGTAGTATTCTTTAGATATACACACATGTCATAAAGAGATCTATGGAAACCAATACTTAACATGAACTCATCAAACCTTTTATTCCATTGCCCAGGACTTTGTTTTAATCCATATAGAGATTTCTATAATAAACAAACCTTTTATTCAGATCCAAAAACTTCAAATCCTTCGGGATGATTCATGTAAATGGTTTCTTCTAGCTCTCCATTAAGAAAAGTTGTCTTCACATCTAATTGATGTAGTTCTAAATCCATCTGATTTACCAAATCAAGTAGCAGTCTGATAGAGCAGTGTTTTACCATGGGTGAAAAAATTGCATTGAAGTCTACTCCTTCTTGCTGTGTAAAACCTCTAACTACTAATCTAGCCTTGTATCTTACGACTTCAGTTTCTTGAATGAGCTCTACCTTCTTCTTGTAAATCCGTTTGCAATTGCTACACCTTTAATCTTTGGTTTTGTAACAAGTTTCCATGTCCTATTCTTCCTAAGAGATTCAATGTCTTATTGCATAGTCTTTATCCAGAAACTTGATTCAGTGAAAGATATAGCTTCTTTATAATTTCTTAGTTCCTGATAAGTAATTTGTTCAGCAACGCAATTTGGTCTACATGAACAAGCCTCTTTGGTGGTTTAATATTCCTTCTCACCATGTCTCTTGCAAGATGATAATCACTAAGGGCTGACTCAATTTCTTGAACCAGATGGCTCCACATGAACTTTGGTATTAATCTGTCTTCCTCAAGAAAGGCATTACTTCCTCTCTAAACACCACATCTCTATTCAATATTGCCTTTCTCTTTCCTGTCTCAATGCACCAAAGCTGAAAACCTTTAACTCCAGGAGGATAGCCTATCATAATGCATTTAAGAGCTCTAGTTTCTAGTTGTCTTGTCTGACATGGGCATAAGCTAAACACCCAAAACTTCTCAGGTTTGAATAATCTGGAGGGTTTTCATTCCACTTCTCTTCAGGTGTCTTAAACTTTATAGCAGATGAGTGGCACCTATTTATCAGATAAGTAGTTGTAGCCACTGCTTTACTCCCAAAAATGTGCAGGCAGACCCGAATTAAAAAGCATACACCTTACCTTTTCAAGTACAATCCTATTCATTCGCTCAACTACACCATTTTGTTGAGGATTACCATGAACAATCTTGTGCCTTTTGATACCTTTTGTTCTACAGAAGTCTTGGAACTTTTCAAACATAAATTCCAAGCCATTATCAATGCTCAAGCATTTGATCCTGTAGTTTTTTCATTTTCTACCTCTCTACACCACTCAATAAACTTTTCAAGAGCATCTAATTTATGTTTAATAATATACACCCAGACCTTTCTCGAATAATCATCTATTAGAGACGTAAAGTAGTTACCACCTTATATTGAGGGACCCCATAGATCACAGTGTTGGGAAAACCTAGGTTTAGCCCTCTCCGAGGATATATCTTGGATGTTTAATTCACCATACATTGATTATATACCTAGCATGCACCTATATAATTAATTGCAACACGTAGGGGTTTCTCGTGTTTACCTTTGAACTGCCGAGGCGGAATGGATCGAGACTCGTGCTTTGACCTTGGATCTGTATCCCTTACTCCAATCTCTAACGCCGAGTGAGGACGATCAATGGAGAATGCTTCGGAAAATCACCCAATGCTCTTAAAATTCTCGAAAAATCCTCCCAACATTACTATGGGATGGACGAAAATTTGATGATGAATTATGAGGATTCACCTTGAATCTATCTCTTACCTTATATTTATAATGCACTACCTTAATCCCATAAGGAAATTACCATAATCTCATATGAAAATTACCATAATCCCATATGGAAATTACTATAATCCTTTATGAAAATTACCATAATCCCATATGGAAATTACCATAATCCTATATGGAAAGGATTATTACCATAATCCTATATGGAAAGGATCTATGCATATCCCATAAATATAATAATATCCTTATAGGATAAAGAGAATCAAAACCTTTCCATAAGAGCATGATGGTGGGCGATTTTCTTGAGCTCACGGGCCCGGACGGGCCAAATTGTGGATCAAATGCAAGGAATAAAGATGGGCCTCAAATAAATTAATTATCTTATGTTCACCTGAACATAAATTAATTTATAAACATTTATTCATGCCACTAGAGAATAAATGCTTGACTTACCCTTTATTACAAGAAGTTGAGTCGGGCTGCACTTAGACATTACGAATCCCGTATTTAAGATATCGAACGTCCATTAATTATTTATAGCGATCCGTCCGCTTAAAATAATTAATATCTTTAATTCCTTAAGTAGTACCACTCAACCTTATTATTGTACTTGAGCTAACTCAACTGCAGGGTTTAGTACAATAAACCTTTGAGCTCCTAAGGGAGGTCATCATCCTTAACGGATACGGTGACTCGACTGAGATAACTAGCATGACATACAAGACCGCCACCACCCAAGATGCGAGAATATTGGGTTAGAACATATAACCTCACCCATAACAAGTCAGTGATGGTCAAGAACTCATACTCATCTAATACCTTATCGAGGTTTAGATCATCGTAAGTCACCGAGATCTTGGTTCTTCACGATGGTCGACATAGAAGAACTCATCTCACCGTGATCCTTCAATACGTCGTAGACGCATCAAAGATAGACAAGCAACCAAGTCAAGTCACTTCTTATCTATATCATGAGCTATACCGACAACTCGTCCTCAAGTTGTCTCACCGTGAAACTTTTATATCTCGTTGCTTGACCAATCATACGGATCATGATCTTCTACACATCGTATGATCTAACTTATATATGAGATAAGGGACACAGATATATGCAATCAAGTATTCATTTCGGATAGGAGATTGTAATAGTGGTAACGAAACATCAGATACAAGCTCAACCAAACCGCTTTCAAAGATACAAATCCAACAATCTCCCACTTATACTAAAGCAAACTTTTAGTATACAATGTGTCTCTACTAGCTATTACAAACAAAACCATCACTTTGCTTCTCCCACTTATACAAAATTTTCCTTTCTAAGTGGGTGCCATCTAGCGCAATTCAAGTCCTCTAACGCCCCGACGTAGACTTATTCTGCAAAGCTTTCGTGAATGGATCCGCTAGGTTATCCGTCAGATCAATCTTTGCAATCAAGACGCCCCTCGCCTAACGATTTCTCGTATGACATGGTACTTTCTCTATGTGTTTGCTTGCCTTGTGGATCCGTGGTTCCTTCGAGTTTGCCATTGCACCGAGTTATCACAAAGAACCATGATACTCATGGGCAAACCAGTATCACATCTAGATCCACGAGGTAGTTCTCGAACCATACAACCTCCTTAGCACCTCCGTGGCTACATATTTGGCTTCCATGGTAGAGTCCGCAATGCATCGCCGCTTTGCACTCACCAGATACTTCCCACCTCCCAAGGTAAACACATACCGAGGTAGACTTTTTTCTCATCACGGTCGATTGGAAATCCGAGTCTGAATAACCTAAAGGCATTAGACTATCTCGCATGGTAAGCCACCATAATCTCGAGTCCTTTCGTGTACTTGAATATATGCTTTACCGCAATTCAATGAGCTTATCCAGGTTAGATCGATATCTAGACACTATGCCCACCGCATAGCGTATATCGGCCTCGTGCATAAGATTGCATGCATGAGACTTCCCACGGCGAAACGTAGGAAACTTGTCTCATTTTCTATCTTCTTTGCAATCATAGGTGACCGCCTTTAGATAAAGGAACGCCATGTCGAAAGGTAGCAATCCTTTCTCGACGGTCTCGCATACTAAAACGAGTAATCACAAGATCAATGTAAGACGCCCGAGATAAGCTCAACATTTTGCTCTTGCGATCTCGGTAAACCTCGATCCCAAGAATGTACGCGCATCTCCCAAGTCTTTCATTTGAAACCGATCGATAACCAACTCTTTACGCCCGATAACAACTTCACATTGTTGCGAATAGAAGAATGTCATCTACGTAGTGCAAAAATACCACATTACCGCTGACATCTAAACGATACACACAACTCTCGCTAGGCAACTGGGTAAATCCATAGGACTTTACCACCTCGTCCAAACGTAAGTTCCATGATCTTGCATCATTGTCTCAGATCGTTTGACGTCCATGGGTCGATTATTGCTGTTCGCTTTTACGACTAAACCAAGATTCATCCATGAACATACATCGCCGGGTTGACGAACAACCCTCCCACTATGACGAGGCATTACAGCACAATGGCAACGGTGGGTGCAATAACTTGTGGTTCTCTATCTTGCACAACTTGCTTGGTAGGTACCACTTCATGCGGTCGGTATCTCCGGTGGAACTCGACCCACTTCAATTTCTTGAAGTATCGGTGCCGATCCTCCCACTAGACTCGACATCTCGCACCTTTGGTCTAATGTCGGTGGAGGAATACGATCATCTTCTAATTCTTGAAGAATGATTTCAACTTTGGATTTATGATTTTCATGTAGTCATCTTCAAGAATCGGGCATTAGTGCTAATAATGACCTTCCGATCCTTAGGACTATAGAATAAACCACCTTCGCTCCTCTAGATAGCCAATAAACAGCCTTGCGTCGGATCTAGCCTCAACTTGTCAGCCTTCTTGTTGAAGACATGTCTTTGATCGCCCCATATCCTTATTTGGCTTAAACTAAACTGCGCCCAAACCACAACTCGAAAGGGTCTCTTCGATCGACTTGGATGGTACTAGATTTAGCAAGTATGCCGCCGCTTCTAAGGCATACCCCAGAATCTAAATAGGCAAAGTTGCATAACTCATCATTGATCTAACCATTTCCAAAAGAGTCATATTTTTCGCTCGACACACCATTTTGTCAGTATGTGGTGTGCCCGTGAAGGCTTGTTGGGAGGTAATCCCACACTTCACTAGATAGTCCATGAACTCGTTGTTGAGGTATTCGCCACCGCTGATCGTAACGCATGACTTGATACTCTTACCTAGCTTCGCCTCCACTTCCGCCTAAAATTCTTCAATTTCTCAAAGCATTCGTGACTTGCGGTGAAGCGGTATACGTGTCCGCACCTTAGTAATCGTCAATGAAAGTGATAAAATACTGCATTCTCCACGAGCTTGTGTGGACATCGGTCCACCACAGTCGAATGGACTAGCTCTAACATTTCTTTGGCTCTATGACCCTTCGCTTTGAAGGTGCGGTCAACATCTTACCTTCTATACTGAGATTCGCAGATCGAGAACGAGTAACTGTGAGATTACCCAACGCCCATTCTTAGCCGCCTTTGATCCTATTTAGATTGATGTGACCTAATCTAAGATGCCAGAGAAAAGAGGTGTCATCTTCTAAGAAAACTTTCTTTTAAGGTTTGATGTAGATGCAACATAGTTATAGGTTTTATGTATTGCGTAAATAGTATAAAGCGATTTATATAATGTGCTACACGATAACTTCGTCATTTCTTATGATAGAAACACCACTATCAAAAACAACTCGAATATCCATGAATAAACAATTTCAAACAAACAAGGTTCATGAAAATCCGCACATATAAAACGCCTTTAAAACTAAAACTGCTTTCTCAAAACATAAAGTAACATCTCCGACCGCAACGGCCTCGACTTTCGCCGTTGCCCATGGAGATCGTTATCTCGCCATCATTCACTCCTTGTCGCAGGAACCCACGCAAGGTGTAATAAACATGATCGATCGCACTGTGTTCTACTACCCAAGAATGGGTAGAACAAGTCGCTAAATATGTTTCACATTAAAGCAAATGGTGTACTAGAGCCTCGAGCTTGAGGCACTTAGCCTTCCAACTCCCGTCCTCACCGCACTTGAAGCATTTGCCCTTCTCCTTCGCTTTTTCAAACCGCTGCAGAGCCCTTTCAGACATTATTCCCACTCTTTCTTTAGCCTTAGCGTCTCTTGAATTCCACTTTTCCTTTTCATCTTCGATAAAGCGGTGGTTTTCTTTGAGGTGCGTATTAAAGATTGTGCACCTTGCCCATTTTATGCTCTTCCGCTACTAGATCCTCTTGCAATGAATCTAGAGTATAACTCTTATCATAAAGGATCGCTTATAACGGAAGTCATCAAAAGACTTGGGCAAAGTGTTGAGGATCATATCGATTCGACAACGTCATAATATATCCTCCAACCAATTCGAGCTCTCCAAGAGATTAATCATTTGCTCTACATGGTTATGCACCGAATCGCTTTCCTTCATTGAACTTAACATTATTGATTTTGTCAAATTACGACAAGCGATTCGTCCGACTCCTCATACAATTTCATAAGATTTAGCCATATCGTGGTTGCATCTTCCATCTCGATGTTTGGAGTTGCGGGGACTCGCATGGTGACCAAAAGAAGGCACTTTGCCATTCTATTTGATTTGTCCCATTTCTCGTGCTCCTGCGCTCCTCATCGCAGATGAATTGTCTAGAGGCTTGGGACGGGGTGTAGTGAGTACAAATAGATTTTCTTCCGCAAAGAAGAACATTCTCAATGTTTCGCTTCCACTCGATAAAATTTGGACCGGATAAAGGATTTTGTGCGAGCATATTGATAATCGTGTAAGAGACATATCTGAAAACGATAAAGTAAACACATAAGCATACGATCGCACATAATTCGTAATAATAATATTGTAACCTTTTGATAAAACAATATTAATGAAACCTCCAATCGCCCAAGGAATCCCACATGCAAGCCACGCAGCGTGATCGCCACACACGAACCCCTCAACCGGACTAAAATATACCTTTAGTCGCTTAATTTCTATCCATGTTAACTTATCCTTATGACAAATGAAATTAACGATTGGACCTTTCCGCACCACATCACTATCGCAAGAAGGGACTTCATGGAAGTTGTACTTGAGGTGATGTCTAAGCAATGACCACAATTTTAATAAATAGACAATGAATTTTAGAATTGGCATACTCACTGACCATACCGCCCAATTCAAATTCTTTTGTTATATCATTTTATATCTATCTCTAGAGAACTTATGAAAATCGCTTTTATGCAAGCCAGCGCGCTGTGGGCGCCATACATAAAACTCCCACTCTCAATAGATTTAAAATGTTTTATTTAGAAATCTCATCTAACAAACTTATGATAAACGGTCTGCAAGCAAGCCACACGTGTGGGCGCCACTCACAAAGTCTCACTTTGTTTAGAGATCAAAAATGGAGGTCTTGACATTTTAATTTTAAAAATTAATTTGTCGGGTTGCTTGCTAGTCTTTTGTTCAAAAGGTTTGTCCATGCGATCACGTAATCCTAGCATGCTTGTCTATAGAACTCAACATGTAAAACATGCTCGCAGAATTCTAAAATATGCTTGAAAACGCGATAAACCTAGCATGCTTACTATGCGTATCCAATTACAAAAACACGTAAAGGTTTGTCAACGTAATTTAAACATACATAGCATGCTACTGCATTATTTAAACATCCACGACATGCAATGAACGATAAAAAATAAATAAAAACGCTCATCGTGGCCCACTCATGGAATCTGCACTTTCCTGCCTAATCTATTACATAGAATTGCAAAGTACAGATCTTTATAATCTTCAAAATGGGCCTCGCATGTACGGGCACGGACCGACTCGTCAAACAGATTCGGTGGAAAACGGATGCCGGCTCGGCCGACGCGGCGGCGTCATGACGCCGCTGCACGCAAGCCGTGCGACCTTTTTTCCGCTGCCTCGATCCGGCCGCTTGCCTTCATTTTACTTTTACGTATAAGATTTACGTAAAAATAAATCTAATCTAACCACGGATTTTCTCGTGGTGAAAACAAAATCCGACAAAAAAAGCGAGCCATGATGAACGACAGATCCAACAAATAATATATAGCGCACATAATAATCAAACGTGAATTAATCCAACAGAGCCAAGATTCTGATCCCAGGCTCTGATACCAATTGTTGGGAAAACCTAGGTTTAGCCCTCTCCCGAGGATCTATCTTGGATGTTTAATTCACCATACATTGATTATATACCTAGCATGCACCTATATAATTAATTGCAACACGTAGGGTTTTCTCGTGTTTACCTTTGAATCTGTCGAGGCGAATGGATCGAGACTGTGCTTTGACCTTCCTGATGTATCCGGTTACCCAATCTCCAACGCCGAGTGAGGACGATCTATGGAGAATGCTTCGGAAAATCACCCAATGCTCTTAAAATTCTCGAAAAATCCTCCCAACATTACTATGGGATGGACGAAAATTTGATGATGAATTATGAGGATTCACCTTGAATCTATCTCTTACCTTATATTTATAATGCACTACCTTAATCCCATAAGGAAATTACCATAATCCCATATGGAAATTACTATAATCCTTTATGGAAATTACCATAATCCCATATGAAAATTACCATAATCCTATATGGAAAGGATTATTACCATAATCCTATATGAAAAGGATCTATGCATATCCCATAAATATAATAATATCCTTATAGGATAAAGAGAATCAAAACCTTCCATAAGAGCATGATGGTGGGCGATTTTCTTGAGCTCACGGGCCTAGATGGGCCACCAGGATCAAATCAAGGAATAAAGATGGGCCTCAAATAAATTAATTATCTTATGTTCACCTGTAACATAAATTAATTTATAAACATTTATTCATGCCACTAGAGAATAAATCTTGACTTACCCCTTTATTACCGAAGTTGAGTCGGGCTTGCACTTAGACATTACGAATCCCGTATTTAAGATATCGAACGTCCATTAATTATTTATAGCATTCTCGATCGCTTAAAATAATTAATATCTTTAATTCCTAAGTAGTACCACTCAACCTTATTATTGTACTTGAGCTAACTCAACCGCAGGTTTAGTACAATAAACCTTTGAGCTCCTTAAGGGACGCCATCATCCTTAACGGATACGATGACTCGTACGAGATAACTAGCAAGACATACAAGACCGCCACCACCCAAGATCACGGAGAATATTGGGTTAGAACATATAACCCTCACTCATAACAAGTCAAAGTGATGGTCAAGAACTCATACTCATCTAATACCTTATCGAGGTTTAGATCATCGTAAGTCACCGAGATCTCGGGTTCTTCACGACGGTCAGATAGAAGAACTCATCTCATCGTGATCCTTCAATACGCCGAGACGCACCAAAGATAGACAAGCAACCAAGTCAAGTCACTCAGATCATATCATGCCTATACCGACAACTCGCCCTCAAGTTGTCTCACCAGGAAACTTTTATATCTCATTGCTCGACCAATCATACGGACTTCGTGATCTTCTACACACCGTATGATCTAACTTATATACGAGATAAGGACACGGATAAATCAAGTATTCATTTCGGATAGGAGATTGTAATAGTGGTAACAGAAACATTGTATACAAGCTCAACCAAAACGCTTCAAGATACAAATCCAACACATGTTGTATGTATTTAAGAGGCATTGAAGATAAATGTCTTCCGTGGGATATAATAGCTTTACTTTTCCCTAAGTCACATTCCTCACAATTTTCTAGTTTAACCTCATGAGATAATTACATATTTCCTTGTTTTTATTTCCACAATGAGAATTGGCTTATTGTAAAGACTGCAATTTAGCTTTTATGACTAAAGAAAAAGAAAACAAAATCATGGGCCTATTAAGAGTAGCGTATGTGATATGGACTTTTAAATATTTAGGTGGAGTTTAGGTCACCTTAAATTCTAAATTATCCATATTATATTAAAATATTTTGAATTATTAAAATATTTATTTAAACTATTAATTATTAGTATTGTATCAAAATATCATGTTTACATTTTTTGTCCTCGAAATTTTGATTGGCTAACTATATGTCACATGGAAATGTCATGTCAAGATTTTGGGGGTATCCGACAAGCCACATCAAGATTTGGGAGCCAGAAAATGAGCGTGGGACATTTTTTATACAAATTAATAGTTGATAATTTAAATAATTTTTTTGAAAGTTTTGGACTTTTTCGATAAAATGATATAATTTGGATTTTTAAGTGATATTTACCCTACTAATTAATATGAATTTTAGATCTTTTCAAATATTTTTTAACAAAGAAAATATATATCAAGATATATATAGATATATATATATATATATATTAATTGAGTTTATAATCAATTTTTAATATTTATTTTTAAATTTGTAATTAATAAATTAAGGTTAATTATTCCACAAATAGAATATCATTTTTTTAAGAGAAGATCATAATTTTTTAAACTTTTATTCTTAGTAATAAATATTAATTAGGAAATAAATATCACCAAGATAGAAATTAATATTGAAAAACCAATGAAACACAAAAGAATATGGAACGGAGATTTGAACTGCTAGTTGGACACCAAACATTCCCATGCATTCTGCTTCATAGTGACGAGACTACAAAGGCCCTAATATTTTTCCAAATTATTAGTATTATATATCCATAAAATATTAAACAATGAATGGTAGTGCAGTTGGTTTAGTCTGTGTCCCCTCATATCATTGCCTAGGTTCGAATCTAGCTTAGATTTCATCTTTTCATTTTTTTTTTCTCTTTTTCCTACTATGTGTTCTTTGTTTTCTTTTCTTTTTCTCCACTTTGTTCACTTTCTTTTCTTTTTATTTTTTCTATAATTTGTTTTATGTTGATAAAATAATATATATATATATATATATATATATATATATATATATATATGCAAATAATAAAGTTTTATATATAAATTAATAAAATCAATTCAATTTCTAAAAATATTATGATGAATTTATTATAATAGTTATAGGCAATATTTATTTAAATTTATTTTAATAAGCTATATATGTGAGTTAATTATATATTTCATCAGATATTTGTAATGGGTACAAGAAAATAAAAATTTGAGTTTTGTAAGATAATATCATTAACAATATTAATATTTATAATTTTCTAATTATTTTAATTTTTGTAGATATTATTCATTGGTTGTTTAGTTATTTATAAGTTAATCTTATTATTTTATTTTGCAAGATATTAGAACATAATGAAAAAGAAATTTAATATCAACAATTATCTCTATTCAAATAATATTATGCTATTATTTAAATTATTATTATTGTTTAATTATTTTCAAGATTATATTTTATTATCTTTTAAAATTATAAATAATTGAGGCCCCTAATAAAATTTTCCTAGCTCCACCATTAATTTTTGTAATTTTACATTAACTTTTGAGCTTACAATATTCAACAAAACTAGTCAAGTTGTACTTCAAATAATAACTACAACATTTATAAATTAATCACAAGTCAAATCCCATACCCTAATTCCAAAAACTATTCGCATTTTTATAAATTTCAAGAAACCCAAAATTGTACAAAACAAGGTTTCTCTACACATTTTACGCACACAAACAAAACTAATATTTGAATGGCTAACAACTATGCCTCCTACCTTTTGCTCACCACTCCCTCATCTCCACCACCGCAAGCCGGCATCTTCTTGAACCGCCTCACCGTTAGCCGCCAACTTTGTCTTGCACATCCACCGAGCTAAAATCAAGGCGTCACGGCCGCCAAGCGCCAATTCTACTAAACTGCACCAATCTTATTCGGCGGCACCACCACCGCCACCGGAGCATTCGACGTTACTGTTCCACTTCTAAGGCTCATTCTCGGCAACATTATTCCGTGCACAATCGGCGTTCAGCTCCCTCTCGAGGTCGCCTTCTGCCCCGTGCTTTCCAACACCACTAGCGTCCTCTCCTCCACCGTTCAGTCCGTTCGCACGGTGGTTGCATGCGGGTTTTTTTTTTTTTTTTGGGGGGGGAGGGGGTCATGACGCCACCATTACTGGACTTAACCATTTGGGAGTGTAATTGCATGCGTGAATATCGCATGCAATTTTGCTCTTATGTTTAGAGCTATATGCTTTGGATTGAGTATGGAATACATAATATTTTATGTCATCTACAATTTAACTTGGTACAGATATTAATTACAATTTGAAAAATTGGATCTATATGTTATACGTACGTACATTTTACATTATATACCTTTCTTTTCTATTATATGTTGTGTATATTTATAATATCATTCGTATATATGGGACTGTTATGTGACTGTATAAGGTAATATATATATATATTCTTCAAGGACTAGAGTTTAAACTAAGAAGAGTAGAAGGATCTATATCTAAAGAAGTTCGTAAGTTTCAGCTTAAAGTTATAACTGCTTTTCCTTCAAGTTATCTCTCGACTTTTCAGATATTAAGATTTTGTATTTCTTCTTGTTATCGGTGTTGCTATATATATTTATATATATATATATATATATATATATATATATGTGGGTAGTCGATGATACATGAGAACATTCATCATTGAGATTATAAGTGATGAATAAGCATAGAAAAGAGAGAGGGTTTATGCATGCAGCAACCATTGTTAAATGCTTGATATAACTGCATTGTTTCTTTCTTGTTTTCGCAAGCTTGTATGTAATCTTCTTCCTTGATATAGTGAACATTGGTAGCTTTCCCATGGATGTAGATCATTGATTGAACCACGTATATCGTTGTCTCTTCCTTTTATTGCATTAGAGAATTGTGTGATCAGTGCTCGATCTTAAATAACTTCATTCTTGGAACAAACTCATAACAAGTGGCACCGTCTATGTGAAACCACTGATCACTGCGGAAACTAAGGAGTGTTAATTGATGAATTAGATCGGAGAATCGGTTTGGATTGTTCGAGGGTATCATGACAACTGCAAAGTTTGATATCAAAAAGTTTACCGGCAAGAATTACTTCACGCTATGGAGAATCAAGATGAAGGCGATCTTGGTTCAACAAGGGTTAGCAAGTGCCTTGAAGAATGAGAAGCTACCAAAGGAAATTGAGAATAAGAAGAAATATGAAGAAATGTTGAAGAAGGCACACAGTGCTATAATTCTATGCTTAGGAGACAAAGTGCCACGACAAGTGGCAAGAGAGGAAACCGCCGCAGGAGTATGGGCCAAACTCGAGTCGTTATACATGACCAAATCTTTGGAAAATCGACTGTACATTAAACAAAGGCTCTATTCCTACAAGATTCTTGAGGATAAAAATATCCTTGATCAACTGGATGAATTCAATAAAGCTTTAATATCTGGAAGATATTGAAGTCACTCTTGAAGATGAAGACATAGCTATCTTGTTACTAAAAGCTTCACCGAGGTCATATGATCACTTGAAGGATGCCATGTTATATGGCAGAGAATCTTTCATTACCCTGGAAGAAGTTATAAATGCTTTGAGATCCAAAGAGCTCCATAACAAACCTCTACAAATGAGAGTCTCAATGTAAAGGGAAAATTCACCTTCAAGGTAAGATCCAAGAAGACCTGGAAAGATAACAAGAAGTCTGATTATCAAAAAGCAAAAGAAGGAGATGAGAATGAGACCAGAAGATGTCATTATTGCAAAAAGCCATGCCATATTAAGAAGGATTGCTACAGCTGGAAAAAGAGACAAGCTACAAGCTCAGAAATAAGTTTCAAAACCTGACACAACAGATATTGCGAGCATCAAGAAACTGAAGCTTTGAATATTATTGTGTCTAAACTTGGAGATGATTGGATCTTAGATTCTAGTTGTTCCTTTCACATGTGTCATAATAAAACCGGTTTTCTGATTTGCAGGTGAATGACCTTGGCTCAGTCATCCTAGGAAATGATCATGTTTGCTCAGTAAAAGGAATTGGCTCAATCAAGTTAAAGCTTCATGATGGTAAGATCAGATTGCTATCTGATGTAAGGTACATTCCTAGCTTGCGAAGAAATCTAATATCTCTAGGTATGTTATAGTTAAAAGGGAATGAATTCAAATACTTAGAAGATAGTTTACTCATTTTAAGAGTATCTAAGACTGTAATGAGAGGAATTAGGAAGCAAAGTCTATATCATTTGATAGCCTCTACTGTCACTGGTGAATCTGAGCATGTTTATTTGAATAAAGATAAACTATGGCATATCAGACTTGGACATATAAGTGAAAGGAGATTAAATGAGTTATTTAAAACATAATAATCAGATAAATATCTTAAGTACGCTCCAAAGCATTCTGCATAGTTTTCCTAGTGCAATTTATGTCTCTACGAATTTTGCTGATTTGTTTTTAAAGGGTTAATTACCTATAAATCGACAAACTTTAGTATAATTTTGGTTTTTACATGAAGTTTAAAATCTGAACGATAATACATGAACTTTCTAATTTTCTGATTTTTTTTCCCATACGTTCAAATTTTTTAGAAATTGAACTTGAGCTGGATATTACATTACTTAATACTGCTACGTGTAGATCCATAACCTAAAAAAAAAGAAAAAAAAAAAAGAGTCCATCTCACCCATATCTCTTCCGTTATCTCTTCTTTCTCTCATTCTCCCATCTCTCACTCCTCTATCTCTAAGGAACCCTAAATTAGAAACTCTCGGCGACAATAGCGGCAACATCCGTGTTTCAACTAAAAGTGTTGTCTTAATTGACTCATAATCGAATGAGGTGTTGTAGAGGGAAAGGTAATCCAAGTCGTCTCTCAATGAAAACTTAACAGGGCTTATTGTTTACGTCGCACATAAAAACGGTAAATTCTAAACACTCTAATACCAACGGGGGTTTTGAAACAAACGGAAATTGAAAAGCTCAAAGGAGATATAAATAAAAGCAATCTAACTAGGAGTTGTCAATCCCTAGTTGAAAACCTACGAAAACACGAATGCAAGAAGCTAAGCGTAGAACAAACTAAACTAGATCATCAAACAGGAAACAATAAAATTCAACGGAATGAGATTCAACATAATATCAACTTCCAAATCAATTGCATAGAACGTAATTTATCGAATACCAATGTAAAACCAATAATCCAATATCAACTATGAACTTGAATCCAACAACAATCTCAAAACAAAACACGTAAATCGATCGAATGAAGTTCAACATAAATTATGAAACATCCAATATCAACTATGAAGTTCAATCCAACAATAATCTCAAGGTAAAACACGTAAATGATCGAATGAAATTCAACAGAATAATTCCAACAACTAAACGATAAACTAAATTATTCAATCGAAGAAATAAAGACAGGAATTGATGCTATGATTATGTCTCTGTCTTCGGTAGAAAGCTCCAGAAATTTGGTTCAGAACAACGGTCACAAGAAAAAATAAGAACCGAATATCGACCTAACTCGTGTTGCGCTGTATATATATATATATATATTAAGTGAGTGGCGCCCGATTGTAGATGAACGAGCGCGGAGCGGAGGCTTCTGTTCCCAAAGTGAGCGCTCGTTGGTGGAGAGCTTCTGCCTCAGAAGTGAGCGATCACTAGAAGTGAGCGGGCGAGGTGAACAGGTGGCGTCTTGTGCGCGGCGGGTGGCGGGCAGCGCTGCGGGCGGCGCCGGTGAGCGAGCGAGCGCGTGAGCGGTGTTGACGGTGAACGCGCTGGTCACGAGCGAGCGCTGAGGCTGAGTGGACGCTCACGGGCGTGGTGAGTGCTGGGTTGCGGCGAGCACTTGGGTGGCCGAGGACGGGCTTTGGCGCGCGGGCGACGGGCGTGCTCGCGCACGCACTTGCGCGACCATTGTTCGCTCCGTTCTCTCGCGTCCGAACTCCGAATTACGATCCGTTTGTGCCCACAGATTTCTGACAAGATGCTCTTCAATATATGATAATTCTTGGAAAATTCATTTCATCCTATTTAATACCATTTTCCTACAAAATATCGAGACAAACCAAATAAGTCCGAAACGAAGAATTCTAATCAAAACAACGGTATAAGAAAGATGAAACATTGGAAACGGCATGTAAAAGAATACCAAGAATAAGCACAAAATGAAACCAAACAACTCCCCTACACTTATCCATTTGCTTGTCCTCAAGTAAAGTCTATACTAATAAGAGTAGAAAAATAATTCATGCAACTTGACTCTTAATCCAATCAATCAAACCTTTTTTTTGTAATTCTCCCAAACATGATGAATACATAATCAAAGTTAATGTGAAACAAATCTAAGATTGTGAGAATGTCAAATAAACAAGTAGGTGATTTTTGCTCAGACCCAACTCTCCGCTAGGGGTTAATTAACTAAAGTGGTCATCTTTAGCAACAAGTTTCTTTTGAGAACACAAAGAAAGTATTAACAGATTTTGGAACAATGTTCGAAAGGTGAATTCTCGATGAACTCGAGTCTCCTATCGTGGTTTCCCATGCCTATTTTTCGATTTACGAGAAAGAGGGGCAGAATCCCATCCTCCATTTCAACAATCTCAACAATTTATTGGAGTTTTCATTCTCCTTTTTTTTTTAATGAAACAAGTATATAGATAACCACATTGTTAATACTACCCCTAGCATTAGTCGAGAAAATCACATCAATAACCCCCGATTTAAGATTAATTCACACAATCTCGTCAATTCACATTGCACTTCAAATAACATAACATCAAGATAAACGAGAATACATCAAGGTTGACCAATACCATAGAGTTCAGGTGCACAAATTACAATCTGAACTTATTCGCATAGACAATAACTTGAGTCCAAGAGGTCAAAACAAACACAGATCCATATTACCAAACATGCACATAAACAGCACACGACATATAACCAAAAACTCCCTCCCCCCCACACACATATTCGAGCACTGTCCCCAGAGCTCTAAACATTAACAACAAAATAAGGCCAATAGAGGATGGGACTTCCCTGATAATAGATGGTAGAAAGAGGGTCGCTTAGAAATCGTATCCCAAGAGGCCTGCAGTAGACACCATAAAAGCAAAGGAAAACACACCACAATAGGAAAGAAAACAACCCACCGAAAGAAAGACGAGAGAAAATAAAATAAAGAAATATATACATACTCTTCACGGTGAAGCATCACTTTGGGTCCGCGATGGTGGCGGTGGATAAGCGATGTGGGATAGGGACCAGGCGTCCCACTTGGCTCAAGGTCACCAGATCTTTGCTCTTGGGTGTCTAATCGCGGTAAACATCTTGACATAAATCCCCAAACGCTGCTTGAAGATTGATCAAATCGTTGAATCAAGAGATTGGGTGTTAGACGTTGATACACCTCATCACGTAACTCTCCAAACCCCTGGGTCATTGATCGATTGAAATCTGTGAATTGCTGACCCATCTGCTGCCTGTACTCCTCAAAGTTTTGATTCTAGGAGAAGCTAAAGTCCCCAAACTGCTATGAAGTGGTCTGCTGAAAGTGGCCAAAGATGGAGTCAAAATGAGCCCTAATATCACCGAAGGTGTCACTGTGGAGCTGATGGGTGTAGGGGTAAGTCAAGAGGGGCGTGTCATGTGCTCCTGCCTCTCCTTCTTCGACGGCCTCATCCTCGGGGATATCTTCGTCCATCGGGGTAGCTGTGCCGGCATGAGACCCGAACGGACGGTTCTACTTAATCATAATATACTCTTGTACGTTGTGCCGTGCCTCATAAGGTAGCAAAGTAGCCGGGTCAGATGCTATCACCCAAAATCACTGAACGTGATGGGAAAATTCTCAATGACATTGGAACCCGATTGTGGAAAATCCTCTCCAGTTAATCCCCCAAAGAACTTGGCCAAAGTCAAAGGGTACTGGCTCAAAGAAAGATGCGCCTTACGGTATCGTCTCATATAATCAAATCGCCGCCACAAGAACGGTGCTGCACAAATCTTCTTGTTATTCACAGCACACCACAAGAAGAAAACTTCATGAGCACTCACTTTATTTGCCTGCTCTTTCCCTGTGAGGTTGTATGCAAGGAATTTATGGACGATAACTAGAGCTGGATTTTAATAAAGGCACTAGAAATGCCTACTGATGACCAGTTATCAAAACCAGATAAAATTTTCCATGTTTCAGCGAGAGGAAAGTCCTTTGGTATATCAGAAAACCCACTAACATGAAAACCAAATACATCGTGCATAACCTTTGGTGTAAGAGCACATCTAGTCCCTCCCAACCGATAATAAGCTGATTTAAAATTGAGATTGATCTCGAGAGACACACAAAATTCCCTAAGCACAGGCTTAATACCATTTTCCTGTTCCCTTATTGCCAAATCAAGTAAACTCCACAATTTCAAATATCGTTTGACAGTTACATCAACACCCAACGAAGCCAAAATATTCCAATCATAAGAACGTGGGTGACTAATCTCCTTAGAACGGACAACTGAGAAGAAAATACCTTCTTGGGGCGAATAAATAGAGAACGGAGCGTTGTAGTGTTCCCGTAAATCCTCGGGTGGTTCACTGGATCCCGAAGCGTCTGCGTCTGTTCTTTGTGCGAACCATGATGAAGAGATGCCGGGAGACTAGCTTGGAAAGGCCTCGGTGTTATGCGAGTGGGCTGCCAAGCGCTGGGGCGAGTGTTGGCGAGATTGGGCGAGCGGGCCGCGCGCGGCGGCGCTGGGCGAGGCCGCGTGGTCGCTGGGCGAACACGGAGCGCATGTGAAGATGGCGCGTGCGCTGGAAGGCAAACGCCGATTGAGCGCACGAGGGATGTGGGCGAGGACGTACGAAGGGACGCACGACAAGAGTGACGGTTGTCAGCGGGCGAGCGTTGGGGTGAGCAGAGCGCCCGGCTGAAGAACGCCGGTTGGAAAGGCAGCGCGCGCGGGCGAAGGGTTTGTGAGTGACTAGCGAAAGAGAGCGGGCGTTGTAAGGTTAGCGCCACCGGATCGAACGGGTGCCGAGCTAGCGAAGCGAAGCGCCGGTCGAACAACCCCGTTGGAAGCGCGCGATGATCGCAAAGACGCGTTGGGCGAGGAGAGCACCGAGAAAAACACCGATTAACGGCGTACGTGCGTGGGTGTAGGCATCGGCGTCTAGCATCGGCGGATGTGGATCGAAAAGAGCGGAAACGTTGGAGGGAGAAAGAGGCGTACCGAAAAATTTCTTCTCTCTCTTAGAGTGAAAGAAAATAGGGCATGGTGCCCTAAAATACATGTCGGTTCAGCAAGGCGTGCCGGTTCTTTTTTTTTTTTTATAGGTGAGCGCCGGTTTAGCGGGGGCTGAGCGATGGCTCAAGGAGTGAGCGTCGGTTTGGAGGACCTTCTGTCCAAATACTGAGTGCCGGTTCACAATGAGCGTCGGCTGGAGAAATGTTCTGTATTAAGAATGAATGCCGGCTCAAGGTTGAGCACCGGTTGGGTAGGCGTGAGCGTGGGTTCGCTTAGCGCGCTGGTTGTAGGGCGGTTTTTGTCCAACTCTTGTGCGCTGGCTCACCTTGCGCACCGGTTGTGGATAGTTTCTGTCCAACTCTTGAGCGCTGGTTCAGTTTGAGCGCCGGTTGTGGATGGCTTCTGTATTACAATTTAGCGCCGGCTCATGCTGAACGCCAGATAGGAGCACTTCGACGATCTGAACAAAAAGAACAAAGAAAAAAAGATAGATCAAAACCAAAGACAAAAGAGAAACAGGCATAAAGAAAAAGAAAAGACAAGACAAGAAAAGTTCGTGGATAAACTTCCACGTAGTACTCAGTTTAACGTCGTGGGCACAACGTAGTTAGATCAGAGATATTGATGATCGATGAGCAAGAAATTCTCCACTTCTTCCGAATCCTCTCGATCAAAATATGGTTTCACTCGCTGTCCGTTCACAGTAAATGATCCGTTGGTGTTAGGATCACGAAGTAAAACGGCTACGTAAGGAAATACCTCCTCAATAATATAGGGACCACTCCACCTGGAGTTGAGCCTTCCGGGGAAGAGTTTCAAACGAGATTGAATAAGTAAAACCTTCATTCCCGACCTTAAATCCTTACGAACTATTCGCGATCATGAATCCGCTTAACTTTATCCTAGTAAAAACGGGCATTCTAATATGCTTCGTCCCGCAATTCTTCGAGTTCGGTCATCTGGAAAGCTCTACCCTTACCTGCTTCTGTGATGTCGAGATTCATAACCTGAATCGCCTAATAAGGTTTGTGTTCAATCTCAACAGGTAAATGACACGCCTTTCCATACACAAGCCTATATGGACTCATCCCCAAAATGCTCTTAAACGCAGTACGGTATGCCCAAAGTGCAGCATTCAACTTCATTGACCAGTCCTTCCTGGATGGTTGGACCGTCTCTCGAGCACACCTTTGATCTGCTTGTTGCTTGTCTCAGCATATCCCGATGTTTGTGGATGATATGGCGTGGCCACCTTGTGGGTGATGCCATTTTTCTCCATGAGCTTCTTGAACAACTTATTACAGCAATGCGACCCCCATCACTTATGATCGCTTTGAGGAAACCAAACCTGCAAAGAATGTTCTCATGTACAAACTTCAAGACAACATTAGCATCGCTAGTCCGCATGGGAATTGCTTCAACCCACTTGGACACATAATCAACAGCAAGCAAAATGTATTCAAATCCGTTAGATTTTGGAAAGGCCCTATAAAATCAATACCACATACGTCAAAAATCTCAACGACAAGGATATTGTTTAGTGGCATCTCATTTCTTCTCCCCACATTGCCAACTCGTTGGCATCTGTCACATGAGATGTAGAAAGCGTGGGCATCCTTGAAAAGAGTTGGCCAAAAGAGACCACTCTGCAGCACTTTAAAAGCTGTATTGCGCCCACCAAAATGTCCTCCGTAGTGGGCCTCATGACACAACCTTAAAACTTGACCTTGCTCCTCATCAGGAATGCATCTTCTAACCACCTCATCCTTCCCGAGCTTGAAAAGATACGGATCATCCAAAAAATAATTTCTGCACACACTAAGAAATCTCTTCCTTTCTTGGGAAGTCAAATCAGGTCTCAAGGAGCCACAAGCCAAGTAATTAACAATATCAGCATACCAAGGCGATGAATTAATTTCCAAAGCATGCTCAAAAGGATAAGACTCGGCAAGACTCTCCTGTGCAGGTAAAATAAATGGGGACTCGAGACGAGACAAATGGTCAGCTACGCCATTGTCACTACCTTTCCTGTCTACAATTTCTAGATCAAACTCTTGCAAAAGTAGAACCCAACGAATTAATCTAGGTTTGGCCTGTGATTTAGTCAACAGATATCTCAGGGCAGCATCATCACTGTGAACAATTACTTTAGAACCAATGATCTAGGAACGAAACTTATCTAAAGCAAAGATAACAACAAACAACTCTTTTTCTGTAGTTATGTAATTAATTTGAGTAGAACTTAAAGTTAAGCTAGCATAATAAATCACACGCAACATTTTATCCACACGTTGACCTAAAATAGCTACCACAGCCACATTGCTAGCATCACACATTATTTCAAAAGGTAGAGACCAATTTGGAGCAACAACAACTGGAGCTGTAGTCAATTTCTCCTTGAGCAAATTGAAAGCATGCAAACATTTACCATCAAATTTGAAAAGAACATCTTGAGCAAGTAGATGGCACAAAGGTTGGCTTATCTTAGAAAATTCTTTTATAAACCTACGGTAAAAACCCGCATGTCTTAAAAAACTCCTAATGCCCTTAACATCAACGGGTGGAGGTAATTTTTCAATTACATCCACTTTAGCCTTGTCAACCTCAATGTCATTTCTAGACACAATATGCTCCAAGAAAATCCCACTTTTTACCATAAAGTGACTTTTTCCCAACTTAGAGTGAGATTGCTCTCCACACAACGTTTAAGCACACGATCAATCTTATCTAGACAATCATGAAAAGAAGATCCAAATACCGAAAAGTCATCCATGAATACCTCAAGGAAATCTCCAATCATCTCGGAGAAAATTGACATCATGCACCGCTGAAAGGTGCCTGGTGCATTACAAAGGCCAAAAGGCATTCGTCGATAGGCATATGTACCAAAAGGGCTTGTAAACGCCGTCTTGGCCTGATCATCTGGAGCAATAGCAACCTGATAGTAACCAGATAAACCATCAAGAAAACAAAAATATTCATGACCAGCTAACCTATCAAGCATTTGATAAATAAAAGGGAGAGGAAAATGGTCATTTTTCGTCGCGGCATTCAACTTCCGGTAGTCGATGCACATGCGCCAACCGGTAGAAGCCCTTGTAGGCACCATCTCTCATTTCTCATTCTTTACCACTGTGATGCCTCCCTTCTTGGGCACCACATGTACTGGGCTAACCCACTTGTTGTCCGAGATAGGGTAGATAAGCCCTTCCATAAGAAGCTTCAAAATCTTCTTCTTCACCACTTCACTGAGGATCAGGTTCAATCTCCTCTGGGCATCAATAACCGGCTTCGCTCCATCCTCAAGCGCGATACGATGCATGCATGTCATTGGGCTGATTCCCTTGATGTCGGCTAGACTCCACCCAAAGGCAAGCTTATTCTTTATCAGAACCGAAAATAGTTCTTCTTCTTCTTCAACATTTGATAGCTCAGTGAGATGATAACTGGCTTTTCATTCCCCTTCTCCAAGAATACGTACTTCAAGTGTTGTGGCAGTTCCTTCATTTCTAGAGTGGGCTTTGGCATGCTAGTAACTTCAAGTGCCCACTCTTCCTCGTCAGCCGATCCTGCAAAAACTTCCTCGAGGCTATGCTCCTGCATCAACACATTCTCGGCCAAGGGATCAATAGTATTGATGAAAGCACAATCATCAATAGAATTAGCAGAGGGAAACGTCACATTGTCCCTAATAGAAAAAGACACAGTTTCACCAAGCACGATCATTTTTAAAGTGCCACTCTTAACGTCAATTAGTGTGTTGGTTGTGGCCATGAATGGCCTCCCCAATAACAGGGTGTGCTCTTTTCCATCTTCCCTAACCTCACCAATTTCCAAAAAAACGAAGTCAACAGGTACTATCAACCTACCCACCTTTACTAAAATGTCCTCAATAATACCCTTTGGATATCTGACGGACCTATCGGCTAGATGTAGACACATGCGAGTGGGTTTAAGTTCGCTTAATTCTAATTGTTTGAAAATTGAATAAGGCATCAGATTAATCTCGGCCCCCAAATCAAGCATGCCAGAAGCTTCCTTACCATTACCTAAAGCAATTTTAATAATAAAACTGCCTGGATCCTGGAGTTTGGGAGGCAACCGGTGCTGCAGGGTGGAATTAGCTGCCTCGGAGACCACGACCTTCTCGTACTCTCCAAACCTTCTTTCCTTTGAGGACAGCTCCTTGAAAAACTTGACGTAGGCCGGCACATTTCTGATCACGTCCAATAGGGGCAAATTGACATTCACATTGGACAGGAGTTTGTAGAACTCGTTGAATTGTTGGTCTTGTTTCTCATTTTTCAGCTGGTGTGGGAAGGGTATCGGTGGAGTATAAGGTTTGTTGCCTTATGCAATTTGACCTCTGTCTCTTTCTCATTTTCCACCTCCTGAGATTTCATCTGCTTCTCAGATGTCTCTCCCACCTTAGTCTCAATCACCCGACCACTCCTCGAGCGGTGTACTGAGCGATGGGGTTGGCTAGGAAGTTTCCCCACTGCTCCTTGCTGCAATAGCTCGTTCATCTTGCTAGCAATCTGTCCCATTTGCGTCTCTAAACGCTTGATTGTGGAGTCTTGAGCATCCATTCTTTGGGCGAACATATCCTCCAAAGCTGGTCTCTGAGGTGGTGGTGGAGGTGCCCGCGATATTCTTCTTCTTCGCATGAACTGCTGCAGGGAGGCTATTGTTGTGAGGGCTGCTTCTTGCGATAGTGCCTCTCTTCTTTTTGGCTATTTATTTGTGGAGGTCTTCGGTATGGGGCACTCTAATTTGAATTCTACCCTTGACTCTGATTCCTCCATCCCACGTTAGGTTGATTCCTCCACCCCGAGCCAAACTGCTGTTCTTGATTAGACTCGAATGCTGCGGGGTTGGAATCGTGCATTGCATAAACACGCTTTGCCTTCAAAAGTAAGCTCTCCCATCATGGGGCACATATCAACATTATGCCCGGGTTCGTTGCAGATACCATAAGGTTCCATGAATTCCTCGTGCTGGGCTGGTGGATCTGGTTTTCTCATCTTCAGCTATTGCACCTCCATCATCAATTCAGCCACTTGTTTATTCATGTCGAAAAAATGAGTGACAGCATGTGCTTTGGCTCTTCTACCTCGACTGGACTTCTGTTGTGAAGTAGCAGCCATAGCTTCAAAAATGTTAACTATATCTGCTGTCGTTCGAGAACCAATATGTCCACCTGCAGCATTGTCCACCATGTATTGAATGTTGGATTTGTATACTGAAAGCAGTTTGGTTGAGCTTGTATACAGTGTTTCCTGTTACCACTATTACAATCTCCTATCTGAATTTTTTACTTGATTGCATATGTATGTCCCTTTATCTCATATATAAGCTAGATCATACGATTGTGTTGTAGATCACAGAAGTCTGTATGATTGGTCAAGCTTAATAAGATAAAAAAAAAAATCACAGCTGTGACAACTTGAGGACGAGTTGTTGGTATAGGCTGCGGTATAGATAAGAAGTGACTTGACTTGGTTGCTTGTCTATGCTGGTACGTCTCTGACGTATTAATGGATCACAGTGAGATGAGTTCTTCTATCTGACCGTCGTGAATAACCTAGATCTCGGTGACTTCACGTTGATCTAAACCTCGATAAGGTATTAGGTGAGTATGAGTTGCTGACCATCACTTTGACTTGTTATGGGTGAGGTTACATGAGATAACCCAATATTCTCTACATCTTGGGTGGTGGCAGTGCTTGTATGTCATGCTAGTTACCTGTATCGAGTCACCGTATCCGTTTAGGATGATGACGTCCCCTTAAAGAGCTCAAAAGGTTTATTGTACTAAACCCTTCAGGTTGAGTTATCTCAAGTACAATAATACGGTTGAGTGGTACTACTTAAGGAATTAAAGAGATTAACTATTTTAAGCAGTCAGAACGCTGTAAATAATTAATGGACGTACGATATCTTAAATACGGGGATTCGTTAAGTCTAAGTGCGAGCCCGACTCAACTTCGGAAATAAAGGGGTTAAGTCAGCATTTATTCTCTAGTGGCATGAATAAATGTTTATGAATTAATTTATGTTCCGGGCTGAACATAAGATAATTTATTTATTTTAGGCCCATCTTTATTCCTTGCATTTGATCCCTAGGCTGGCCCATTAAGGCCTGGAGCTTAGAGAATTTTGTCGCTTCCTTAGAGAGTCCATCTGGGACTCTGTTTTGATCCTCTCTATCTAAAGAGATATTATTATATTTATTAGATATGCAGAAATCCTATCATGATAGGATTTAGGGTTGCATTATAAATATAAGGTGAGAGAAAATCAAACCATAATCCTAATAGTGAAATATTTTGAAAACCACTCTTCTCAAGGTTGGGATTTTCGAAACTTTTCAAGAAGGAAGAAGGTGAATTTCTGCAGTACTCTCCATAGATTGTCCTCACTCGACATTGGAGTTTAGGCAATCGGGATACAGTCCAGAAGATCAAAGCACGAGTTTTGATCCAATTCTTGCCTACCAAATTCACAGATAAACACGAGAAAACACCAACGTGTTGCAATTAATTATATAGGTGCATGCTAGGAATTTAATCAATATATGGTGAATTAAACATCCAAGATAGATCCTTGGGAGAGGGTTAAAATCAGATTTCCCTACATTGAAAACTCTGAGTCAATCCGTCATAGAAGAACTGATAGAGAATTTCATCCGACAAAGCATGGTGTGGGCACTTCTGCAATAAGTCTTTGAACCGTTCCCAAGCTTCATGGAATGGCTCGTCGGACGTCTGATTAAAGGTCATGATCTGTGACCTCAACTCCTGACTCTTCTTGTTTGGGTAGTATTTAGTCATGAACTTATATACCACGGCATTCCAATTCTGTAGAGAGTTGGTGGGAATTGCCAGAAACCACGACTTTGCCCTATCCTTCAGGGTATAGGGGAAACAACGCATCTTCAACTGATCTTCATTTAGTCCTCCCAACGGGAAGGACTGCAACACCGAACAAAACTCTCTGATGAACCCCAAGGCATCCTCACTAGCAAGCCCATGAAAAGTAGGCATGAGCGAGAAATGATTCGGCTTAAGCTCATAGTCACGGGATGCCCGTCCAAGAACAATTGGGAAAGTAGCGGCCTCAATCACAGGTCTGTAGAAGTCACGAAATGCTCGTGCATTTCGTGAATTTTCACCCATCTCTCTCAGCGGGGGTGTATTCTCAACAGATGGATGATCTCCGATTAACAACACAGACTGTTCTCCACTCACAGAAGTGGCAACAAACTCCTCCAGTTTCGGAAGAAGCGATCTTTTAGACCTTCGAGTGCTGTCCAACGGGGTAGCAAGCGGTCGATTTAGACTGCGACGACCTAGCATACACAACGCTCAAACAAGAAAATATCACACGCAACTGGAGAATAACAAAATAAAAACGAAAAGAAACATAAAAAATAATCAACACAAATAATACACCTAAAGTTTTCCCCGGCAACTGCCCCAAAATTTGTTTCAACTAAAAGTGCTATCTTAATTGACTCATAATCGAATGAGGTGTTGTAGAGGAAAGGTAATCCAAGTCGCCTTTCAAGGAAAACTTAACAGGGCTTATTGTTTACGTCGCACATAAAAACGGTAAATTCTAAACACTCTAATACCAACGGGGGTTTTGAAACAAATGGAAATTGAAAAGCTCAAAGGAAGTATAAATAAAAGTAATATAACTAGGAGTTGTCAACCCCTAGTTGAGAACCTACGAAAACACGAATGCAAGAAGCTAAGCGTAGAACAAACTAAACTAGATCATCAAACAGGAAACAATAAAATTCAACGGAATGAGATTCAACATAATATCAACTTCCAATATCAATTGCATAGAACGTAATTTATCGAATATCAATGTAAAACCAATAATCCAATATCAACTATGAACTTGAATCCAACAATAATCTCAAAGCAAAACACGTAAATCGATCGAATGAAGTTCAACACAAATTATGAAACATCCAATATCAACTATGAAATTCAATCCAATAATAATCTCAAGGTAAAACACGTAAATGATCGAATGATATTCAACAGAATAATTCCAACAACATTAAACGATAAACTAAATTATTCAATCGAAGAAATAAAGATAGGAATTGATACTAAGATTATGTCTCTGTCTTCGGTAGAAAGCTCCAGAAATTTGGTTCAGGAACAGTGGCTGCACGAAGAAAAATAAGAACTAAATATCTGACCTAACTCGCGTTGCGCTTATATATATATATATTTAGTGAGTGAGCGCCGGTAGTGGATGAGCGAGCGCGGAGCGGAGGCTTCTGTTCCCAAAGTGAGCGCTCGTTGTCACGAGAGCTCGTTGGTGGAGAGCTTCACCTCGATGTGTGGCTCGCTCGAGCGAGCGCAAGGAGGTGGCGAAGCGTGCGAGAGCGGGTGCGCGTTGGCAAGTGGGCGCGGTGAGCGGGCGGCGCGCGGTGGGCGGCGGCGGGCGAGAGCGAACGCAGCGAGCGAGCGCTCGAGCCGCGCTCGACGGTGAACGCACGCGCTGGTCGCGGGCGGGCGGGCGCGAGGCCGAGCGGACGCCGCGGGCGTAGGCGGCGCTGGGTGGCCGAGTGGCGGGCTCGCGCGCGGGCTGCATCGACGGGCGCCTCGCGCACGCACGCATGCGCCCACCATGACTTTTCTTGCTCCTCCATCTCTCGTCCGAACTCCGAATTGCGATCCGTTTGTGCCCACGGATTTCTGACAAGATGCTCTTCAATATATGATAATTCTTGGAAGATTTATTTCATCCTATTTAATACCGTTTTCCTACAAAATATCGAGATAAACCAAATAAGTCTCGAAATGAAGAATTCTAATCAAAACAACGGTATAAGAAAGACAAAACACTGGAAACGGCATGTAAAAGAATACCAAGAATAAGCACAAAATGAAACCAAACAATCCGCCTAGAGGCTTTCATCTATTTTCCCAACTTTTCGAACAACAACGACGGTAAGTCAGGCTGCCCTTGCCTCCGTCCGTCTTAGCCCTTCTCTCCGACCTCTCGCCCGTCGACCTGCAGAAAGTCATCGTCGTCGACAACCATGTTCCATCCTCTCCTCTCCCTTCCAAATACAAGCAATTGCGGCTCCTTCGCCCGATTGCCGCCATCTGCTCTCTTTTCAATACCACCGACAGGCTGCTGTCGTGACATCAACTCCACACACCTTCGTCGCCATCTCTTCTCCGACGACAACAAAAACATTGCTCTCAAGATGCCGCCTTTTATCTCTCTCGTCTCTCTCAACTTCTGGCCTACAATAGTAGCGCCATGCCACCACCATGCCCACTGTCAAACATAAATCATTTATTATCTCAGGGTTTTTTTTGTTTGAATTGGGACTAAATTTGTTGATACTTGTTGTTGAGGGTTTTTTGTTGATATTTTTCTTTGAATTGAGGTTGAATTATTGTTGGTTTGCTTGTTTGATTGGGGCTGAATTCTTGCGCAACATTGAAGTTCAATCTACAACACATTGTTGATTCATCTTCTTGATAAGAGAGGTAGAGGAAGACAAAAGATAGGCCGTGGAAGGAGAGAGATATGGAGAGAGAGGAGAGGAGGGGAGTGATATGGAATTTGTTCTTTTTTGAATTTAATTAAGAATTCAAAATTACGTCGTCTTGATAGTTATTATTTTACACGTCACACGGAATGTTCAATTCAGCTTCAATTTCTTGAAAATTAGAACGCATGGGAAAATAAGATAATTAAAAAGTTCATGTATTGTCATTCAGATTTTAAAATTTATGTGACAAATCAGAATTGTAGTGGATTTAGAGAAAATTAACTCTTTTAAAAAAAATGAAGTTAATCCAAAACGCAATTAAGAGTAGCAGCAATCGATTTCTCTCGTCATAAGAAGAAATATGTAAATAATTCTATTAAACAAAATCTCGAAAAGACACAATTAATGTTCTATGTTAATATTCAATATATAATATTTTACTTTTTGCATAAAACAAAATATAGTAGTTTCATGAAATGCATACAAATAGTAAACCTACTTATCTGTTTTCATAGCCAAGACACAATTTATACGTCAACCAAAAATTTATTTGTAGGGTTACGGTAACAATCCTAACCTACCAATCTACCCTCCAAAAGCTTGTACTTGAAAACACACACACACACACACACTCACGCACATTCTCTCTCTCTCTGTCTCTATCTCTATCTCATCATTTGTCGAAAATGGAAGCTGCAAACTTTGGAAAGAAGAAAACCCTGTGTTTGCATGGATTCAAAACCAGTGGGAGCTTCCTCAAAATGCAAATCAGCAAATGGGATCCTTCCATTTTTGCTCATTTTGACTTGGTATATATGCTAAACATTAAACAAGTGCTACATTTCATTAAATCTGAAATCTTTTTTCATAGGTGAATCATTTTATGCATTTAGGCTATGATATATCAACACTGTTTGTAATTCACTGAACTTACATATCTCCACTACTTGCTGATAACAGGCAAAAAAATTGAGCAAGATTCTTGAAACTTATGACAATATTGAATCTTAACAAATGCTAACAGCAAATGATAAAAATATATGTTTTTAACCAATTATCCAAAATCAGTTCTACAATCTCTGTGTAAACGAATGATGTTCGAATTTTCTGGAGGATTATCCAAATAGGATTTACCCTGCAGGAGGAGAATCTGAAATTGAGGGCATATTTCCACCACCTTATTTGAGTGGTTTCAATTCAACAAGGTATATGTAGTCATACCTCAAAAAGTTTGTACATCGTCCTAGAATCAATGTACCATAGCAGGAATTTGTTGCAGACTGATGGGATATGGCCCAACTGCTCAGGCCCACTGACAGGCCCAAACGAGCTGGGCCTGGGTTAATAACGGCCCACGCAGTTAAGCCCTCCAAACCCTAATCAGGGGCCACCCTACACGGAAGGCTAAGAGTCCCTACAGGCGGAAGGCTAAGAGTCCCTATGGGCGAGAGAAACAGTCCCTACATGCGAGAGGAAGAGTCCCTACATGGGAGGGGATCAGATCCCGCCTTAAGGGTCCTCAGATATGTATAAATAGGAGTTAAATCGAAGGTAGAAGGGTTAGCAACTTATTGAATACTAAGAGCTTTTAGCTACTCCCACAGTAATCAAATCATAATGAAAGTATTGAGGATCATCTCCTCCGTGGACGTAGATCTTATTTGGATCGAACCACGTAAAAGCCTTGGTGTTCATTACTGCTTCACATAAATCTTGCATACTAACATACACTAGATTTATCATTGGCGTCGTCTGTGGGAAACACTGAACAAAAAGCTTTTTTCTACAATTTAATGGCAAGAACACGTCAAACGCTTAGCACCACCGCCGATCTTTGGAACAACCGCAATAAGACAACGGTGGTCACCGGTGCAGCGGGAAGGAGATTGCGATGCCGCAAGCGGCCACACGCTTGAGGGCTACATGGAAAACATTCTCATACACCCTCAGGATCGCCGCCCTGACGAGGAAGAAGACGCCGACCTCAACGCCAGTGAACAGGCGGTTCACCGATCTCACGAAGCCCTTGGCCGAGCCGTGTCTGAGTTCCTCAATGCCAACCTCGGCCAATTCCAAAGCTTCCTTAACCAGAGGACGAATGGAGCGGGCACCTCTCGAGTGCCCGAACTGGCGAATACGGGCGCCCGAGGTCGCTCGCCCCACCGAGGCGGTCAACGCTCACCTCGGCGCAATAGCCGAGAACGCGTACATCAATCCGCCACCAGAAGTCCATCACCTCGCCGAGATGGTCGCAACCATTCACCACCACGCCGCCCGAAGCCCTCTCCACCTCAAAGATACCGCCTGTGGAGCCGAGCAAAATAGGAGAGAGAGGCGGAGCCGAACTCCCTGAGAGACGATGACGCCACACGGTCTCCCACCCTCCGAGAGATATGGCAACGATCTCCCGAGATTCGACCGTGCGGAGAATCATCTCCTTTCTCCGGAGAGATTACGGACACGCCTTGCCCGTGATGCAGGGGCACCCAACATCGCCGCCACGATGGCCTTGGGGACCCTCCGATTTCCTTTTCGCCACACTACCAACATGGCGAATCAAGGAATGGAAGATTTTCACATGTGCAAAATCTTCCCGAGTGCCGATCTCCAACGCCCGACGCCGGTTCACCTCGCCCGCCGTAAGCAGATACACCGCCTCCGTGACCTCATGGATCAGTTCAAATGGCGCTTCTATCAGAAGATGCCACCTCAGCAGCCTTCGTCCGACCTGCTCACCATCCGCCAAGGACGAGACGAGACGATGTCAAATTTCGTCTCACGGTTCATCAAGGAATCTCTCAAGATTGATGATAGTAATGATCTGTACATCATCAATGCATTCAAAAACGGGATCCGACCTGGCGCACTGAATAAAGAAATCACCAGGGAGAAGCCAAAGACGGCGAGTAAACTTTGGAACCTGGTGGACAACTATGTCAAAGGGGACGAGTCAGATCGGAAGAAAGAGAGATCCGGGATGAGCAAGGGTTGAGCGAAAGAAGCGGATGATCAAGTCGAGGCGCCGATCGCCGAAGCGCCTTCGATAGAATCAAGATAGGGCCATTGGAGTCCAGGCTGGGACCTCGGCCAAACCCTGGCGGCAAAACGCCTCATCTGCTCAAATCGAGGGCGGAGATATTCGAGCTCCGCTCCGAGCTCTTCCCGAAACCACCTCCTATGAAAGGAGGATCTAAGAAGAGGTCCACGGAGAAGTATTGCGACTATCACCAAGGATATGGTCACGATACCGAAGATTGCAGAAATCTAGGCTCGCAGATTGACGAGCTCGTCAAAGGAGGAGCCCTCAAGAAATACCTCGGCCGAGCTGGGCCAGGGAACAGGAAGCGCCGAGGGAAGAATAATGGTGGCAACAACTGTGGGCCGACCTCAACGACGACCCAACCTGAAGACGACGAGGATGAAGGTCCCAACGCCATGGAGCAGGTCTATGCCATCACCGGACTACCTGTAGGAACGACGAGGTCGTCGTTAAAGAATGAAGCTCGGAGACCGGCCCCCGAGGAGCCGAAAAACAAGCGACTCCAGGATGGTGAGAACATCGTGTTCTCCAAAGATGACCCGGTGCCCAAAATCATGCCCCACCAAGACGCCATCACGATACAAGCCGTGGTGGGCAACAAAAATGTCCACCGGGTCAACATCGACATCGGTGCCTCCGTCAGCATTATCTTCCAGAGCTGTCTGGATAAACTTGAGGTCAGAGGAATTCAAATATGCCCCGCACCATCCCAGTTGCGGAGCTTCACTCAGGAGGCGGTTCAACCCGAAGGTGTCATTACCCTTCCGGTTATCGTAGGACGTGCTCCCAGGTCGGTCACAAAGTCCATTCAATTTTTCCCGATACGAGCTCCTCTCCGCATAACATCATCTGAACAGAGACGGCTATACGCCACCAGGCCGTCGCTCGGTGTACCACCACATCAAGATACCCACCTCGGTGGGGTGCTAACATCCAGGGAGACCAAACGGCAGCCAAAGAATGCCTACGAGTCTCAACTCAGGATGTAGCCTTGCCTCAGGCATAGCAATTATAGAATCCCCAGAAGCCGCCACCTCGGGACGACCTGACTGAGAACCTTCAGCTATACGATGACGACCCCTCCAAAGTTGTCAAGGTCGGCATCCAGGGTCCAGCTGATATTCGGCAGCATGTCGTGCAGCTTCTGAGGGAATACAGGGACGTGTTCGCATGTTCCCCACTTAACATAACCAGAGTGTCACCCGAGCTCATAACTCATCGCCTCAACATTGACCCGGCTACTAAGCGGTTCGTGAAGAGAAAGAGTGTTTGCGACAGAGCGCAGCCAGTCATAAGGGACGAAGTGACTCAACTCCAGAAGGCCAAGATCTTGTTTGAGGTCAAGTACCCGACCTGGATGGCTAATCCAGTCGTGGTCCGAAAACCAGGAGGGGGGTAGCGTATGTGTGTCGACTACACCGACCTTAACAAACACTGCCCGAAAGATTGTTATCCCCTCCCCGACATTGACAAGAAGGTGGAGGCACTGGTGGGCCACGAGGTCTTCAGCTTCCTAGATCTGTACAAAGGGTACCACCAAATTCTGATGAGCCCGGAGGACGCCCCAAAGACAGCGTTCATCACCGACTTCGGTGTCTTTGCGTATCGGAAGATGCCTTTCGGCCTGAAGAACGCCAGAGCTACCTACAAGAGGATGGTGGACTCAATATTCAAAGACCACATCGGGGAGATTGTCGAGGTCTACGTCGACGACATCGTAGTCAAAAGTCAAAAAACGGAGAGCTGCGCCGACGACCTCGGGACTATCCTCCAACTCCTCGGATCGGCCAACCTCAAGCTCAACCCCAGTGCACATTCATGGTGAGGACGGGTAAATTCACGGGATCTTTGGGTTTCACAAGAAGGCTCAAGGCAAATCCACTAAGGTGAAAACGATGCTCGACATGCGGTGCAAAGACCATCCGTGAGATCCACAAACTCACCGGGTGCCTAGCCGCCCTCAGCAGATTCTTATCTCGGGCTGCCGAGAGGCAGCTTCCCTTCTTCAAGATCTTGAGGAGAGCTCGGGACTTCACCGGCGGAAGAAACCAGTCGCCTTTCGCTGTTGAAAGAGTATCTCGCCGACCGCCGACCGTCCGCCTCAAACAAGGTGAAATCCTCTCTTTATATCCGCCGCCTCGGACGAGGCAATCAGTCTTGGTATTGGTGCGAGATGAGGTGGGACGGCAACTCCCCATCTACTTCATTAGTCGGGCTCTCAAAGGACCGGAGATGAGGTACACCAGCCTCGAAAAGGTAGCACTGGCCCTAGTGAACGCCAAGCGACGCCTCCGACCCTACTTCCAAGCCCATTCCGTCCAGGTACTAACTGACTTACCCTTGAGACAAGTCTTGTCAAAGCCAGAGTCATCCGGACGTATAGCCAAGTGGGCACTGGAGCTCGGCGAGCACGACATTTCGTACTCCCCCAGGCCGGCCATAAAAGGGCAAGCTCTCGCTGACTTCCTGGTGGAGGCCAAATTCACCGAGGTCGGCTCTACCAGCGAGGTCACTCCAACTCCCGCCCCCACAGCGGAGGAATCTGTCCTTGCACCGCCCGATGGTTGCTGGCAGATGTACGTGGACGGAGCTTCATGCAAAACGGGCAGCGGAGCGGGCATCCTCCTCCTCGGCCCAGACAAGCAAGAAGTGACCTACGCCCTCCGGTTTACCTTCCCGACCACAAACAACGAGGTGGAGTACGAAGCGCTGATCTCAGGACTCCGCCTCGCAAAGGAATTGAAAGTGGACAAGGTCCAGATCTTCGGAGATTCCCAGGTCGTGGTAAACCAGGTCCTAGGCAGATACGAGGCCAAGGAGGATCGAATGAAGCAATACCTCGAGAAGGCAAAGGAGATCTTGACTCATTCAGTACTTCAAGATTCATCGAATCCCACGAGGGAAAACAGCCGAGTGACGTCCTCGACAAGTTAGTGCGTCATCAACAAGTCCACCAAAGGAGGAGGTTCATTCGAAGCATCGCGAGTCCCACATCGGCATCATCACCGGGTAGAGCCGAACTGGATGTCTCCCATAAAGGCCTATCTGGAAGATGGCGCACTGCCTCAAGATCGGCTCGAAGCCAAAAAGATGATGGTGAAATCCCAAAAGTACCTCACACATGAGGGCGTTCTCTACAGGAAGTCTTATCTTCAACCCCTCCTGAGGTGCCTCGGACCAGAAGAAGCCGACTACGTACTCAATGAGATTCACAGAGGGTCTTGTGGAAGTCACATCGGGTCGCGAGCTCTCTCAAAGAAGACGTTGAGGTCGGGATATTACTGGCCCACCCTCATCCAAGATTCGGCCGAGCTCGTCAAAAAGTGTCCGAAGTGCCAGCTTCACTCCACAGTCAAGAAGCTACCCCAGACCGATCTAAGCAGCCTACAGAGTCCGTGGCCTTTCATGCAGTGGGGATCGACATCGTAGGTCCGTTTGACCGAGCACCAGGTCAGCTTCGATACTTAGTCGTAGCCGTAGACTACTTCACAAAATGGGTCGAAGCAGAGCCACTTTCGAGCCTCACAAGCAGGAGGATTCAGACCTTCGTGTGGAAGAACATAGTTTGCCGCTTCGGCATACCGCATATCTTGGTCTCGGACAACGACACCCAGTTCGTCGACAAAACTTTCAAGGAATGGTGTGAAGAGCTCCAGATCGAGCAGCGTTTCACCTCGGTTGCACACCCGCAGGCGAATGGTCAGACCGAGATGAAGAACCGTACGATCGTACAAGGATTGAAGAAGAGGTTAGACCGAGCTAAGGGTGATTGGGCTGAAAATCTCCCTCAAGTCCTCTGGTCCTACAGGACAACACCTCGGACTTCGCACGGAGAAACCCCCTTCAGCTTGGTCTACGGGACCGAGGCTGTCATACCGGCTGAGATCGGCGCACCGAGTCCACGCACTCTTCACTTCGACCAGAACGGGAACGAGGAAGACCTGCGTGTCAACCTTGATGCTCTCGAGGAGAAACGCGAGCTCGCCTTCATAAACGAAGCCAAATATAAGGGCCAGGTCGCACGGTACTACAACAAAAGAGTAAAAGCCGCCACACTCCAAGTAGGCGACCTCGTCCTACGAAATAATGAAGCCAGTAGAGCCGAGCGTCTTAACAAGCTAGATCCGACATGGGAAGGTTCATACCGCGTTCATGAGGACCTCGGCAAAGGGGCCTATAAGCTTGCTCACTTATCTGTTGCACTTATCCCCCGAACCTGGCATATCACTCATTTGAGGAGGTACTTTACATAGCTTTGATTTCAGATCAGCATCATGTTAGTCCTCTTATTGCTTTGCCGAAATGCGATATTATTTACTTCTCAATAAAAAATTTGTTTTTCTGAATAAGTATTTCACTTCGTCTCATCTTATGCTTATGTGCACATCTACTCTCAAGCCGGATAACACATAATTAACCTTCACAAGGAACGCCTTACGAAGATGACAAACCCACTAAGTAGGGTACTCGACTAGCGCGGCGCGCGATCGCAGATTACTCATTGAATTGAGCGTCTCGGTGCAAGGCATACGGACTACTCATTAAATTGAACGTCTACATGCACGCATACAGATTACTCATTAAGTTGAAACATCTACATGCAAACGACGTCCACATCGGATCTCGTCAAATTATGCCCCTTTATTTGGGAAGATATACACTTCTGTATACAGTCTAAATACATTTATGACTAAAAACCAAGTCCTAAGCTATATTTGTACCTCTCGAGGGGGAAAATATACACTTCGGTACACAGTCTAAATACATTTACGACTAAATACAAAGTCCTAAGCTATATACAACTCATTCGGGCTTCCGAGCTCCACCTCGCCAAGTCTGGCTGAAGCTACACCAGTTCGAGACAAAATCCCCGGGTCGGCGATGAACACCCGGGACGAACTCGGTGCCCTCCACCCAATCAATGAGGTCGGCACCACCCCGGCCTGCTCCGGGTGCACTCTGAGCCGGCACAGATGGGTTCCGACCCGAAGGGGGCATTCCTACACCCGAGGTCACACCTCGGCCCCTTGAGCTTGACGCCGGGCCAGGATCACGACCTCGCCCCCGACCTGCCGCCCTTCCACGCCGACACAAGTCACGGGCGCTTCCCGCTGCCGGCGACCGCCTCCGAATGTTCCTCTCACCGGACCCATCAACCAAACACCGGCATGATCGGCGTAGCCGCCCTCCTCCTCGGGTTCTTCTATTATTGGATCAGTGGAGCCCGCTGTGGACTCGCTGCGGGGCTGGGGCATGCGTCGTTTACGGACGATCTCGTACATCTGCATGTACTTCACGATGGAGTTGACGCAGTCTTTAAACTTTTTGCTGTTGGGCCCCTCCTCATCCCTCAGCACCATGCCCTCTGCCAGCAAGCTCTGAACTCGATCATCAGCTTCTGATATGGTAGTTCCACCAGATCGGTGGATTACCTTCTCATACTCTGCGTGCTCCTCCGAGATCCGAGCTAGCTTCTCCGTCGTCAGCTCGAGCTGCTCCTCACATTGTATCAGGCGTCCTTGGATCACATCGGCAGATAAGTCCGTCCCCTGGACTTCGAGCTGTATGATTCTTAGCTTTAGAGCCTCGTTCTCAGCTAGGAGGCGGGCCACTTCTCGATCGGACTCTTGCAACTTCTTCTTCAGGTCGGCGGATGACGCCGAGCTGACGTCCATACTGGCCAAAGCCTGGGTCAGTTCGGCAGACCGGCTCCTCCAAAACAACACCTCTTCGTCCCTCTCAGCCAAGGCACCTCGGACCTCCTTTAGCTTGGTCAGCAATTCGTGATCGAGTCCAAGGTATTGAGATGTGGAGTGCTATAAATAAAGAGACAGTACACGTTTCAGAAGATTGTAAATTTTATTATTCAAAAGAGAAATTTTTACAAGGGCTCAGGATCCTATCGACCCCGGAAATTCAACCTATTACATTAGGTCCACTGACCTCAGGCTCTCTGCCGGGCTCGCCGGCCTCCTGCTGCACTTGCTGCTGTTTCTGCGCAAGGCCCCCTTCAGAAGGAAGCTCCGAGATCGATTCCTCCTCCTCCTCCACCTCCTCGGCTTCGGCTCGCACCTCGGCAAGAAGCTCCTGGAGTTCAGGATCTTCGTCCTCCTTGCACTGGGCAACGGCCTTCGCCGTCGAGGGGGGAGGCTGGGCGCGAGCCTCCAACACGAGGAAGGACCCGACCCCGGAGACCACCCGGGCGTACGCCTTATTCAGCTCGCGAGTGGCGACCTCGACCCAACCATGCTTGACCTTGTCAAAGTCAGGCATGGCACCCGCCAACCCCTCCAGATGGTCTGACACCACCTTGGGCTTGAGTACGGCGGCCAGGTCGGCAATAAAAGCCGAGAAGCTCTCCGACTCGACGAGCTTGCTGGCAAAGGCCCTCAGCATTGGCCCCTGATCGGCCAGCCTAGCCTCCTCCTCGTCCATGAGCTCCTTCTGCCCGGCCGCCTCGCGAGCCTCTTGAGCTCCCCTGGCGACCTCCAGTGCCCAAGCCCTCTTCTTCGTAGGCGGCCTCAAGAAACCTCGCGAACTCGGCTTCCGCCCGCGCGGCCACGGCGGCATCAAGATCCGCCAGCGCGCAAAGAAGCTCCCGCCCCAGCGCCTCATACCGGGCTGAGCTCTCGATCAGCCCGGTGGCAAGTTGTGAGTCCCAAAGAGACGTTGCGGGACCCCATCACCGAGCTCGCATCCTAAAAACCAACACAAGTTAATACAGATCGCAGAGCGGATAAAGCCAGATGTGGAAGAACTTTATACCTTGGGGAGGGGTGCGACCGAGCTGGAGGGCGGTACCTCGTACTCGAGGTGGGCCTGAGTCTGCGTCTCCGGTGCCGGGCTCGACCCCGACAGAGGCCCCGTCATCAGTTGACTAATGTCGTCAACCTTCTTCGGGGGCTTGGCAAGTTCAGCCCGCCTCGCCTTTTTCTTTGGAGGCGCCTTGCTCGGTGATCGTGAGCCCTTCTCTTGCTCCGTTAGCTTCACTGCATGACAGAAGAAAGTCGTGTTAGCACAGCAAAATCAGACTTATAAGGAGTAAGAAGATGGGGATGCCCTCACCCCGTTCAGACCCCGATCCCGACGCCTCCGACCTATAAACACTCAGCCCGGCGTTCTTCAAGTCATCCTCGGTGAAATTAATGGACAAAATCTCACCAAGGTTGTTGAGCTCTTTCTCCATATAGCCTAGGGGCTTGACTTTCACGTCCATCATCTTACCGAGGCCCCACTCATACCTCGGATGCCCATTGGCCCGCAAGAAGAAATACTTATTTTGCCAATGGGATACCTTCGAGGGGGCCGCTACCTTAAACTTCAGCCGACGAGACAGATAATACTCTCCTCCTATAGTCTTGACACTAAAAAAGCGTATCAAAACCTCGAAGGATAACTCCTCGGCAATGCCATAGCAAGAAAGCCCTAGCCCCACCACCGACCTAATGGAATTCGAGGTCAGCTGACATATGGGGATCTGGAAATAGTCTTGGATCCTAAGGAAAATTGGGGCCAAGGGAAACCTAAGGCCAGCTCTCAGGGCGTCTACATATACGGTAATAAAACCCTCCGGAGGGGCCATGGCCCTATCATCAGATCGCGGCAGGCACCACCACGCCTCCTCCGGGATCCGGTATTCCTTTGCCATTTCAAAAAGGTCCACCCCTGTCAAACTCGACCTCGCTAAACCCACCATGTATCCATCCCATACTGATGATACCGGCGGAACCCTAGCGCTAATTCCTATAGACCTACCCAAAAGGTTATAGCACATATAATCCTTGATATCGGTGGGACTATCGGGTAGAAAATGACGAACGGAGACCGAGGCGAACCGAATTTTCGAGCGAGAAGGCGAAGGAGAGGCGAAGAATACATACTTACTTTTCGGCGAGGTATCTAGCTTCCTCAAGAAGTTAGGAAAAAACAGGAAAATCTCTGAAAGTATTATCTCTGAAACAAAGAGAAGAAGAAGAAAGTGAACAGTTGCCCTATTTAGGCCTATTTATGGAACAAATGGCGCCTAAAAACTGCCGTTTCAACTTCACACGTGCCTGCCCACGATTTGACGTGGAATTGATGCGCGCACACGATTTGAGCGCCCAACTACCGTCTGGCGCGTATGACGTACTCTAGGGTAAGACACACCGCCAGTCTGACCGTGCAATCATTACTCGGGCCTCGGCATCCTCCAGAGGGGCGGTGCCACTCAGGTCGGACCTCGGTACCATCCAGCAGGATATCTCTATCCAGATCTGCCACTCAGGTCGGACCTCGGCATCCTCCAGAAGGGCGGCGCCACTCCAGATCGGACCTCGGTGTAACCTACACATGTGTCGCTATCCAAGTCGGACTTCGACATCCTTTTGCAGCACATCTTTGTCAAACGACAGGCGACTCATGTTCGGTCCCCGATAAGCGGCGCATGCCCAGAACGCCAGACCGTCAAACTCAGTTCGGACCCTATCTCGGCCTCCGGATGCATGACCGCCTTCGCCACCTCGGCATTCTCCTGACGGACATCGCCATCCAACTTCGAGCGACTCAGTTCGGAACGTGGCAAACAGTCCGATTCGGTCCAGAATGACAAACCGTCTACCTCAGTTCGGATCCAGGCGAACCGATCAAACCCTGACACCAAAGAGATCGAAAAACCTTCAACAACAACCTCAGCCGAGCAACATCCCACCTCGGAAAAGCGCATTCTTCACTTCACCTCGGCATGGCATTTTCGACTATTCGGGGGCTATGATGGGATATGGCCTAACCGATCGGGCCCAGCGACAGCCCAAACGAGCCGGGCACAGGTTAATAACGGCCCATGCGGTTAAGCCCTCCAAACCCTAATCAGGCGCCACCCTACACGGAAGGCTAAGAGTCCCTACAGGCGGAAGGCTAAGAGTCCCTATGGGCGAGAGGAACAGTCCCTACATGCGAGAGGAAGAGTCCCACATGGGAGGGATCGATCCCCCTTAGGGTCCTCGATATGTATAAATAGGAGTTAAATCGAAGGTAGAAGGGTTAGCAACTTATTGAATACTAAGAGCTTTTAGCTACTCCCACTGTAATCAAATCATAGTGAAAGTATTGAGGATCATCTCCTCCGTGGACGTAGATCTTATTTGGATCGAACCACGTAAAAGCCTTGGTGTTCATTACTGCTTCACATAAATCTTGCATACTAACATACACTAGATTTATCACAGACATTGCTAAAAACTGCGATCTGGGTCAGGATTTCACTGTGCAGACGAACTTGGAAGCATGTATAGACTACTTGTGCAAATACATTACAATAAATGGTCCATTTCATGGCCTTTTAGGCTTCTATCAGGTGAAAAACTATGTTTTCTATCAATGTTTTTCCTTAAAATCATCGAAAAAATCTCAAAGCTCGTTGTATTGTTTCCCACAGGGGGGGCTGCATTGTCAGTACTTCTAATTGGACATAAAGCACAGATGCTTCATTATTAAGAATATATGAGAAGATGAAAATGATATAAATTCGATCTTTATTTGAAATCTTGATATATACTATGTGATCTTAGGCAACTCTGTGTGTTGATGCAGGGGAAGTTATTGAAGGAGCATCCACCTATAAGTATGTTTGTGTCCATATCCGGGTCGAAATTTAGGGATCCAACCATATGTGAGGCTGCTTACAAATAGCTCATCAAGGTTAGGTCATTTCGTTTTGTTGGTGAAAAAGACTGGCCAAAGCTGCCCTCTGAGGTGCTGGCTGCAGCATTCGAGCACCCTTGATCATATGGCACCCTCAAGGCCACACCATGCCTAGGCTAGGTAACGACTAGGGTTGTTCTTCACTTCATTTGGTTCAATTAGGTTTTCCAACATCCTAGATTGTGTGTTTTTAGGTAGTTTTGTTCATGAATAGGTCATGTTTTGTTAGGTAGTTTTACAACCACCGATCTCTTTTGTGTTGATTTAGGTATGTATAGTATGATGTTTGGCTTTCTAAGTGTTGGATGATCATGTACATGAACAATGTGGATTCTGGGACTAATGTGTTAGATAATTAAGGCAAATTTTATGAAAAAATAGGAATGTATATATATGGGATTGAATACTTTTTTTCTCGCAGATGAAGAGGCTGTTGAGAAGCTTTATAGCTGGATTAGGCATGGTGTTATGTTGCAGGGCAGCTTCAATGGTGCTTGTGCAGAAATCGAACACGAAAAGACGAAGAGGAATGGTGAAGGGGCTAAGCTAAAGTAAAAACTATGAAGTGAAAGGAATAGTTTGATAGAATCGGGTTAGTTTTCCATCAACGATGAGACAAAATTATAGGAGAAGATTACCTAGTGATGGTATTCGGGTAGAATCGAATGAAGAGGAGTGAAAGTACGTCGGATAATCTTGTCTTGTCTTACCAAACTATTGTCGAAAGTCTACAAAAAAACGTTGAAGGGTGTTCTTAGGAAAGGACTCTGACGCTTAAGTCAACAAATTACCATAATCTCAAGAGGAATGCAGACTTTCTATTTGAGTGAAAATGTGAAGAGCATACACCATGACTTTATTGTAAGAAACTAATGAATATCTTGTGTTATTGTAAATAAACAATCTATTTTCAGAAGTAAATAATTTATATTTTAAACATAAATCTAAATTTAAAAAACTTGTTTGGATTCGATTAAGTTCAAATAAGCTATTGAGTCTCAAGGTATGAGATTAATAAACCAGCTTAAGTACAACAATATTCGGTTCGCGTTGGTATCAATTGCATATCCATATTAAGTTGTCAATTTGTTCACAAATATATGGGCCATTGGCTACACATTTAGATACCCATTTTATTACACTATTTTTCATAGGCCCAGCGCAAACCAATCATAGGCCCAGTTTCGTTTTCTTGTTTCTTTAGTCACAAATGATTGATTTGCAGTCTTTACTACAATCAGCCAATTCTTCAAATAGTCGAGAATAAGTTTTCAGAAGAAAACATTAGATATACATCTTACGCACGCTCCTTAGTATTGTGAAATAATTGTATTGTAGCGCAATTTACATCTTTATGTTGTTGCATGCAAATGAGATTACTCAAAACACACTCTTAGGGGATGTTTGGCTAAGCTTATTTTAGAGATCTTATAATCTCTAAGAGCTTATAAGAGGTAATGTCTCAAGAGCTTATAAGTTAAGGTGTTTGGATAATTGAACTTATAAGATAGAGAAAGAATCGTGAGTTAGAGATAGAAAATCATAGTTAGAGAGATAAAATTGACGAGATGTGAAGTTGATAGTGTATGTGTAGGAAATAACGAACTATAATAAGGTTATTTTGGTAAATTCATGGTTGCTTATAAGTTTATGAAAAAATAAGTTAGGATTGATCAACTTATTTTTAGGGGAACTTATAAGCTATTGGAGCTTATTTTTACAGCTTATAAGCTGTTTAGGAGCTTATGTTGTCAAACGCTTTGCAACAACTTATAAGTTCATAAACAGATTATAAGCTATTTTAAAGAGCTTATAAGCTTAGCCAAACACCCTCTTAGTAGCTATTCCCAATTTCTCTTCCATTTTATTCAACATAATAATATTTTGTTATTGGAATAAACTTAAATGTAGCAATTTTATGAAACACATACCGTAAGATAGTACACATGCCCAACCCCCAGGCCTAGGCAAGAGGTGTGAGCGCCTAAGGCCCAAGGTTGGAATACCCCCCACCCCAAACACACACACACACACACACACACTCCCGTCCCCCAAAAATATGTTTAGTGTTATATTTGGAAAAATAAAATAAAAAAATACAGCAGTCTATTTATGTATGTAATATTGAATTCGGGTGAAAATCTAATTTGATTGAAAATAAATAAATAGTAGTTCATCTTGATCTTTCAACGGTCAATGAGACTTCAATAAAAGGAGCTTTTGTTTCTTATTTTACCTATAATTCATAAAATATCAGGAACTGGCTCATAGTACACCTACTTATTAGAGAAGATGACATAAGTTATCGCTTATTAGAATTAAATTTTCATTATTTAGAATTGATTTATTTATGATCACTGGTACAATTTCTCTTGAATTTATAGCTCCAACAACATTTTATTTGCAGGGTGCGCACGTGGCAACAATCTTAACCAACCGATCTACCAAACTCCAAAAATTAGTTTCCTCTGATGAAGCCCTTCTTGTTCTTGGAAACAGACGCACACACACACACACACACTCTCTCTCTCTCTCTCTCTCATCATTTTGTGTCAAAAATGGAAGCTGTGAACTCAAAGAGGAGAATCCTGTGTTTGCATGGATTCAGAACCAGTGGAAGCTTCCTCAAAAAGCAAATCAGCAAATGGGATCCTTCAATTTTGGCTCATTTTGACATGGTATGCTTAACAAGTGTTACATTTTCATCAAATGTCAAAGTTCCAATCTTTTCATAGTAGTGAATAATTCTATGCAATTACACCATGAGATGTCATCACAGTTAGTAATTCACTAAACATGTTTATGGTTACTGCTTACTAATAATTGGGAGAAAGAAAATAGAGCGAGTTTCTTGGAGCTTATGACAATTTTGAATCTTAAGAAATGCTAATAGTATATGATCAAAATGCATATCTTGTCTTGACCAGTTATCCAAAACTAAGTTTTGCAATCTAAATGAATGATGTTCAAATTTATGCAGGATTTCCCAGATGGCATTTACCCTGCAGGAGGGAAATCCGAGATTGAGGGCATATTTCCACCTCCTTATTTTGAGTGGTTTCAATTCAACAAGGTATGAATAATCTCACCTCAAAAAGTTTGTACATTGTGCTAGAATCAAGATACCATAGCCGGAATTTGTTATAAAAACCACGTTTTTTGTCAGGATTTTACGGAGTACACGAACTTGGAAGCATGTATAGACTACTTGTGCAACTACTTCACAACAAATGGTCCATTTCATGGCCTTTTAGGCTTCTCTCAGGTGAAACTCTGTTTTTATGATCTTTTTCCTTAAAAGCATCGACAAAATCTCAAAACTCGTTGCATTGTTTTCCACAGGGGGCTTCACTGTCGGCACTTCTACTTGGATATCAAGCACAGGTGCTTCAATATTGATACATACTTATGTGAACAAATTTGAGCTTTATGTGAAATCTTGATCAAGATTGTGTGTGTGTGTGTTGATGCAGGGAAAGATACTGAAGGAGCATCCACCTATAAGTCTGTTTATATCCATATCGGGGTCGAAATTTAGGGATCCAATTATATGTGAGGCTGCTTACAAAGAGCTCATCAAGGTTAGATCAGTTCATTTTGTTGGTGAAAAGGATTGGCTAAAACTGCCCTCTGAGGAGCTAGCTGCAGCGTTTGAGGACCCTTTGATCATACGGCACCCTCAAGGACACACCGTGCCTAGGCTAGGTAACGATGTGGGTTGTCTTTCTCTTGCAACATCCTCATGTTCATGAGCAGGCCATGTGTTTTGAGGTGGTAGTGTTGGATGATCATTGCGGTTTACTAATGTTATCGACCTTTTTCTTTGCAGATGGAGAGGCTGTTGAGAAAGTTTGCAACTGGATTAGGCATGGTGTTGTGTTGCAGAGCAGCATCAATGGTGAAATGGAGCACGGAAACACGAAGAAGAATGAAGAAGAGACTAAGCAGAAGGTGAAAGAAACAGTTACAATGGAGAAAAGGGAAGTTGAAGCAGTGCATGCCTAGACTTGATCAAGAATAACATCTTAGTGATGTTTGGAATTTGTTTGTGATGCACCACTATGTTTGGGAAGTCGTATAATTTAGCTACCTACCTTTCTCTAAATTTAAATAAAATCGGGGCTCGTGAACGTTAAATGATTATTTTGTATGTGTGACTATGTAGAAAATGGTTTAGATATGTATCTTTTTAAAAATTTAAATATACGGGCTTCGTGAGTTTTAGTATGGACACAACGTTGATTTGATCATTAATTATATATATATGATATGACTATAGAAATAGCTTGTAAATAAGGTAGTCAACAAAAAAAACATGATCTTTCCAACATCATTTTATTTACTCTTATAATCACTATCTCAATGAAAGTGTAACCACCGCTAAATCTGGGACTTTATATTATCTACTACTATTAGCTCTGCATTTTTTTTTTCTAAATTGAAGAAAAGTGTTTCGTATCTCAAAGGGATAGTCCAGTGGTTAAAATAAATTCCTGTAATCGAGAGATCACAGGTTCGAATTCTATCAAACGCTTTTATATGTTTGAGTCTATCACACCTGATTTTTCAAATATGATTTACCTATCACTTTCCAAGTGTGATTTACTTGTCATGTAAAAGCCTTTATGGATTTGAGCTTTTTCAAGTGTGGCTCATGTCATTTTCCAAGTTTTCAAGTGTGGTGCACCTGTCATTTTTCAAATGTGGTTTATATGTCATGTGTGATTTGTAGGCTATTGCACAAGAACTGATTTTTCAAGTATGATTTATCTGTCATTCTCCAAGTTTTCAAGTGTGGTTCACCTGTCATTTTTCAAGTGTGGTTTATATGTCCTGTGTGGTTTGTGGTTCATCTTTTGAGTTTTTTCAAATGTGGTTCATGTCATTTTCCAAGTTTTCAAGTGTGGTTTACATATCATTTTTCAAGTATGGTTTATATGTCATGTGTGGTTTGTAGGCTATTGCACAAGAACTGATTTTTCAAGTATGATTTATCTGTCATTTTCCAAGTTTTCAAGTGTGATTCACCTGTCATTTTTCAAGTGTAGTTTATATGTCATGTGTGTTTTGTGGTTCATCTTTTGAGTTTTTTCAAATGTGGTTCATGTCATTTTCCAAGTTTTTAAGTGTGGTTCACCTGTCCTTTTTCAAGTGTGGTTTACATGTCCTGTGTGGTTTGTAGGCTATTGCACAAGAACTGGTTTTTCAAGTATGATTTATTTGTCATTTTCCAAGTTTTCAAGTATGGTTCACCTGTCATTTTCCAAGTGTGGTTTATATGTTATATGTGGTTTGTAGGCTATTGCATAAGAATTAGTTTTCTAAGTATGATTTATCTGTCATTTTCAAAGCATTGTTTATCTGTCCTGTGTGATTTGTATTTTATTATATAAAAACGTGAAGTTTACTCAATGTGTATCATAAATAGCGACTGTGGGTTCCTATTATTTAAAAAAAAAAAGTGTTTCGTGATCTATTATTTTGTATGGACCAGGACCGGTCCAAGTTATTTTTATTCTTAATAGTCAAAATATAGATTAAAGGAAAGTACCATAGTGTGAGTTAAAAAGGAATTGTAATTATTATTCAAAGTCAAAGAACATCAAGTGTAACATTTAAGGCATCATCATTATATATGCACGAAGATCAACCCCTTTTCAAATAATCTTGACTTAAAAATTCCTATTAATTGTATCAATATTCTTCTTCTTAAATAAAGTTCCTAAAAGTACAGTACAATTACTTCTCAACAATAAACAAATACTCTCCTATATTAACATATACAAAAACAATGTAACACAATTTTTATTTTTATTTTTGAAGAAGCACATATCTCCAAATGGTCATGTTACAAGAGTCAATTAAATTGTTCGAATAGAAAATAAAGAGTCAACAAAATAATATTCTAATAAAATATTCTGAAAAAAGAATTAAATACCTTTGGCGATGCATTTATTATTAATTTTCTTTTTTATTCATTAGTTTATAAGAATATTACGACAAGAAAATTAGTGATAAAATATTACACGCTTCTGTAAAACCGAGGCATCTATTTGCACTCTCAGAAGCATTGTTTAGAGAGAGAGAGAGAAAAATGTACCTTCCTTCCGTAGAGAGAGAGAGTGAATCAGACTCGTCTATGACTGCTGCTTACTGATGTCAACGATCTAGAACCAAATTTTACCTCCATATTTTTATCGGTTTCTCGTCTCTGCTATGGCAGGTAACCAACAATTTCGATTTGCTTCGGTCAGAGCCCTAGTTCTGTTTTTCTGTTTCACTTTCCCATTTTTACTTCGGATGGTTTTCACTTTTGTTATATAGCGGCTTAATTCTGCCTTTTTTGGGGATCATTGCTCCGAGTTTATTGAGAATTTAAGTATTTTGTGCAGTTTCGTGATTGGGATGATCTAAATCAGCAATAATTAAAGTTTTCATTTATGATCTGTACCGTCATTTGAGTTTATGTAATTTCAGGTGCTTAGGGCGTTTGAGTATAGTAATTATTCAGGATTTTATCGAATTCTTATCGTGTGTGTTTTCTGGGTGCTGTCATTTTAGTTACTGGTTGTGCAGAGCTGGATAAATTACCGGCTAAAAATTTGTTGGATTTGATGTGTGCTTCCATAGTTTATTAGTATTTGCTTTAAGAGAGCTCTAAAAATACCCTAGTTTTTCTTGTGTATATCATTATGGACTGTAGTGGAGTTATTCGCAATTTGCAAACAGAGGGAGAGAATTTAAAATATAGTTCTCGAAATAACATTTTAGAGCAATGTTTATCTGCAATGAGAAAAAAAAAATGTATTTATCGGCTCCGCTTGGTTCTCTGAAACATTGAAACATAAAGCACGCCCCAAGATCCATAATACCTACCGAAGGGGAGTGGGTTGCAATGAAGGTAGTTCATTTGCTGGTAAATCAGTTGATGATTTAGTCATCTTTTAGTTTGTATAAAGCTGAGAGCTTGTGTGTTATAAGTTCTTGCACTTGATTTTTATAATGTCTTACTTATTTCAAGTATATTGATCAATTGGTAATGTTCTAAAATGACTCATGTTATGTGAATAACTATCAGGTATATCACCAGATCAGGAATCGGTAGATTCTGCAACCAAAAAGTCCAGTATCTCCTCGGGTGGTAGGGCTCAGGATAGGAAGGAGTTTCTTCGTAGATTTGTGGACAGTGAAGTCCTGAAAGAAAATCTTGAGGATTGGCTTGAGGATTTAGTTGAAGATAATCCGAGGTCTGCCTTTGATCTTCCTTTTGAGTTAATAGACCTTCAGAAGTTTGATTATGCTCTAGAAGGTGTTCCCTTTCAACAGCTAATTCGGATGCCTAGTGCTATTTATGCTTCAACATCCAGTGACGTGGAGGTGACAGCTTATCTTGCTCTCGAGGATTTTCTGCATGCAAGTGTGAATGGCATGTGGGAGGCTTTCTGGGGGCCTGAAGATGATATGATGCCTTTCTATGTTTCCTCTCTATATGAAGGAAACTTGAGATTTTATCAAGCTGAGCAGGCCATTGCTAAAGGTAAAATCGGAGGCCTTTGTGCGTCGGCTATAATGCTAAGGAACCCGAGACATCCACAAGGGAAGTGGGATGATATCATTGAGTTGGCACTGCTGAGACCCGATATTGGGAATCATGCTTCAGCGGAAGAGAATTCTAATCCTCCGGTCTCTACTATTTGTGAAGCTTTGTTCCTTGCTCTTCGTGTGTTGCTTGCTAGAAGCATCAGCAGATCGAATATCCCTCTGAGTTTGAATTCTGTCTTTATACTTCTAGTCGACTCTCATTGTGGCGGTGTCCTTAAAGTTGAAGGTGATTTGAGTAAGCTGGAGTGTGATCTGAATAATGTGTACGAATCTGCTGCTGTGTGGATTAAAAAACATTCGAATATAGCAATCTCGCCAGTTGATAGGATCTGGAACAAGCTTGGAAATGCTAACTGGGGCGATATCGGGGCTTTGCAGGTACTTTATGCTACATTTCAATCTATAACACAATACGCCGGAGTGCCTAAGAACACTATAGAAGATTTAGCTGCTGACCACAGTTCCCGTCTTCAAGCCAGGAGGATTGAGAGGCAGTTGGAGGATACAAGGGTGAATAGTAACGGTTTGTTTCGCTTCCAACATCGCACTGCTTCACCTGAGATCGTAGAGGTACAAGAGGAATCTATTAAAGTGGATTCTGCAAAGACACTGAAGCTCGAAGTAGGATCTGTATTGATGGTGGAGGATTCAAATTGGCAGAAAGGTTATCAGATAGATGAAGTTCTGAATGATGGGGAGATCCCATATTATGTTGCCTCTCCCGTTGAAGATTCAGGAAAGGCTCACTTTCTATATGTCGGTTCTCATCCTTCACAATTGGAGCCAGCTTGGGAGGATATGAAGCTATGGTATCAAGTTCAGAGGCAAACTAAAGTACTCGGTATTATGAAACAAAAAGGACTATTGAGTAAGTATCTTCCCAAAGTGATTGCATCAGGCCGGGTGGTTCATCCAGGCCAGTGTCAGAAAACGAGCACAGGTGGTAATTGCGATCAGCCATGGTGCGGGACTCCCATCTTAGTGACCAGTCCGGTTGGTAGGACTGTATCCGATATGGTGAGAACCGGCCAATTCCATACAGACGAGGCTATCAAGTGTTGCCATGATTGTTTGTCTGCTCTCTCTGCCTCTGCTTCGTCTGGAATTCGGCATGGGGATATCAGGCCGGAAAATATTATCTGTGTGAATCCCGGTCTCAGGCAGCCTTATTTTGTCCTTATCGGTTGGGGGCATGCCATTTTGGAAGAAAGGGATCGTCCGGCATTAAACCTTCATTTTTCTTCGACTTCTTCTCTTCAAGAAGGGAAATTGTGCTCTGCTTCCGATGCAGAAAGTCTAGTATATATGCTCTACTTCTGCTCCGGTGGGGATTTACCTGTTCTGGATTCAGTCGAAGGAGCACTGCAATGGAGGGAAACGTCTTGGTCGAGGAGGCTGATTCAGCAGAAGCTCGGGGACATCTCTGCTGTCCTGAAAGCGTTTGCAGATTATGTTGACAGTCTGTGTGGCACACCGTATCCTGTTGACTATGAGATCTGGTTAAGAAGGTTGAACAGACAGATTAACGAAGAAGGTAGCGGAAAGGAAGTTGAAACATCAAGCTAGGATCAAGCCATTTTGTTAGTCGAGAGTTATATCCCATTTGCCAGTTTCAGTTTGAGTTACTCGTTCCTCATTCCGAAGCGCCTCTTGTGTGGCCATATTGTTCTCCGAAGATACCACGTCCCTCGGCCCTTTATGGCAAGGGGAGAGTGGAGTATCTGCCTCGTGTTTTGTGTGGAGCTTTTCATGTGTACAGAAAACCAATACAAGCTGAGGCGGCCGAGATCGCTTTGAGAACCGAGACAAGAACAGGTGATCCTTGATGAGATCGAAGGAAAGATTCATTTCTGATTTTTGTTAACAAAAGAAGATTGCTGTTTTCATCTGCTTTTGCTATACAGATTGTGTTATTGTGTCTAATTCTTGTACAGAAATGAGCTGTTCATCTAATTTATTTGTGTGTGATAAAGAGACTACAACATACTGGATTGGAACGCGATTAGCCAATTGTTCTCTATTAGTTTCAACAATTGTGTTTCCACTTCTTTTTCGCTGATAACATGATTGTTTGTTTGACGCCATACTGGTATTGCATAAACCCATTTGGGGAGGCCTCGTCTAAAACCATTTGACGGGTTATTGTTCAGATTGAAACATTATAAAGTAATAGCAAATTTATAAATGTCCTTAGACATAGATTTGAATCTAATATTTGACGCATCTGACAAATCCGTTAAAAGGGGTCTTACACAATTTTTTTTGTTTATGGTCTCTACCTAACTTTTCTTGTTCATAGTCCTGGTTAAATTATCATCCAAGAACACTTCAACCTCAAGGATGCAACAATAAATTCAAGTCACTATAAGAAAAATGGAAGTGCAAATGTCTCGTATCACCATGAACATAGTCTACTAAATGATCAAGAGGTTTAATACAAACTAATAATAATGTCATATTGTTGTCGTCTTCATTTTTTCATGTTTAAAAACCATAACCAATGTAAACCGGTGGGAAGCAGAAAAATATATGAGAAAAGGCTGGGTAAGGATCTCAGCAAAACCAACAGCTTAATCTGCATCCATTTCTTCAAGGGCGGCTTTAGCTGCTGACTTGGCTTCCTCAAGTAGATTGTCCGGAACCTGGTCGATTTACGAAGTATAAACATTAAGTGACGAGCGTGACATAAACAACGCCTATAAGGCAAGAGGACATCGAAACCTAACATACTAAATCGACTAGTTACCTTTTGATGCTGGCGGTTCGACTCGTCACAGACCCAGCTCATTTCCAGTTCAAAGGCTTTGTCCTTGGCCTCGTCGTGCACCCCATAGATACTGCTCATGGAAAAGACAGGAGAATGAAAGATGAAATAACGACACCACCAACACATACACACATAACTTGTATATATTTAAGAGTATATGCCAAACATCATTAGAAGATATGACTCACATCTTGGCCACTTCAATGACACCTTGTCGGCATGTCATCTCTGAAAGCTTTAATTTTTCAATCTCTCTGTCAATAAGCATCAGCGGATCAGCCATTAAATAGAAAGAAAAGTGCATGACAATAATGAAGACAGTTCTACAGAAGTTCAAAAAAGCTGTTCACCAAAATAGAAAATGATGTGAAATTAATAAAATCAATTTGAATGAGGCTGAACGACACCTCGGGAGCCAAACCAGCGCCCTAGCATCACAAATGCAAGATACCAAGAAAAAGTACAAAGAGAGTATTGAGTATTAAATTGCAGAGATGGGAAGCTCAGTGTAGGTTTTGTTTCTTTCCCTTTAAATTTCATTTATCCATGATTTGCAAAAGCTGGTAAATCTAAAACCAGAAACAGAAAACTTACGTTTTAGCAGCCTGTCTTCCCTTTCCAATGGCTGCACCGAAGTATCTCTGCAGCAGTAATATATAGATCACAGATGGGCAAGTAAAGAAGCAAGCTCAAATTTTATATAAGTACAAGGAAATTCAAATGTCAAAACATACACTAAATAATTCAAAATATACTTGAGAATGATGCTATAACCATCATTTGCAAGTAACTAGAAAAAAAGAAGCTTACATAGGATATTCCAGAAGGTTCGATCATGTACAACTGTGGCCCATCCCTATCATAACCTCCCACAATCACTCCACAACCAAAAGGCCTGCAAAAGTTAATATAAGAATTGAGAAAACAGGTCAAGGGAATCAAGTTAATAAATAGAACAGAAGCAGTATCAACCTGAGCCACCAATACAGTGTGCACAAATGCACGTAACTAGCCACTCGTTCCGCGAGTTCTTTAACAGGAATTGCTTCACCATAAACCCTGGAAATGAAAGATAAAGCAATATGTAAGGACACATGCCAAGCAATATACTTAGCATACTAATTCTCATGTAAGTAATTACAAGTTTAGTCATAGAGGTAGCCATAGAGGTAGCCATAGAGGTAGCCAAAAATATATGAAGCTAAGCTTCTTTCTGAACCATCATGCACAAAAAAGAAAAAACTAAGGTGGTGTTTACTTTGCATGATTAGGTTGGATAGATAAAATTAATCCAACCTAATCAAGTGTTTACTTTGAAGGATTAATATTTGAGGATATCCCAAAGTCCATGATTATTTTAATCCTTTGAATTGTTCTTCATTAATTTTAATCCAACCAATATAGATAGGATTGAAATAATCCTCCAAATAAAGAGAACATTATTTATCCCAATTTTAATCCTTCACTAATCCTTTGTAGTAAACAAATGATTGATAGATAAAAATTATCTTATCACATATTTAATCCATCAAATAGTCAATCCTTCAAAATGCTAATCATGAAAAGTAAACACTTCCTAAGTAGATAAAATGCAGGCTATAATTTTTTGTGATTTCCCTGAGTTACAAGATTTGATGGTGATATGCTCACGCACAAGTTAAAAATGTCCGGTCTGATTTTTGTACCACTAGTTTCATTTATTTTGAGCTCAAACTGCAGTTTCAGTTCATACTATACCCATTTAGTTATCACCCTAAAGAATGTTGTATTTACTTCCCCAACTGAGGAAAAATGAGCTGATATCGTGAACTAAGGATCACCATATAGTATCTTAGTTCACTCCTATTCCGAACACCAAGCTTTGGGCTCATCCTTTAGACATTCACATCTCCATGAGGTCAAAAAAGGTGTACCCAGATCCTATTATCTATCATATTTGAGTTTCACCTGCCTCAGCAGCATCAACAGAGGCTAGAGGTACTTTGCCTTTATTTAAGGAAAAAGGTCGAGCAACAATTCAATCTTGATTGTTTATATAAAGTTTGAAAATTAGAGTCCCAGGTCTCATCAGAGTTATTCCAAGTAGGAGTATGCTTAGAAGGAATGTTGAAAGTCAAGGTCAACTGATTTTAGTATGCTAATTTGTTATGCTCCAATGACCCCATTTTGATTTATAGCACAAACTGAGACTCCAGACAAGCGTCTAAGAAACAAACCTCTCATAATTAGTTGCTTCAGACTTTGCTCTTGTAACAATCTGCCTGCCATCTGCAGCTAATCCGGCAACAGCCTGATAACGGTCAAACAACATTAACATAGACAATAAAACCCGAAGGCCAGAAGACTAAATCAGCTGTCTAAACCAATTTTGCACAATAAATACCTAGAGAAAATTCTAGAAGAACTCAGTAAAAAAGGCAAATTCCTCACCCTCTTTTTCTTTGCAACAAAGAACGTGTCTATTTCATTAGCTTTAGCGTGAATTACAGCTCTAGCAAATAATAGAAAAACATCATAAGAAGAAGAAAAAATTAATTTCCTAGAGATATCACAGAAGAAATTAACACTAATTATCAAAATTTTAATCAAAACATAATATAAACACTTAGCAGAAATGAACAATACATACATTTCTAATATAAAGCTACTAATAAAATACACATACACATACATATATATATACAGAGAAAATAAGAATAAGGAAAAATAAAGTACCATGCCGGAGTGGCGATGAACGGCGTGGATTCTTCGATTGGAACCGGGAAGCAGCATCTTGGAAGCAATCAGCTTCTCCACTCCCTTGAGCAACATCAGAGAAATGAAAAACCCAGCGAAAACCCTAGCAATCTAAAACTCAAATCGAAAATGCTTAGTTGAAGACATCGTTTACCATGACGATGCCGTCTTTGCATCTGATGGCAACGACGGTGCCGCTGTTGTCGACGGCTTTGGCGGCGTATTCGATCTGGAACACGCGGCCGTCCGGAGAGAATGTGGTCACGGATAGATCGTACCCTGTGCCTATGCTGCTCATCTTTCCTCGCTCTACTGCAGTGGTATTTTTACTCTATTTCTGTTTTCAATTTCTTTTTCTATATATATCAATGTTATTTTAGATACAAATACAGAGAGATTTCTTTGTTGGCAAGACAGTGTAGACGAAGACGAAAAGAGGCAAATTGGGAGAAGAATAAAAAGGTTTAATTACGAAAAAGCCCCGATCCTAAAACTTTTGTCCATTCTGCCTCCACTCCTCCTTTTGCATTTCTTTTTGAGAAAAGTTTTTCAAGTCTCAAATTGTTTGCATCATAATTAAAATTAAGAGTTAAATAAAGTGAAAAAATATATATATATATAGTAAAAAAAATCGGTAGATAAATTTTATATCCATATCAATAAAAACATGAGTTTTATAATCATTTTGGTTTAAAAAGATAAAAATATCCTTAATGGGCCTATCATTTAAAAAAATTCAATTTTTTTGGATATTGGGTTTGGAAGATTCTCCCTATCTCTCTCTCTCTTCAACATCTAGCCTCTCTCTCTCTAACATCTCAACCTTTTTCTCTCTCTCACGAACCCTCACTATCACTCACACACGGATGCACGAAGACGCCAATTTGCAACATTCCAACTAAGATAAGTGATTCGGCTACAGATTCGGACCCTCGGTACTCGCCGGATGCAACAGAGCGAGCGATGATGGAAGAAGCATCATCATTAGCGGAAGAAGCATCCTCACCGGAGCGTAATTTGTTGCCACGTACGCAAGCACATCGATGACCTTCTACTTTGGGCATAGAATTACCAGCGCCACCCCTCCGATCAGTAATGTGGACATTAAAAATAAATTTTATGTTGAACTTCATTTTTTCATGATGTACACTAGTTTTCTTTGAGTGCACAGTGCCATGTACTGGAGAAATTTTACTTGTTTGTGAGTTTAATAACTTAAAAATTGAATTTATATTGAATTTATTGATTTTTTGTGCACAAACATGGTGTTCTTCAGTACACTGTTAGTCACTGTGTACGGTGCTCATCGTGCACGTTGTTATAAGTGCACAATGAGAACCGTGTACTTAAGAACATGTGCACGAATTATTTCTAGGGGTTCATTCTATATATATATTTTTTTTATGTAAATAGTATTAATTTACCTTAATCTTGTGTATATACACCCTTGCTAAGACCCTATCTGTAAGGCTATATATGTTGGACGCATAAATCAGTACATTCGAACTGAATTATTGGGAGAGGTTAAGAAATGTTTAGAGCCGTGTGGTTGTCTTGACTTATCCAGAGATGGTTGCTTTGGCCATCTTCTCGATCTTATGATAAGAGAAAGCATGAATAATGTGCTACACCATCTCATGACGCGACAGGTTGATCAGAGTTTACCTAAGTTCGAGATATGATTCCGTATTTGTGGAACAGATATATGGTTTAGGTTAGTGGAGTTTGCTTTAGTGTATGGATTACGCTTCGGTCCGTGTATCTTTGGTACGTATTTGAGACATGGCATTCATCGGACGTGCATGTTTTATCAATTATTTTGGGGCCGGAGGACTACCCTTTCAGAGCTTCACAGACGATTCAATAAATATCATTTAGGTGATGATATCGCAGGCTATGTGAAGGTGATGTACATATTGACGGCGTTTTGATCGTCATGTGTTATGATAAAGATGCTATTGAGCCTTGGTTATGGGCATTCGCTAAGGATTTGGATACGTGGGACATTTATCGTGGGGCTCATACTCGTTTTAGATCATATATCATGGGATTGATTTGCTGAAAAGGTACCCGAGAGAAGTAACTGCATAAAGGAAGAAATACCATTTCTGTGGACATATTTGGGCCTTACAAATTTAGTCGTATGAGGTCATTCCAGACTTGGGACATATGTGCAAGTACCGAGACACCACTCTGAAGTTACCCAGATGTTTGATGTGGAGTACTTGGAGGTCATCGATCAACTATATTGGTTTTTTTTACAAGCAAGTAACTTTAGTAATTGTTGAATGTTTTGTATTTGTTATATATTTATTGAATACATAGTAATCATTATTTGTGTACCTTTTTGTAGCTTTTATGTCATCCTAGTTTGGAGCCGCTCGAGCCCTAGTACAGAGAGGTGTATTATTTGAGTATATACGAGGGTGAGCCACTGGCTATTCAATTCGTGCATGTGGGACGGTAGACCAGGATTGTACATGATGTGGATGTGTGATCGCTATATTTCCTACCAAATACTCCCTCCGTCCCGCTAAAGTGTTTCATTTCTTTTGGGCACGGGTATTTAGGAGAAATGTATAAAGTAGTTAAAGTGTTAAAAAGTGGGTAGGGTCCACACTTTTTGAAGGGATAATTATTTCCTAAAATGAAATGAGACATTTGTAATGGGACAACCCAAAAAGGAAAGTGAGACATTTTAAATGGGACAGATGGAGTAAATGATAGTAAAACAGCAAGTATATATATATCGTATCCATAGGGACTGCAACTCGAGAACACATCAAATAATCAACACAGAACCTTTATTATTATTCAGGCAACAAAATATCAATAGATAGAGATTATAAATCTAGACTCAAACTATAAAATAGGAATGAACTCAAGAATAAAAGACTGACCCTATGGATGTACTTAATCTAACCAGATTCACACAATTTAACCTATTAATCTATTTACAAATTTAATCCACATTCATATAAAGGATCACTAATGTAACTATAGTTTCCGAAAGGACAACCTATAGTAGTAGGTTAGCCTAAACTCTATCTCCGTCGGGTCTCAAGAGAAGTAAGCTAATTATCAAAAGCACACAAAGAATAACCTCCTACAGATCACCTATCTCCGTCAGGTCTCAAGGTAAAAACTGTATTATGAATTCAAGATATCGACTATGCAATTAATTCCGCCAGGACATCAATCACATAACTAGCATGCATCAATATTGGTCAGATACCAACACACGAGAATTAAAACCAAGAATCATAAATCATGAATGGGACGGCAAAACAGTATCAACAGATAAATTATACGAATCTAGTCAGACATACAAACCCTAGGATCAATACGAATTTAGCTACGCATAATTAAAATACTAAAACAAGAATTAAATAACGATAACATAAAGTAAAATAGATAAATAAAACCGTAGAAATCCAAGATGAGCAATGTAGCAACTCTGAATCCGCAATATAAATCTGAACTCTCGCAGAACACTAAAAACTAAAGCTGGAAACGAAAAGAAAGCTGAAAGGCTAAACTAAAAGAATTCTGGAATAAAGCAAAAGTAAAATAATCCAAAAGTTTTATGTCTCGTCTATCGTCTGTGATGTGTGATCTTCCCTTTGACGTATGTGCCCATATATTGAACCCTAGGCCGCTTAGCTCGCGAGACAAGCTCACGAACAAGTCTCGTCATAGAAAGTCACGAGCTATGCTTGTATGTGCATCCATCTTCTCTCGCTCGCGGGACTGGCTCGCGACATAAGGTCGCGAGCAAGTCTCGCGAGGCGTGTTTTCTCGCGGCTGCGCGACTTCGCTGTTTCACTCCGTTCTCTCACGTCCAAACTCCGAATTACGATCCGTTTGCACCTATGGACTCCTATCGAGATACTCTTTAACATTGTAAAATTTTCACATCCATACTTGTCATATTCATTTCATCCTTTGTTACTTTTTTTGCCTTGTGCATCGATTATCACTTCAAAAGCCTACAAAACACTAAAAAGGAACCCCAAAAGCAGTATCTTCTCAAAATGGCTAAAAGCATAATATCAACTATATAAACGCACTTAAACTGATCTAAATTCATCATAATATATCATTATTAAACTAGTAAAAAGTATGTTCATCAATGTGCCCGAGCCTAAGCTTGAGCTTGAGCGTGAGCGTGTGCCAGAGTATGTTCCTGTCCTGAAACGAGTGGCGAAGGTAGCTGGGAAGATGAGTACATAGATACTTCTCGAGTTTTTGAGCCTACTCGATTGGGTGTCTCTCGATCTTCTACACAATATATGATCTAACTTTTGTATGAGATAATAGGACAACAAATGCAATCAAGTAAACAATTCATATAGGAGCTGTAATAGTGGTAACATGAAACATTGTATACAAGCATTTTGCTTTCAGTATATAAATCAAACACGATGATATGCTTCACAGAAGATCGACTTAGATGAGGGGCCCCATTCCAGCCACCTACGATCTGCTTCACGACAGGTCGACTTAGATGAGATGCCCCACTACAGCCACCGAGATAAGGTGCCCTGCCTCAGCAACCACCGAGTACCTGTTTCATGATAGGTCGACTTAGAGGAGGAGCCCCGCTCCTGCCACCGACGGTCTGCTTCATGGCAGGTCGATCTAGAGAAGTGATCGTGCACTAGCCACTAGGGGTCGACATTGGCTCACCCAGAAGGTTGCCATAGAAGATCGTCGGCATGAAATCCAGTCATGCCTAAGGCATAGGGTAATATATCGTTAGATAGTTCGAATAATGAACTACATGATAGACGACTAATAGCCCACGAGAGTGTAGGCCGACTATTGCATTGAGGAGTCCATACGTTGCTCCATTAATGATTCGCACCCTTTAGGCGTTCAAAGCGAGGTTCAAGGTATTCAGTTAGTCAGGACACGAGTCTTATGTCGTGGATCAGTTGAATGGACATATTTTATATCAGTCACTGTTCGACCTAATCATGGACCTACACTCTGAGCTGATTGGTCAGGCACTTGATTACCAAAGTTATTTAAATATTTTTTATTTATTATATTTCAATTCATGCAACTTTAATTTGGTTTTTGTATTTATGTGTTAGGTTATGGAGTTATAATCATTGTACATACATAGAGAAGTAGGGAATAGAAGTACCCTTTCTCGTTAGCACCAATCCAAGTCTGCACATGCAATATTCAAAATCCAAAATCCAAAATCTAAATCTAAATTCAACATCCAAAATGAAAATAATAAATCCAAATCCAACAACGAATATCACTAGATAACGAATATCCTTATTTTGAAACTCGCATGCGACACGCATTCCTTGTATGGGCTTCACTTTTTTTCTACGTTGTGTCCTATCCACACATGGTTCATCTCTAATGGCAATAAGTTTTTTGCATGAGCGTCTGTTTTGACCTTGACCTTTACATCATGAGCATATTTAGCGACGTGATCTTGTCAAACCCTCAACAATCGATTGTTGGATTTGTATACTGAAAGCAGTTTTGGTCGAGCTTGTATATAATGTTTTCTGTTACCACTATTACAATCTCCTATCTGAATTGATTACTTGATTGCATATATCTGTGTCCCTTTATCTCATATATAAGTTAGATCATACGGTGTGTAGAAGATCACGAAGTCCGTATGATTGGTCGAGCTTAATGAGATATAAAAGTTTCACGGTGAGACAACTTGAGGACGAGTTGTCGGTATAGTCATGTATAGATAAGAAGTGACTTGACTTGGTTGCTTGTCTATGCTGGTACATCTCTGAAGTATTGAAGGATCACAGTGAGATGAGTTCTTCTATCTGATCGTCGTGAAGAACCTAGATCTCGGTGACTTACGATGATCTAAACCTCGATAAGGTAGTAGGTGAGTATGAGTTGTTGACCATCACTTTGACTTGTTATGGGTGAGGTTATATGTTCTAACCCAATATTCTCCGCATCTTGGGTGGTGGCGGTGCTTGTATGTCATGCTAGTTATCATATCGAGCCACCGTATCCGTTTAGGATGATGGCGTCCCTTAAGGAGCTCAAAGGTTTATTGTACTAAACCCCGCAGTTGAGTTAGCTCAAGTACAATAATAAGGTTGAGTGGTACTACTTAAAGAATTAAAGATATTAATTATTTTAAGCGATCGAATGCTCTAAATAATTAATGGACGTGCGATATCTTAAATACGGGATTCGTAATGTCTAAGTGCAAGCCCGACTCACCTTCGGTAATAAAGGGTAAGTCGAGATTTATTCTCTAGTGGCATGAATGAATGTTTATAAATTAATTTATGTTCAGGTGAACATAAGATAATTAATTTATTTGAGGCCCATCTTTATTCCTTGCATTTGATCCCTGGGCTGGCCCATCCAGGCCCGTAGCTACTGAAGAAATCGGCACCCCCTATCCCTCTAAGGCAAGGATTTGATTCTCTTTATCCTATAAGGATATTATTATATTTATGGATATGCATGGATCCTTTCCTAATGGGATTATGGTAATGCATTATAAATATAAGGTAAGAGATAAGATCAAGGCTAATCCTCACAATTATCCAAGCATAATTTTCGAGAATCACCATAGTTCCTTGGTGAGATATTTTCGAAAATTACTAGAGGGATTAGGGTGATTTTCTGTAGCATTCTCCATAGATCGTCCTCACTCGACGTTGGAGATTGGGCAACCGGGATACAGTCCAGAAGATCAAAGCACGAGTCTCGATCCGTTCATCCCGATCCATCCCCGACAGATTCAAAGGTAAACACGAGAAAACCCCTACGTGTTGCAATTAATTATATAGACGCATGCTAGGAATATAATCAATGTATGGTGAATAAAACATCCAAGATAGATCCTCGGGAGAGGGCTGATAAACGCGCATTTTACACGTTATAGTTGATATTTGAAGATGTGTTTAGCTCGTTTAATGTGCGTTTATGTATCGATTCTTAATGTTTTATCTACTTACAGAAGATATTGCTCTTGGGTGTTATTTTGGTGTTTTGTAGGGTTATGTATTGAAAATCGAAGCAAGGAGCGAAGCACGAGCAAAGCGAGCAACCGACCTATTTCTAGCGACCAGCCTGGCGGTCGCTAGGTTGTCGCGAGGAAAACCAGTGACACCCGGAAGAGCCGCCGCGACCTGCGTGCCGCGAGCGAAACTTTAGCGTCGAGAACTCATTGGACGATTTCTCGCGACCAGTTCATAATGGCTAGCGACCGCTAGCGGTCGCGAGTTCAAAGCGAGAGCAAGAAGCGAGCGAGAAAGTCGTCAGCGAGATTACCTAGCGATCTCCCTAGCGATCGCGAGGACCGGTCATGAGCGGCGCGACAGAGCAAAATTGGGGTTTCAGCCTTTTCTATAAATAGGCAAGCCATCCGCGCCTCCAAAGACCCCAACACGCCCCGGACTATTTCTCTTGGTTTTCCTCGGTTTATCTTTATTTTAGCTACATTTAATTCTAGTATTGTTTTACGTTATTCTAGTTTAGTTTATCGTTTACGTTATCGATCGGAACGTTTGTCCGATCGTTTTCCGTTGTTTTCCGTTCATTCGCTTGGGATTGGATTCAAGACCAACCATTGTTCATCAAGCGTTTCCTACGGGTTTTATATATCTAATTTACATTTTTATGGTTAATTCGTATTTCATTCCGTTTATTATGTCTGGCTAGTTTTCTATTCTAATCCTAGGGTTTGCATGATCCGATCCTATATGTTGTGATTCCTGCTATCGTTATTTACCTTCCAGGCATTGATTCATGATTCGATTGTGCTGATTTATATGTGTTGATTTCTAATCAATCTTGATGCATATCTAGTTGTCGGTTAATAGCGTAATCGTATTAATTGTCGTCGTTATCGAATGCATGATACGAATGAGCCTTGAGTCGTAACTGAGATAGGACATTCGTAGGAAGCATATTCTTAGTGATCCATTTGGAGTTGCTTATTTTCCTCTAGAGACGTAACTGTAATAGGGAGAATTAGTAATCAACTGCCGCAATTGTCGTAACTGAAGTTGTTGGTTATATATGTGATCTTCCGTCTTGTCTGGATTAAAACGGTTAGTAATAAGCAGGATAAACATCGTTGTGGATAGGATTGGTGCATCCCTAGGGTTAGTCTTCCTTCATAATTATCTTTCGTGTTTTTATCGCTTTATTTATATTCTCGCTTGGTTACCTTTGCTTTGGATTAAATTAGAAGCCCTAAAACCTCTACCCTTTATACGTGTTTCGAATAATGATGAATAATCGTTGAGCTAGCTTCTATGTTTTCGTGATACAATCTCGTGGATCGATACTTAACACCCTATCATTACACTTTTACGTGTGAAAAGGAGCGATCAAATTTTGGCGCCGTTCTTGGGATTATTAAGATCACATAGGAATAATTTGACGATTTGGATTTATTAATTCAAGTTATATATATATATTATTTTATTTATTTTTATCGGTGCTAAATTCTCTCGTTTCTCGGTGGTTTATGCGTACAAGATCTCGGGGACCTCACGAAATATTTTAGATCTCGAGATCGAAAGTTCTCAAAGGAGAAGAGGGCGAGAGAGAGACGGGCTAAAATGGCGGCCAATCCAGCGAGCAGGGCATTCCTCCCGAGCAAGTAACACATGCTAGCCGACTTTGCGAGAGATCTGTCGTCGGATGGCGAACATGGGAATCGTTGTCCTGCTCCCAGAGGATAAACCTCTGAACCACATGTATCGACATCCCACGAGCAGTTCCAAGGAGGCGGTTGGGGCCCTTGCGTAGATCAAACAATTTTGAGCTCAAACCGTACGATCGGTATGGTCCAGGAGGAAGCGGTTTGGGAGGAGTCACGGAAGACCGAATCGCATCTCGAGGCGTTTCTCGACATTTGTGACACCATCAAATGAATGGGGTGCCACAAGACACAATCCGGATCTTGATGTTCGGTTTCTCATTGTGACGAGCGAAAGATTGGTTCAAGTTTGGACCGGTGGCATCGACACTTGGGGAAACTTTGTGAGAAGTTCCTTTCGAAATACTTTCCGGGCGAAAGCACGAGAGATCATCGCGAAATCTCTCATTTTGCCAAACCACGACGAATCATTATTCGAGGCATGGGAGAGATTCGAGATGTCTATTAAGGCGATGTCCACAACATGGGTTCTCGAGGAGCAACAAATCACACAGTTCTACGGTGGGCTGACATGGCAGACGAGGAGCATGGTAGATGCATCGGCGGGGGCTGCTTATTAAACCGACCAGTCGACGAAGCAAGCCGTATTGTAGAAGAGATGGCTGCCAACAGCTATCAATGGCCAACGGAGAGAACGCCATCGTTCAAGCATTTCTTTGTTGAGTGATTCGAAATATGACGACCTCATGAAGAAGTTCACTCTTTTGAAAAGTCAGATTGAGACAGAGAACGTCAGCCACATCAATCAGAGGAGTCATTCGAATTTCCAACAACCTTCAACGAGCTTGATAGTCGAATTGATTCAAGAGCCGGGAAGCCAAGTCTCGAAGACATGATGCAGCGAGTTGGTTGTAAGCAACCAACAATTGGCAACGAATCGAGTCGTTCATCGGCAACACCGGCGGAAGATAAATCACTTGGAGTCGATTGTGGCGGCTATGGGGAAACACATAAAATGTTGGAAGCTCAAATCGGTCAAATTGCCGTGCAAGTGAATGCACTACAAAAGCGGGCCAATTTCAGAGTGTCTGGAGGTGAACCCGAAGAGTCGATGCTTCGCCATTCAGACGAGGTGGGCGAGCCTACAGGAGCCCTACCGAGAAGAAGAGCAAGAAAGCACACGACGCTTCGCGACCGAGCTCGCGACCATGAGACCGATCGCGAGCCATCCCGAATTTTGTCCACAGACGCCCGACCGAGCGCCGCCAGCGCACCCGACCGCGACCCATCCGAGAATGTGCGCGCGCGGAAGCGTTCGCGGCGACCCGGCGCTCGCGAGCCACACCGCAGCTTCGCCGCGAAGACGAAGATCGTGCCGCAGATACTCCTCGCGACCTTCCCAATGGTCGCGAGGTCGACCATGAGGCACCCCTGCAGGCTAATCCTCGCACGTACATTCCTCCGGTCCCGTTTCCGAGTCGACTTGTCAAGTCGAAATATGACGAGGAATTTGCTCGTTTCAAAGAGGTATTCCAGAAAGTTGAGATAAATTTGCCTCTCTTTGAAGCGTTGCGAAACATGCCGGGTTACATGAAATTCTTAAAAGACGCGCTTGCAAGCAAGAAGAAACTTGGGAAATTTGAGAAAATTTCCCTATCCGAAGAGTGCAATGCCGTCTTGCAAAGGAAGCTCCCTCTGAAGCAGAAGGATCCCGGCGGTTTCACGTTAGAGTGCGAGATCGCCGAGCAGATTTTCCCAAATGTCTTATGCGATTTGGGGGCGAGCATCAATCTGATGCCATTGAACGTTTTCAACCGGCTACACCTTGGAAAGATGAAGCCGACGAAGATCTCACTGATGATGGCTGACCGATCGGTCACATATCAAAAGGTATAGTCGAAGACATGTTGGTAAGAATTCGGGATTTTGTTTTCCTGCCGACTTTGTTATTCTTGATATTCCGAATTCAAACAACAACCACTAATCCTTGGTAGACCTTTTCTAGCAACTGGTCATGCGTTGATTGATATGCGGGAAGGAAACCTCACGTTTCGTGTTAACGATGAGGAGCTAAAATTTCCATATCTGACGCCATCAAGCAACACGGCGTTGGAAAGTCGGAAGATTGTTGCTCGATCATAATTCTTCTTGCCGCTCCGTCCGCGTTTAGAGGTACTCGACCGATTGAGGAAGGCGTGAGAAGAAAGAAGTGGACTCGGCATGGAACTCGAGGTGTATCATTCAAGTTTGGGGGCCACTTCCATAGTCGGTGGTGGTCATCCGTGAATGCGAAGTTTAGAAGGTTCCACAAGTCGGGAAAGATGTCAAGTGCTACTAAAATGCCGAGTTAGCGAGGTTAGTGATGGTCTAGCTAAAGGCGTTAAAGTAAGCACTTGTTGGGAGGTAACCAGCGTTTTCTTTGTTTTGTTTTCGTGTTTGGTTTTGTTTTCGTTTGTGTTGTTTCTTTTTGTCGTATTTACTTTTTTTCTTTTCGTTTTAGGTATGCGTCGATCAACGAGTTAAGTGAAGTGTGTTAATCCATGTGGCGATGACGATAGAAATTTTTGGTGAAGTTTGATGATAGTGCGCATGATATGTTGAAAATAACGCATAAATGACGTGAGATGGCTTAGAACTTGTTGTTTTTCACCATTTGCTTATCTGTGAGACTTGAGCTTCACCGTATACATATCTTGATCTGATTTACATTAATTGTGTGATATCGTGCATGTGATTGTCTTCTAGAGCTTGCCGTGTTTACGTGTCGAGATTGCGATATGTGTTTCAATTTGGAAAGGATAAAGGCCATCGTTGTTAACCACTTATCACCCAAACACTAACCCGATGATATATACCATTTGTCGCCTTCTTTGAGCCTTTATTAGACTTTTCTTTCGGTTAACGGATGATAGGAGGTGAGGATGGATATGGGAATCAAAGGGGTGAAATTTTGATGTAGTGATGATGAGAAAAGTTTCGTTTAGAAAAACACATACGTGGTGAAGATTTGTACCTTTGTTGTATAAGATAAACCCTATAAGCTCTAGAAAAGAAAAGAAAAGAAAATGTTAAGTTCATCGTGAGTGTTGAGCATAAAGGGTCTTCAATCAAAGTATAGGTACCTACATGGAATTGAAGCGTTGATTTAGCACGTTGGGAAAGAAGAGGAAAATGGACGAAGTCCATATGTGTCGAATAGTATAAATGGGGGGTGTTTGGAATGTTTTTCAGTCACTTAGCCATATTTTATCCTACCTTAACCAATGTGCCTACATTACAACCTATGAAAAGACCTCTTTGATCCTAATTTGAACACAATAACGTGGTGGAGATATTAGAAAAACGGCAAGCCTATGGTAAGATGTTGCATTGCATTGATCGTTGAGTGTATACACGTCCTATATTTCTATATGAGTTGAGTGTATCCTATATTTTGCACACATGCCGTTGTGAGGGTTGAATTAAATAAGTTTTTACCGTCAATTGTTGTTTGTGTTGAGTTGGCTAACGTCGTCATGTGCACTAATGTTTTTGAGCGTTGATATGTTTCTGAGGCCTAGAATGGTTATCATCTTTGCTACGCTCGTTGATCGTTTCGTTTGTCTTTACATTACATTCTTGTTTGAGGACAAACAATGCTTTAAGTTTGGGGTTTGATAAGCGCGCATTTTACACGTTATAGTTGATATTTGAAGATGTGTTTAGCTCGTTTAATGTGCGTTTATGTATCGATTCTTAATGTTTTATCTCTTCTAGAAGATATTGCTCTTGGGTGTTATTTTGGTGTTTTGTAGGGTTATGTATTGAAAATCGAAGCAAGGAACGAAGCACGAGCAAAGCGAGCAACCGACCTATTTCTAGCGACCAGCCTAGCGGTCGCTAGGTTGTCGCGAGGAAAACCGTGAGCACCCGGAAGAGCGCGGCAGCGACCTCGTGCCGCGGCGAAGCTGGCGTCGAGAACTCACCGACGATTTCTCGCGACCGATTCATAATGGCTAGCGACCGCTAGCCGGTCATGAGTTCAAAGCGAGCAGCAAGAAGCGGCGAGCGAGAAGTCACACATGAGATTACCTAGCGATCTCCTAGCGATCGCGAGGACCGGTCATGAGGCGGCGCGACAGAGGCAAAATGGGGTTTCACCACTTTCTATAAATAGGCGAGCCATCCGCGCCTCAAAGACCCCAACACGCCCGGACTATTTCTCTTGAGTTTTCCTCGGTTTATCTTTATTTTAGCTTACATTTAATTCTAGTATTGTTTTTATGTTATTCTAGTTTAGTTTATCGTTTCGTTATCGATCGAACGTTTTGTCCGATCGTTTTCCGTTGTTTTCCGTTCATTCGCTTGGGATTGGATTCAAGACCAACCATTGTTCATCAAGCGTTTCCCTACGGGTTTTATATATCTAATTTACGCTTTTATGGTTAATTCGTATTTCATTCCGTTTATTATGTACGCTAGTTTTCTATTCTAATCTGGGGTTTGCATGATCCGATCCTATATGTTGTGATTCACTGCTATCGTTATTTACCTTCCGGGCATTGATTCATGATTCGATTGTCTTTGATTTATATGTGTTGATTTCTAATCAATCTTGATGCATATCTAGTTGTCGGTTAATGGCGAATCGTATTAATTGTCAATCGTTATCGAATGCATGATCTGAATGAGCCTTGAGTCGAATGGCGAGATAGGACATTCGTAGGAAGCATATTCTTAGTGATCCATTTGGGTTGCTTATTTTCCTCTAGAGACTTAATCGTAATAGGGAGAATTAGTAATCAATCGCCGCAATTGTCGAATCAAGTTGTTGGTTATATATGTGATCTTCCGTCTTATGCGGATTAAAGCGGTTAGTAATAAGCGGGATAAACATCGTTGTGGATAGGATTGGTGCATCCCTGGGTTAGTCTTCCTTCATAATTATCTTCGTGTTTTATCGCTTTATTTATATTCTCGCTTGGTTACCTTTGCTTTGGATTAAATTCAAGCCCTAAAACCTCTCACCCTTTATCGTGCTTGAATAATGATGAATAATCGTTGAGCTAGCTTCTATGTTTTAAGTGATACAATCTACGTGGATACGATGCTTAACACCCTATCATTACACTTTTACGTGTGAAAAGGGGCGATCAAGGCTAAATCGTTTTCCTACAATTGGTATCGAGCACGGGATCGATATCTTGGCTCTGTTGGATTAATTCACGTTTGATTATTACTAGTGCAATATATTAATTGTTGGATCATGCTGTTCATCGTGGCTCGATTTTGTTTTGTCGGTTTTGTTTTCACCAAGAGAAAATCCGTGGTTAGATTAGATTTGTTTTTCGTAAATCTTATACGTAAAGAAGAACGAAGACGAAAGCATGAAGAAGCGAGGCGACGGAAGACACATCGGAGAAACCGGACGCCGCGGCGAAGGGTGCGGGCGGCGGCACGCGTGGCGTGCTCGGCGCTCGCAACCGCGCCGGCTTCTCTGCGCTCGTTTCTCGGTGGGTAAGGTGGCACACGGCTCGGCGGCACAGGCGTGCGGGGTCGCGATTCTCGCGCAGATGCCTCGGCACGCTTGGCCCGGGCACGTTTTCTCGGTGGTTCGCGGGCGACTTCATCCGCGAGGATGCCGCGTTGTCGTGCGAGATTCTGGCGCGGACGACGGAGCGCGTGTTTGTCGCGTGAGATCCCGGCGCTGGCGAGCGGGCTCGCGGTCGATCGCGAGGCGCGCAGCCAGCGCGCAAGCGCGTGTGAGCATGACCGCGTCGTGCGTGCTCGGCGGGTCGCGGTCGTCTTCGCGACCGCGAGATAGCCCACGAGGACGCGACGCGACCGCACGCGATGCTAGGCGGCGGCGAAGCGGGCGCGCATGGGGCGTGCCGCAGCTGGCGCGGCCCGCCCCATCTTTGGGCCGACCCGCCCAAATCCAACCAGAACCCGTTTTCCGGCCAACCCAATTTTCTGGCTCGAATCCGGTTTGACGAATCCGTCCGTGCCGTGCACGCGAGGTCCGTTTTGAAGTTAATGAAGATCATGCTGCAATTCTATGTAATAGATTAGGCGAGAAAGTGCGGTTCCACGAGGGGCCACGATGAGCGTTTTATTTTATTTTTAATCGTTCATTGCATGTCGTGGATGTTTAAATTATGCGAAGCATGCTATGTATGTTTAAATTATGTGACAAACATATTATATGTTTTCGTGATTGGATCGTGATCGAGCTAAAACACACTCAAATTCACTCGCAATCGCACGAGGTAATCGTGGCGTGGTAAGTTAACACGAGTCGTCTCTCAAGGAAAACTTAGCAGGCGATTGTTCATGTCATACCTGTACGATTAAATCTAAACATTCTAACATCAGCGGGGTTGAACATGCGAATGAAATACGGAGAATTAAACGACATCTAAGCCGGGGTTGTCGATCCCGAGCTAAACTAATAAAGCGATAAATCTAAACCGGGGTTGTCGATCCCTAGTTGAACTACGGCGATAAATCAGCGATAAACAAAAGCATATGCAATCATATTATTCATAGGGTTTGTCGATCCCTAATCTAAATCTAATTGCAAATAAGCGAAAGCGAAATCATTACGTAATATAAATCAGCGGAACATGGAAATCTAATTCATCGTCACTATGAATTGAATCGATAAAGCAGAGTAATCCAAAGCATAAACAATGAACTATAAAGTTGATTCCACAAGAGTGATAAATCCCAAGAATATAACGATTACAAAATCATTGATAAAGCGAAAGCAAGAATTAAACTATGAATCTAACTCATTGTCTCGAAGAATTCCGGAAGAAAAGCGAAAGGAGCGAGACCACGCTGCTGACTGGAGAAGAACCAAAATTGAGAATCGAGCTGCGGACTGCGGTGATGACCTAACGCATATATATAATAAATGAAACCAGTAGCGGACTCGATCGTCGCCGGACGCAACAAGTTTCGGAGGGCGTCGCGGCGCGGACGGAGATCACACCGGACTCAAGACTTCACGGAAAACAGACTCCTGCCCAAATACGGACGGATGGGCGAGATTACAGATAGTACAACGCCGGTGAAGGTCCAGCGCGGTTGGGCTTTCGCGGCGCGAGAAGCAGGCGGAAGGAAGCGGGCGCTGGAAAACCAGCGCGGACGGAGCTGCGTGGCCAGCGGCCAGCGGCGCGAGCGGCAAGGGCCAGGCGCGAGGCGCAGCGGGCGCAGCGCGCGAGTCAGGGCCAGCCGGGCGCGACGCTTGGCCGCAGCAGGGAGCAGCGGAGGCTTGGCGCTGGGGCGGCGGCGGCGCTGCGAGGCCAGCGCCGACGGATCGCGACAGCGGCCAGATAAAGCGCTGGGCGTGGCGCTGCGCGGACGCGGCGGCAGCGGCGAGGCGAGCATCTTGGCGCCGGAACGAGCAGCGTTGAAGTATTGAGCAGCGCTGATCCCAGCGCCGGTTGGGTGTCGGCGGGCGCGGCAGTGCAGGGCAGTCTGGTGCGGGCGGCGGCGGCCGTCTTGTGGCGTGGGCGCTGCGCCGCGTGCGGGCGTGCGACTTTGGTCGTTCGACCGTTCTCGCCGTCGAACTCCGATTCGATCCGCTTTTGCTATGAACTCTGTCGAGGTGCTCTTCAATAATATATGATCCTTGGCAGATCTAATTCATCCTATTTTATGCCATTTTCCTACAAAACATCGAGACGAACGAAGTAAGTCCGAATCGGTAAATATTACTCGAACCAAAGGCATAAATGGGACAAACTACTGAATATGACATGTGAAACAATACCAGAATCATCACAAAATCATAACAAACAATGCGCATAGTAAGCATGCTAGGTTTATCGCGTTTTCAAGCATATTTTAGAATTCTACGAGCATGTTTTACATGTTGAGTTCTATAGAAAAGCATGCTAGGATTACGTGATCATGGACAAACCTTTTGAACAAAAAGACTAAGCAAGCAACCCGACAAATTAATTTTTAAAATTACAATGTCAAGACCTCCACTTTTGATCTCTATACAAAGTGAGGCGACCGTGAGTAAACGATCACACGCGTGGCTTGCTTGCTTTATTTATCATAAGTTTGTTAGATGAGATTTTAAATAAAACATTTTAAATCTATTGAGAAGTGGGAGTTTCATGTGTAAACGTCCCACACGCGTGGCTTGCATGTGCGATTTTCATAAGTTCTCTTGAGATGGATATAAAATGAGATAACAAAAGAATTTGGATTGGGCGGTATGGTCTAGTGAGTATGCGATTCTAAGAATTCATTTCTCTTTGTTAAAATTATGGTCATTGCTTAGACATCACCTCAGTACAACTTCCCCAAGTCCCTTCTTGCGATAATGATGTGGTCTAGTAAGGTCGATCATTAATTTCATTTGTCATAAGGATAAGTTGACATGGATTGAAATTAAGCGACTAAAAGTATATTTTAGTGCAGTCGAGGATTCATGTGTAAACGTCCACACGCGTAGCTTGCATGTGGAATTCCTTGGGCGATTGGAGGTTTCAATTAATATTGTTTTATCAAAGGTTACAATATTATTATTACTGAATTATGTGCGATCGTATGCTTATGTGTTTACATTATCTTTTCGGATATGTCTCTTACAGATTATCAATATGCTCGCACAAAATCCCTTATCCGGTCCGAATTTTATCGAGTGGAAGCGAAACATGGAATACGTTCTTATCGCTAAAGATCACATGTTTGTTCTCACTATTCTAAACCCGATGCCCTTCTCGACGCATCGACTAATGAGCGAGAGTCAAGCGGACTTTGGCATAAGTCGAACAATATGGCCAAGTGCTATATGATGACTACAATGTCCAAAGGCTTGCGATTCTGACATCGATCGATAGTAGACGCGATGAAATATGGTCAAGTCTCGAGAGTAAGTTTGGGCGATCGGATCGGACGATCGCTTCCACACAATGAGAGAAATCTTGGCGTGTAAGATGGAAGAAGGAAGTTCGGTCCATGAACATGTCTCCCATGACTCGTCTCATGGATAGTCTTGATCGGTTGGGAGGAGGTATTGACGAAGCCAAGGTCGATATCATCCTCAACACACCACCTAAGACTTTTGAGAATTTTCGGCGTGAATGCGATCATGAGCAAGACCGAGTATACACTTAGTCGGTTGCTTAATGATCTCGTAGGCTGCGGAAGGAGTTATGGGCAAGGAGCACATGCCATTGCTAGCACATCTAGGGGCCCAAATTTTCCGTTGCAAAATGGAAAAGAAAAGGGCACCAAAGGTGGCGGTAAGGAAATAGTGGGAGTAATGGGAACAAGAACATGCACGCAACGGAGGCAAAGAAGCGAAAGGAGAGGGCAAGTGCTTCAGTGCGGCAAGACGGGCATTGGAAGGCCAGTGCTCTATGCTCAAGGCTCAGTCGCTATTTGCTTTAATGTGAAACATGTTTAGCGACTTGTTCTACCCATTCTTGGGTAGTAGACACGGTGCGTTGATCATGTTTGTTACACCTTGCGGGGTTCCTGCGGACAAGGGAGCTGCATGATGGCGAGATAACGATCTCCATGGGAAGCAGGCGAAAGTCGAGGCCGTTGCGATCGGAGATGTTACTTTATGTTTTGATAGAACAGTTTAGTATTGAAAGATGTTTTATATGTGCGGATTTTCGGTGGAACCTTGTTCTGTTTGAAATTGTTTATTCATGGATATTACATTATTTTTATAGTGGTGTTTCTATCATAAGAAATGATGAAGTTATACGTGTTGGCATATTATACAATTAAGCTTTATACTATTTACGCTAAACATAATACCTATAACTATGTTTCATCTACATGAAACCTTAAAAGAGAAAGTTTTCTTGCAAGATGACACCACATTTCTCGGCATCTTAGATTAGGTCACATCAATCTAAATACGATCCAAAGACGGCTAAGAATGGGCGTTGGGTAATCTCACGATTACTCTGTTCTCGATCTGCGAATCACGTATAGAAGGAAAGATGTCGACCGGACCGCCCAGCGAAGGGTTATAGAGCTAAAGAAGTGTTGGAGCTAGTCCATTCGACTGTGTGGACCGATGTCCACACAAGCTCGTGGAGAATGCAGTATTTTGTCACTTTCATTGGCGATTACTCGAGGTATGGATACGTATACCGCTTCACCGCAATCCGAATGCTTTGAGAAATTCAAAGAGTTTAAGGCGGAAGTGGAGGCGAAGCTTGGTAAAAGTATCAAGTCATGCGATCCGATTGCGGTGGCGAATACCTCGATGTGAGTTTATGGACTATCTAGTGAAGTGTGGGATTACCTCCCAAATAAGCACTACAAGACACACCACAACAAAATGGTGTGTCGGGCGAAGAAATATGACTCTTTTGGAAATGGTTAGATCAATGATGAGTTATGCGGCATTGCTATTTAGATCGGGGGTATGCCTTAGAAGCGGCATACTTGCTAAATCTAGTACCATCAAGTCGATCGAAAAGACCCTTTCGAGTTGTGGTTTGGTATGCCTAGTTTAAGCCACATAAGGATATGGGGCGATCCGCACATGTCTTTGAACAAGAAGGTCGACAAGTTGGAGCGAGATCCGGCGTAAAGGCTGTTTATTGGCTATCCTAGAGGACGAAGGTGGTTTATTCTATAGTCCTAAGGATTAGAAGGTCATTATTAGCACTAATGCCCGATTCTTAGAAGAGGATTATATGACAAACCATAAATCCAAAGTTGAAATCATTCTTGAGAATTAGAAATGATCGTATTCCACCACCGATTAAGCGAAAGGTGCGAGATGTCGTGTCTAGTGGGAGGATCGACACGGATACTTCAAGAAATTGAAGTGGGTCGAGTTCCATTTGGAGATACCGGCCGTCTGAGTGGCTCTATCCAACAAGTTGTGCATGATAGAGAACCACAAGTTCTTGCACCCACCGTTGCCATTATACCGATGGCGCCTCGTCGTAGTGGGAGGTTGTTTGTCAACCCGAGCGATTTATGTTCGTGGATGAATCTTGGTTTAATCCGGAAGCGAGCAGCAATAATCGACCCATGGACATACAAATGAGGCGATCTGAACATTGATGCAAGATCATGGCACACCGCTATGGACTTAGAAATTGAGTCCATAATACTATGGATGTATACGAAAGACACCTCTACCGATGACAAGGAAGCCATAGGTAGTAAGTGGGTATACAAGAGGAAGAGAGTTTCGGATGGAGAGGTTTCGCTTTTAAAGCCGTGCTTGTGGCGAAGGGTATACTGATTGAGGGCATCGATTTCGATGAGACCTTTTCGCTTATAGCAATGCTCAAGTCCATCGAATTCTTACGGCCATAGCGACTCACTTGAACCTTGAGGTTTGGCAAATGGATGTGAAAACCGCTTTTCTAAACGGTTACCTTGAGGAAGGTAGAGACATCTATATGCAACAACCCGAAGGTTATGTGGTGAAGGGTGAAGGGCATCTAGTATGGAAGCTTAAGAAGTTTATTTATGGGCTTAAGCAAGCCTCACAATCCTGGAACTTACGCTTTGACGAGGTGGTAAAGTCCTATGGATTTACCCAGTTGCCTAGCGAGAGTTGTGTGTATCGTTTAGATGTCAACGGTGATGTGATATTTCTTGCACTTTATGTAGATGACATTCTTCTAGTTGGCAACAATGTGAAATTGTTATCGACGTAAAGAGTTGGTTATCCGATCGATTTCGGATGAAAGACTTAGGAGATGCGTACATTCTTGGGATCAAGGTTTACCGAGATCGCAAGAGGAAAATGTTGAGCTTATCTCGAGTCTTACATTGATCTTGTGATTACTCGTTTTAGTATGCGGACCGCTAAGAAAGGATTGCTACCTTTCGGACATGGCGTTCCTTTATCTAAGGAGCGATCACCTATGACCGCAAAGGAGATAGAGGAAATGAGATAAGTTCTTTACGCTTCGCGATGGGAAGTCTCATATGCGCAATGCTATGTACGAGGCCGATATCCGCTATGCGGTAGGCATAGTAGCAAGATATCGATCTAACCTGGACAAGCTCATTGGACTGCGATAAAGCATATACTCAAGTACACGAAAGGACTCTAGATTATAGGTTGGTTTACCATGCAAATAGTCTAATGCCTTTGGGTTACAGACTTCGGTTTCAAGTGACCGTGATGAGAAAAGTCTACCTCGGTATGTGTTTACCTTGGGAGGTGGAGCCGTATCTTGGCGGAGTGCAAAGCGGCGATGCATTGCGGACTCTACCATGGAAGCCGAATATGTAGCCGCTTGGGAGGCTGCTAAGGAGGTGTATGGTTCAAAACTACCTCATGGATCTAGGTATGGTACAGATTTACCCAAGAGTATCATAGTTTCTTGTGATAACTTTCGGTGCGATGTGAAACTCGAAGGAACCACGAACCCACAAGGCGACTAAACACATAGAGAGAAAGTACCATGTCATACGAGAAATCGTGAGGCGAGGGACGTCTTGATTGAAAAGATTGATCGACGGATAACCTAGCGGATCCATTCACAAAGAGCTGCCGCAAAAAGTCTACGAAGTGCGTTCGAGGACTTGGATTGCGCTTGATCGCACCCACTTAGAAAGGAAACTTTTATATAAGTGGGAGAAGCAAAGTGATGGTTTTATGCGTAATAGCTAGTAGAGACACATTGTATACTAAAGTTTACTTTAGTATAAGTGGGAGATTGTTGGATTTGTATCTTGAAAGCGTTTTGGTTGAGCTTGTATCAATGTTTCTGTTACCACTATTACAATCTCCTATCTGAATTGATTACTTGATTGCATAAATCGTGTCCCTTATCTCATATATAAGTTAGATCATACGATGTGTAGAAGATCACAAAAGTCTGTATGATTGGTCAAGCTTAATGAGTTATAAAAAGTTTCACAACTGAGACAACTTGAGGACGAGTTGTCGGTATAGGCTGTGGTATAGATAAGAAGTTACTTGACTTTGTTGTTTGTCTATGCTGGTACGTCTCTGACGTATTGAAGGATCACAGTGAGATGAGTTCTTCTATCTGACCGTCGTGAAGAACCTAGATCTCGATGACTTACGATGATTTAAACCTCGATAAGGTATTAGGTGAGTATGAGTTGCTGACCATCACTTTGACTTGTTATGGGTGAGGTTTATATGTTCTAACCCAATATTCTCCGCATCTTGGGTGGTGGCAGTGCTTGTATGTCATGCTAGTTATCTCAGTCAGTCACCGTATCCGTTTAGGATGATGACGTCCCCTTAAGGAGCTCAAAAGGTTTATTGTACTAAACCCTGCAGGTTGAGTTAGCTCAAGTACAATAATAAGGTTGAGTGGTACTACTTAAGGAATTAAAGATATTAATTATTTTAAGCAGTCAGAATGCTCTAAATAATTAATGGACGTGCGATATCTTAAATACGAGGATTCGTAATGTCTAAGTGCAAGCCCGACTCACCTTCGGTAATAAAGGGGTAAGTCAACATTTATTCTCTAGTGGCATGAATGAATGTTTATAAATTAATTTATGTTCTGGGCTGAACATAAGATAATTAATTTATTTGAGGCTCATCTTTATTCCTTGCATTTGATCCCTGGGTTGGCCCATCCAGGCCCGTAGCTACTGAAGAAATCGGCCCCTCTCTCTAAAGCAAGGATTTGATTCTCTTTATCCTATAAGGATATTATTATATTTATAGATATGCATGGATCCTTTCCTAATGGTATTATGGTAATGCATTATAAATATAAGGTAAGTGATAAGATCAAGACTAATCCTCACAATTATCCAAGCATAATTTTCGAGAATCACCATAGTTCCTTGGTGAGATATTTTCGAAAATTACTAGAGGATTAGGGTGATTTTACGTAGCATTCTCCATAGATCTTCCTCACTCGGCGTTGGAGATTGGGCAACCGGATCTGATCCGGAAGATCAAAGCACGAGTCTCGATCCGTTCATCCCGATCCATCCCCGACAGTTCAAAGGTAAACACGAGAAAACCCCTACGTGTTGCAGTTAATTATATAGACGCATGCTAGGAATATAATCAATGTATGGTGAATTAAACATCCAAGATAGATCCTCGGGAGAGGGCTAAATCGTTTTCCCTACATCGATTGCATCATACTCAACTTAGGACACCCAGCCTGGCGTGTAATAATTATGGATCGAATGATGTAAGCTGATATTGAGTCTGGTATAACCCATGAATTGGGATATGGTACACATGCAATTCGACAAGAATAATTCGTCGAAAAGATAGATTTTATAATACTTAGCCACAAAGTTAGTGACTTGCAAACCAGCACGCCTAAAACAAAAAGACAAATGAAGCACAAAATAAATTAAGTGGCTCTTGGGTATATGCATTTATAATAATTTAATTTTAGATAAGTATCGTACCTAATATCAGTACAAGCGCGACAACAAGGGATATCGTCCAAATCGAAATCAAGACATTTACATATCCAATTCTGCGGGTCAACCACGTAGGATGTTTTTTCTTCTTCGACTTTAAACATGTGTGTGATCGTTGAACGAACAATCAAGTGATGCTCTTTTCGACAAACACGTGCAGCTTCGCAACTAGTCCTAACCAAATGAATCTTCATCCTCAATTGAACCTAACCAAATGGCAAGAAAGAACATCCCTTCATTCTCATCCTTCGTAACAGCGAAAAAATAAATCATTTGTTCTTTCCCTGAGATGAGTCACATCTACGTCGATCATAAATAATGCTCGAAAGCATGCAAACTCTATCCAAGAGTAAGAAATAAATATCAAAACTCGTCATGATGGGCCGTCTCAATATCATATAGTGTCTCGAGGTTAGATTCTCTTAACAAATGCAAATATGACGGAAACAACTGATAAGACCTTTCAAAGTCACCATATGTCATATCTATAGAGATGTTTTTTGCTCGGAGAGAAAATCTACAATCAATCTCAATGCCAAATAGTTTATGCATCTCTCCTATCATCTCCCTATGCTTCAGTACCACACCTTCATTGATCATTTTTCGTGTAAAATACTTACCAACAATCTTGTAGACACCTTTCGTGGGACGGTGTGATTTAAATCCAAGTGATATGTATGACTCATGTTCAACTTAATTACTCTTGTTTCCCTCTAGATGACTCGTAGCTTAAAAAGGACAATGGTTACCATGCTTTGCAAACATATCCCAAATGTATTTTATTTGACCGACCTACCACATACTCTACATGATTCTCCAAATGATATAATCGCATTGCTATCATCTAATCATATTTCGTCTTAAATGTCGAATCAACACATAATTGATCGGTATATGCTCCAGAAGGTTCAATCCAATCTAATGACAACGCACTATCACAATCAAGTAGTTGAATTACCCGATTTCGTAGCTCATGCGCTATATCATCCTCTCTCACACCAGCTTCTCCTCCATGTTGATGTTCAGACGTGAAGTTGCACTGTCCAATAACCTTATTAAGATGCCATGGTTCCTGAATCATGTACTTTGCTCTGTCCTAATGACCACCATGACGTATAATAAGATCCTAAATATTAAATTAATCACTATAGTAACATAAAATCAACAAAAAAAACATATGTGGAGCATAAACAAACAACCGTGTACTCAATAACGCATTATTTTTCTTTTTCTAAACATTAAAATTATTGCTTCAGTAACATAAAATCATAAAAACAAAACGTATTTAAGCCCTAAATTTTATCCGTGTATAATTGTGTACTGAAGAACATTTAAAAAAAATTGAAAGCAAATATTAATTTACCTTAACCCAACAATGCTCGATATTGAAGTTTCGATTTTCACTATTTGAAAAAATGCAAGTAACTTGTTCTAATTATTTTCGTCTCCTAACTTTTTCTTTAAAATTTTAAGGTTACAAATGAATGTTGTTTGTGATTTCAATTAAATGTCACATTTTTTTTGAAATAAATGTCTACTAACATCTCTTGCAATTAATATTTACCAACCCCTCTTTTTATCTTATTTGCTTCTTTAATTTGAGGAGAGAATGAGAGGGGCTGCAATGTTGGAGAGAGAGGAAAAAAACCGATATTGGAGAGACTGGGAGAGAGAAAATCTATGTTGGAGTGAGAGAAAAAAAATCTTTCAAACATAATAATCCAAAAATTTTGATTTTTTTAAATTGTGGGTCATTTAGAATACTTTTGTCTTTGTAAGTCAAAATTACTATAAACTTATATTTTTATGGTTGTAGATATAAAATTTATCCTCTTATATTTTATGGCTATTTACAAACTTATCCCTTAAATAAATATTTGAACTACCAAAATATTGATAAATATCTGTCTTGGCTTGCTAAAATCTTAGCTACACTGAAATATGAAATCACATACATGTAAAAGATAATTTATAATTAAATCAACATTATGTCAATTTTCTTTTAAAAACATAATGAAATTTTGATGGTGTGGAGACTCCGCCCGCCCACGTCTTCACACCAATTGAGCACCGGTTTAGGCACACCGTCTATAAGCCCCCAAAACCACCACCACTATCCTCCTTCGGCGGCGGCGAGAGCCGGCGGAAGTAGAGGTGCTCCCATAGTGTGTCGTTTTGAGTGAGGATGCACTAGAGGCGGCACAAGTAATGTTCAACATTAAAATTCATGTATCTGACCAGCTGCATATTCTAATTAATATTGAAATTTGAATGCTCAAATATATTTGCAACTCTTTGATAATTTAAATATTTAATTATAATTATCATTAGTTCAAAATATTTTTGTTAGGAGACAACTTGAAAATTCTAGGTCCAAACTCAGGTCAATCATGTGTACTAGTGAAAAAGATTATACATGATTTTTTCTTTTTCAAAATTATATATAACCTGCAATACGTACAGAACCTGAGTTGAACAGTTTGGATCATCAGCTAATTTCTAAATATCTATGGATTCTACGCTTCGCATTTTACTTGGAGAGATGAAAATATGAAGAAAAATCAACAAATATTTAAAAGCAAGTAAACATACAAAGATACACTAATAAAAAGAGTAGAGTTTGACGCATGGATCCGTCGAGAGGGTGGATTCGGGAAGCTTCTATCTACGATTATGCGGTAACACTTGAAGAACACGTAGGAGGCCTAGAGCCGGAAGAAGTTGAGAGATGAGCAACCGGCTAGTCCACTGTTATTCCTCATGATGCTTGATTAATCTCTTTGCTCGTCCTCGGACTCGGTTCCGAGACCCAGATGGATGGATAATTCGTTTAGATAAGTCGAAGGTTCCATCTTGACGGCAATTGAGAAGAAGATATCCGTGAAATATGGCATTTGGAGCGTCGAGTAGAATTTGTTATTCCTCGATCCGATAATTCGAGGATTACATTCAAATGTCGATATCATAATCGGTGTCCTTTTCTACTACGTGCATCGCAGAAGGTGGATTTTGGTTTGTCCATAAGTTTGATGCTATACATACTTGTGCACGAAACTCTTCGAATATCGGAGTAAGGAAGGTTAATGCCGTATAATTGCAGCATACATATCACGAAAAATACGCGAAGACGGTGAAGTGCTAAAGCCGAGGTCCATTATGGCTGATTTGCGGCGAGATACAGTGTACCGCGTTACATCTGATGTAGCAATGCGAGCCCGTAATAGAAGCGATCGAGATGATATCTGTGGACATGAAGAATCATTTCACTACTACCTAGTTATCTGCATATGTTACGGATGAGCAATCCCGGTTCGATGGTGACTTGGATATTGGATCGGATGGTCGGTTCGTCACCTCTTTGTCGCGCTCGGTTCATGCAGTTGGCGTACACATTGTGCCTCCGACCCGTGATTGTAGTCGACGATGCGCGCACTTGAAGGGCCCAATAAAGGCGTATTATTCGTTCTTTGTGACAAGGGCTGACAGCAGCAAGTTTTCCATTAGCTTATGGAATTGGTCCGATCGAGAATGATGTCTCATGGACTTGGTTTACGTCTCGACTACAAGTCGCTTATGGATCAAATCCGAGATGTTGATTGTTTGAGATGCCCATATCGATTATAATGAGCGCGGTCAAGTGTGTACCACGATGCATGTTCAACATTAAAATTCATGTATCTGACCAGCTGCATATTCTAATTAATATTGAAATTTGAATGCTCAAATATATTTGCAACTCTTTGATAATTTAAATATTTAATTATAATTATCATTAGTTCAAAATATTTTTGTTAGGAGACAACTTGAAAATTCTAGGTCCAAACTCAGGCTTGAGTTAAATACTAAGTTGTTGTCACGAGGATTAATAACTATCGTATAATCAAATATTCGATAAATAATATGAACATCCATTTGCATCCAATATACCAATACATACCAATATACAAATACATACCAATATACCGATGCATGCTAATTTCTACCTCTTCCTCTTCCTCCTCTTCTTATAAACCTTATATGGATCACATATCTCATATATATTTCCACCTACTTTATGTCTATATGCTACAACATTAGGCGTACCCATTCGATGCTCGGTGAACCGAAATAAGGCGTTCCACGGTCATGCACGCAAATGGACCATCATTGAAATCGTCTTCTGGTGAATACCTCGAAGAGGCGACTCGTGTAATAATCGCATCATTATTCCATGGTGGTATCGGTGGGAGTTAGCCTCGAACCATCTAGTGAAGAGAAGAAAGCGGCCGCAATAATCTAGTCGGGCACACGAAGTCCATCATCCTCGCATCCACTTGATCTGGTCCATCCTCCAAATCGCGAGTCAACGAAGCGCAATTACGAGTGCATATCCACGCGTACTATCGCGAAACGCCGCTCGATGGCCGAGGATAATGATCTATAAAATTAATATTTAGATAAAATAAACAAGGACACGTAACCATTTAGATAAATTAATATTTATTGTATTAAATAAGGTTACTGCGTGGCACGTAACCATGATGTATAACCCGTCATGCCGAGGACAACTGCTATCCATGCGCTGGTGGCTGCCATGTAAACAATGCTCTCGGGGTCATGATCAATGGTGCCTCGCGCGGTCTTGAATGTGGGGCGAAAGCATTGCGTGTACCTCGGACCATGAATTTTGCGAAACATCTATTCAACATTGAAAATTAAGTAATTAGAGATACTACACATATATACTATATATTGATTGTATTAAAGACTTACGAAAAACTAGTATCAAGGATGATTGTGTTTTGATAATCCACCCCGTCAATACGTCGATCCGACATCGAGTCTCATCCTCAAATACACCATGAATAGATCGACGACTGCAAAATTATTTTAGGATACATATCAATATCAATCATGTGTACTAGTGAAAAGATTATACATGATTTTTCTTTTTCAAAATTATATATAACCTGCAATACGTACAGAACCTGAGTTGAACAGTTTGGATCATCAGCTAATTTCTAAATATCTATGGATTCTACGCTTCGCATTTTACTTGGAGAGATGAAAATATGAAGAAAAATCAACAAATATTTAAAAGCAAGTAAACATACAAAGATACACTAATAAAAAAGACTAGCTTCAGCTCACCACAATCGAAATTCTCTATTTCAAAATATGAATTATGCTTATTCTTAATATTCTGATTATATCAATAGGTACCAAATACATATTCTTGATCTCGTCAAATACACGTCACTTATATAGTTCGATTTAAAATAGAGAATCTCGTGTGCATCAACATATTTGATGATAAATACAAACCTTTTAAAATGCTAAATATGATCGTCTATGGACAGGAAAATATACAGTCATCAACCACACTACACACCTCAAGAAAGAAACTTACACAACCAGGGGCATGGAAATCGGGGCCCGACGAGCCCGACTAAGACATGGCGCTCTCGCCCTGAAGGAGACCGTTGCGGATCTGTGTCGCAATATCCTTGACGGCCCCAGGTCCGTGAGGGATGAAGACAGCGGAGGATTTGGATGAAGCACCGATCTCCTTCATTGTGTCGAAGTACTGAGTGACGAGGACCATGTCCATGACGTCCTTCGAGCTCGTCCCCGGCACGTTCTCCGAGAAGGCGAGCACACTCTCCCTCAGGCCATCTACGATGGCCTGACGCTGACGAGCTATACCAAGCCCCGACAGGTATTTGGACTCGGCCTCTCCCTCGGCTCTCTTGATCTGCAAGATCTTCTCGGCTTCGGCCTTCTCGGTCGCGGCAACCCTGAGCCGAGCAGCTGTTGTGACGACGATAGGCGATCAGATAACGCAATAAAATCATCCAAAAGAAGCAAATCACATAGTAACACGATAAAAGCAAGGTTTAATTGCGTTTAAATCACAACACTGACCCAATTTACAAATTCGACACCACATAATAACATGATAAAAGTAAGGTTTGATTGTCGTTTAAATCACAACATTGACCCAATTTACATTTCGACATCACTTTCAAATCGTTGCAATACCCTGCCTTTGAATTTTTACCAAATAAACACATCCCAATTTTTCTGGCGACCCAAAATCTCGAGCATTTCACCAAACTTTGAATTTAAACAATTCGTTCGAGCCCCTTAAACGTGTTCTACACTCAAAAGGGACTCTCCAATTGTTATTAGACCTCCGTTTTTACCGTAAAGTTGATAAACTTTCGGGCAAATTCATCGCCGTCAACTAGGGATGGCAGTGAATCTTGTACCCGATCCAGATCTAGATCTTCAAAAAATAAGATCCAACGGATTTGGACCGATCCGGACATCCTTTAAAATCCGGATCAAGATCCTAATTTATGAGATCCAGATCCAGTACAGATCCGACCCGTGGATCCATATAATATACATATATAATTTTATTTTATTTTATAAGTGTAATATATTATTTTTATTTCTAGTCGAATTTGAATAAACTAGGTAATGGAATTAGATGATAGGTCAATAACATTAGAAAAAATTGTACCTTATATTTGAGAAAATTTTGTATATAAATGGTCTATTAAGATATTGTGCTACTTCTTCTATCCCTATTGCAATATTATTTATTGTTACGAAAACAAAAGTAAATTTATAACTAACATCTTCTTATATAATGATGATTGTAGAAATTCTAAATAATTATTATAATGTTATTGTATATTTTGGTTATTATTATTGTGTTACTATAAATTATAGTCGATTTATGATTTATTTTATAAGAGAAAATATATGGATTCAGATCTAGAACCTAGACCCCACGGATCTTATGGATCTAGGTCTGGATCTAATTTTTTTGAACCCAGTGGATCTGGACCGGATCCGGACCCAAACAAAAAAAAATCAGACTTGGATCTGGACCTAGCAAGATCCGATCCATTGTCATCCCTAGCATCAACAAGTATTTGTTATCAGCGTCAAAGTTTGAAATTCAAAGTTAGAGCTAATGAGGTCGGAATATCCAGTCACCAAAAAATTTACACTTGCTACAAATTCCAAGGTTGAGTACTTGTTTGCAACAGTTTCAAAATGGTAATGAATTTGAAATTTAGGTCAGAGGTTGTGGTTTAAATGACAATCAACCCTTCTAATGAAGACCACAAGAACTGGATTTTAAACATTTCTCACAGATGCAAACAAATACGTCTTTGGCTACAACTCGTTATAGATTGAGTCTATAATGTGGGAAACTCACCGGCATTTATCTCGTTCATAGCCCTTTTGACTTGAGCATCCGGCTCAATGTCAACAATCAGAGTCTGCACTATCTCGAATCCATAAGCAGACATAGCCTGCAAAGACAAGAGGCAATCAATATTCACTTAGTATAACTAACATAAGCGACCAGCATCACACATATACAGGCGTCTTCTGTCAAGATGAATGTTACCTTTGCAAGTTCATTTTCCACAGCTCTAGCTATGTCGTCCTTCTGCTCAAAAGTGGAATCTAGATCCAGTTTTGGTACGCTTGCCCTAATGACTGTCACGATTTTTAGACAGCATGAATACAATATTACTTTCTATAATCACAAAAGTGTAAAAGGGCAATGTGCTGTATTATCACACGTTCTGCCACACAAGAAACTGATGAGCATGCATTCATAAACGTACCATCAAAAACATAAGCTTGGATCTGTTCTTTCGTGTTAGATAGCTTATAAAATGCATCAGCTGCATTGTCAGCCAATGCTCGGTACTGGATCGAAGCAACCACATTGACGAACACATTGTCCTGGATAACAAGAAACTCGTATACTTAGAAAAATCGTCAAATTGTAACTGAAAATGCAAAAAGAGAATTCTAGATTTGCAAATTGATTATTTTCTTGTCTGATCGTTAATCTGGCAAAATTTGGCTGTGGCAATGTAGCTAAGCAATTATGAATATCTCTATCATACTTCCAATCAATTAATACTAAGGGGTGTTTGGCTGAACTTATAAGCTCCTCAAAACAGTTTATAATAAGTTGTTTAGGAGCTTATAAGCTTTTGAGAGGTGTTTGGCAAATAAGCTCCTAAACAACTTATAAACTCTCCATAAAATAATTTCTTCAACCCCAACTTATTTTTTTATAAACTTATAAGTTATAAGCAACGATTGATTTACAAAAATAACCCTACTATGGTTTATTATTTCCAATATATACCTTTACCATTTTATCTCTCTAACTATTATTTCATTTCTTTAACTCACGATTCTTTCTCTAACTTATAAGCTCAAGTATCCTAACACGACAACTTATAAGTTCTTGAAACGTTACATCTTATAACCTAACACGTTACATCTTACAACTTGTTGGAACTTATAAGCTCTCATGAGAAAGGTTACTCAAGAGCATAATAGTACAAAATAGAACCTACTAACATATTAACACTCAATTTAAAAGCGCAATTGGATAGAAAAATCAAAAGTTGAAGCAGTTAGTAAACAGCAAAAAAACCTTAGTTTTTGTTTCACAGCGGACATCAAGCTGCTGTAAACGTAATGATAGGGTACCAGCTAATTGGTAACCAAAACACCACGGCAGGCAGTGGCACCCGGGCTCTAGCACCTCTTCAAACTTGCCAAATTGCTCCTTCACGGCAACAGTAGACTGATCCACTTGAACGCAACCAAGTGTTTGACCCATTTTTCAATATAGACAACTGACCTGGAACAGTATAAGGAAAAAGTTAAAGTCGCAACAAATAGACATATATATTGTTTACATAACATGCTGCATGTCTCTTGGTGAACTAAACTGGAAAATTGAATTAAACTGAGTCGTTGATACTTGATATATAGCAGATCGGTTTTCAAAGGCAACAATGTCATTTTTCAGCTGAACTAATTTTCTTTTAGATCAGGATCTGCCACAAAAAGGCTTTAAAATGAAGTATGCACTATAGCACATGGAATTCAAATACACCTTTTATATATAAGCTAAAACTTTTAGATTATAAATCATTTAATTTCAATAAGATCATGTATACTACCGAGAACGACTAATTCTAGAATCTAGCACAATAACAAGGTATGATATTGATACCATGCTCTGAAGCAGATTTTTTGGATAACCACTAGTCCTAAAGATTGAATTTCACAAGAAGAACTGCAGCGGAAAACAATTTTCTTCCAATTTCAGGAAAATCCAGAGCTTCTTGAGTTTCTTAGCTAAGATGGAGATTATCAATTTTTCACTTCTAGAAAATTTCATCTTCCATATCAATTTACTGGAACAAGAACATTCAAAATTCATCTTTTATTTCAGATTTTCTATGAGAAGAATTTCACTCTGATGATAATTTCATCAATTTCAAGAGCATCCAGAATTTATCTTTATTCTGTATACTACTTTTGGAAATTATTTCCTTCTTTGTAAATCACACACACACACACACACACACACACACACACACACACACATACACACACAAATAACAACAGAACCCTATAAGAAATATCACATACACAATTCAAATTCAATAAGATTCCAAAATTTCTTCCACAAATACAAGAATAGCCACTACTTGGATTCAAGTTTGAGATGGGGAAAATAACACACACACACACTACAGTTAGGAAAGGAGACTTACTGTAGACGGAGCAGAGATAGGTAGCTGCGGAATTTTGGGGCTTACAATTCTTGAATCTTGATGGAAAATAGAAGCGAGTGTTATTATGGGAAGGTATTTATAAATCCTAATTATCTGTAAACATTAAGGAGTTTAGGATTAGGTTGGATAGATAAAATTAATCCAACCTAATCGTGGAAGTATCCTGATTATTTTAACCATTTAAATTTTAATTCAACCAATATACGAGGATTGAAATAATCATCCAAATAAAAGTTATCATTTTAATCCTTCACCCATAATATTAAAATCTTATTATTTAATCCATCAAATAATCAATCCTTCAAAATACTAATCACTGCGATTACCATTTAAAATTGAAAGTTACATTTTAATACCCATAATATTAATCTTTTTGCGATTATGCCCTGCAAGGGAGGTAACAATTCAATACTGAGGTTATCAAACTTTTAACAATTACATCTCAAGATTCAAATGTTGGTGACAAAAATTCACTGGAAGCTGAACTGATTTTTAATTAAAAAATTAAAAATGAATTGACATTAAAATGACTTACATTTTGATACAAAAAATAGATCTTTCTAGGTAACATGGATTTTAACTTTTTGCAGCAAATCGATATCATTTTGATTTGAAATTTGGACCCCAAAACGTAATTGTTAAAAAAATATGATAATTTGCTACCTAATTAACAGTTATAAATTCACTCACTTCATCCTAAAACTATCTCAAATGGCCATTTTAATTTTATTTTTGTGATTTGGAATTAGTCAACAAGGTAGTGGAGATAATTGCATTATTGTGGAGGACGACCTCCGTGACAAATGCTCGTGGACTATGAGGATATATCCATATTGCATTATTGTACTCACAGTCATTGATTTATCCGAGAAAAACTAATAATACCTTTTGTTGATTTATATTCTTCGTGCATAAAAATTCATTTCATAAAATTTGATCAATTTTCTGATTTTGCATACCAATTTTGAAATGAGTGAATAAATACACAACTCTAACTTTGTTGTAATTTTACCACGATTTTAGTTTTTTCTCAAATCAAAACTGACTTGTAACTGAATGGCACGTTTTTCTTGAATTAGCGTTGAAATGGCACTACTGTGCTTTGTCTTCTTCCTCCTCTATTTTCATCATCTTTCTTATCTCTCCCAGAAGTGTGGTTACAGAAGGGAGCTGCTCCGTCCGACCACCTCCACCCCACCAGGCTAGCTTTTGGCCCGATGTATCTCCTTCCATCATCTCAAATCTTTCACTCTCTCCTTAATGTACAACGTCGTCGCTCAATCGACCACCTCTACCCCACCTTTGCCGCCACCACTCAATTGACTATCCTAGCCCCGCCTCTGCAGTGCGCCACATTCATTGCTGATCAACCGTATACCCGTCCTAGTTTGTTATAACTCAGACAGAAAGGAAAAATAAAAATTGGCCTCTTTGGAAAGAACTTCATTTTCCTCTCTCTCCACAACTCTCCGACTTTGTTAGCTTCTTCGTTGTCTCTACAGTTGAAGCTATTTTCCATTTTCCCCACATTTTAGTGTTGATTTATTTTTGAAACTCTCTCTATTTTTGGAAAATTTTGTTGTTTGTGTGTCCTTTAAGCCATCTTTATGTGATTTATTAGTTGAATTGTGTGTTTTGGTACGGAAAGCCGTTGGACTTGAGTGTACAGGTCCTACAGGATTGTGATTTCTTTTTCAGAGCAGAGGATAGATCGGGATAGATCTCCTCTCACTATTCATGAATATTTAAATGAGTTGATCCGATGAGTTTTTTTTAAAAATTATAGTCAAAATGACGTAATTTTGATTAGGGTACTGAGATATCAACGCCAATTAAAAAAAACTTGTTCCACCCAAGTGCCATATCAATATTGATTTGAGAAAAAAATAAAATCATAATAAAATCACAACAATGTTGAAATTCATGTATTTATTCACTCATTTAAAAATTCGTATGCAAAACCGAAAAATGACCAAAGTTCGTGTATTTTAATGCTAATAACCCTACATTTTAAACTTATATATTCATACGAAACGAAACCTAGAGAGCTACCAAACAAGAAGGGCAAACAAGAAAAAATCTTCAAAAACATCAATCTTGAAATACAAAGTTTCTTGTGACAGTGATGGGATTTTATATATCAATGAAATAATACTTTAAACTTGCAAACTTGCGAGAAGATATGCAGAAGTTGTTGCTCAAAATCATAAAATATTTTAACACTTAAAATTCAAAGTCGATGTGATCGAAAAATAATAGGACAATAATTCAAAATTTTGCCGGCATTTCACTGTCAAAGAGCTCGTGATATTACTTCAAATGCAGACAACCTGTTCTGTTAAATATATAAAACAGTGAACGTGAAACAAGAAGTCGACAACATAAGCCAAGATCAAGACAGTTGGATACCAAGAACGCGTTAATATCTGTAGAAAAAAGATGGTCTGATGATCCAAAGAAATCAAGTACGTCTTATTTGATTGGAACAAGAACTAGGCGAGCTTTCTTATGAGTAGAGAAACTAATCAAGAATTTATTTCAGAAGATATCTATTCTTCTGCGGCAACCACAGTGATTTCACCTTTATCTAGCATGTCGTAGAAAGCCCTAACCTTGCGCTGCTCGTTCCAGTGGTGCATCTTCCACACGCTACCTGCAACGATGCCAAGTGCAGTGGCGATGAGTATCTCCTTCACAACGCTCGGTCCCTTCAAAGTGGCGTGGGCAATTCTATGACCAGCCATTTTAAGTTCTTCTTGGATGCTTAGTTCCTGTATTTAACCCTCAATCCAGTTTAATCATAACCAAGCCTTTTCGAAAAGGATGAGCACACAAGCATGGGTAAGTATAAACCTTATTGTGGTAAAAAGAAGATTGAATACTAGCAACAGATGAATCGTTCAACCGTGGGAGGAGAAGGGCCTAAAGCTGCCTAGTCAGCAAGTTGCTAATTTCAGGTAACTCATGCAATACCTCATCAAGAAATTTAAATCCACAAATTTTGTTCAATCAATAAGCTGAAGTGAGATGTTATTAATGGAAAATGACAGTCGAATCAACAGAGGAAACTTGCAGGCTTATTATAAAATTTGGAATACAATTTTGCTGAATATTGTAAATATGAAATTTTCCAACATGTAGGAATACATAATAATTATCAGACTCCATTTCGAGATTTTCTCTAGTCCACCACTCAGGAATCAAAACAGCTCTCGCAGATCACAGTTTCCTATTGCATAGCGATTGATTCAGGGAAAATAAACAAGTTGAAACAAAAATCTATATTACAGATTTTACTCCGTTATCCACATCTTTGTGTCCTCATTCATATTCAACATACAATCAAAAACTGAAGAATGTAACTAATAATTGCCCTGATCAAGAACTGAATATATGTAATTCTAATGGCCAACTAGTTCAGTAAATTACAAATTCAATCCTCATTTCAGAGTTCTTCAATTTTCCACAAAAATTAATGTTACTTTTTTCTTTGCGAAGAGTAACTAAGAAGTATTACTACTACTACTACTATTTTCGAAATTTCACATTCACCAGCAGAGATATTTCTCAGCATTCCAAACAACACAATCGGAGAATCACAGTGGTGAAATGTCATAAAGCGACTCGAGAAATACGGAGAGGGTGTACAGTTGAACCACAATCCAGGAGTTAAACAACACAACCAATAGATAGGGAAATACTCTACAAAATTAAGCAAGCATTAGTCTGAAAAAAAAAGAGCAAGCATAAACAGACCAAAAGGTAACCAAAACAGCCAAAAAATTAGCATAAAATGAGATTAAAGCTACATTCTCTGCCCATTCAGTCTTTTCAACAAGATCAAGAACAGATAAACGAATAAAAAGGTCACTATTTTAAAGTGAACGCAGCTTTAGCTGAATACTGTCCCGCTCCCATCGTATTCCACACAAACCCTAAATTCCCAATCACCAAAAAAGGGACATAAGAAGAGACATCGGCACCCATAACCTATTTCAACATAAACAAATGAGAAAGTGAAAAAAGCAACAACGTACCACAAAATCAAAAAACCCGAATCGAAACCAGCGGCGCTTTCGAATCTGCACAAGACAGAATCAAAAATGAGAATTTTCAGAAGGAAAATCGAGTAGGACTGAATTGTATGAGCTTGTGCCCGAAATGCGAGATGTACCCTAAAATTGTTGATTTGAAAATGGATCCCACTATTTACGGGTTTGAATACGTAATAATTTTGGCCGTAAAAAAATGATTGTTGTTAGAAAAGTAAATTTTGTGTACGAATGTTGTTAGAGCAGCCCAACAATACTTCCTCAAATTCGATTTTCACGACATCATCACGTACATCATCATATTCCCTTCTCCTATTTTCACCCCAACAATACCTTCTCAAACTCGCGCTACGACATCATTATGACCCACTTTCACTCACTTTCAACTCATTCAATATCTATTCACAATTTTATTTAAATTTTATATTTATTATTCTAACTTGATAAAATTAATTTTAATATTATTTAAAATTAATATCAAATAACTTAATTATTATATAAATATTAGTACATATTAAAATTGCACAATAACATGGAAACTTTTAAAAATAACTTATACGATATAAAAGACAATTTAAATCTAACAAATTAAAATACAACATACAAAATAAACTAATACTAAACCTAATTAATCATTCATCATTGCCGAAGTGTGCCTAAATGTGCTCAACTAAATCTGCTCGAAGTTGATTATGAATTTATTTATCACGTAGTCTGCACCTCTCGAGATAATTTCAATTACTGGCAGAATCCTTGGATTATTGGAAGGGGTTATTTGTGATTTGCTCGTCGTCGTCGCTCATCCAATTGCTTACCATTTCCCTTCATCCTCGATTATCATATTATGTAATATAATGCAAGCCAACATAATATCTTTTAAGTTTTCTCGGTATTAAAGACTTACATGGGCCTTTAATCAATGCCCATCTTGCTTGGAGAACCCCAAATGCACGCTCGACATCCTTTCTCGCAGCTTGCATTTGTTTGAACTTCAACCTTTTGCATCTTGCGGATGCGAAAGCTCTCGACGAAAGTCGCCCATTCGGGGTAGATTCCGTCTCATAGTAATAGTCTTGTGAGTATTGTGTGCCATTTATTGTGAAAGGATGGATCGCTTGCAAACCCTCAGAGAGCATCATCAATAATGGTGATTGCCGAGCACATCGATATCATTGTTTGAGCACGCAACTCCAAAAATGAATGTCATATCCACAAATTTTGAAAGCAGCGACTTCAAGCATTATAGTAGGTTTCTTTATATCACCACGAGTGTATCGACCTTTCCATGCTATCGACAATTCTTCCATTCCCAATGCATACAATCAAGGCTACCGAGCATTCCAGAAAGCCATGTTTCTCCTCACGCATTCTCATCAACCCGAACGTCATTTGCGCTCGGTTTTTCAAGTAATAATCGCAAAACTTCAATCACACACTTGCAAAATCTTGCAAGCACTCGATGCTCTGCTGATTCAAAGAACGCTGTAAGTACTCATCGTAGTGATCACCGACCACCATGCGCTAGTCGACGATCGCCACCGTGCATTTAAAATGGCGTGAAGCCCTTTCTCCCAACAGCATCACGGCGTTGTTGAAAAGAAGAGAGCGCTTCAAAGAATTCACAATGCGAATGAATAACTCTTTGCGATTCGATTTCGCCGACTAAACTCTCTTTCACCATAAGTTGAATTTTCAACAAAGTAATCCTTCATTAGTCGATCATGTGCAGCCTCACGATCTCGATGGATATATCTTCTTGACGAGAAGTATGTTGTGCAACCAATCGAGCAAGTAATCTTCACGACCTCGTCCTCCATCATCGAGTTCATCTCCTCATCAATATATTCATCATCACTAAAGCTAGCGCTTTTGTTTGATGAAGACATGTTGAGAGTAAGAACCGATTATATGAAAAGAAAATATATTGAGGATACAAGGAGGAAAAATCGTAATGTGTGAATAATTGTGTGAGAGATGATCAGATTTATAGATCACAAATTAAATGACCGTTGGAACCAACATGCAACAAATTAAAGTGCTTTCCAATAAAGTGCTTTTCAATGGTCAAAGAAAAATAACTAAAGGCCTGCATTTCACATGTGATTGATTAAAGTTGTTGCAGTCGAAAGAAAAATAATTGATCCGCAGTGGTCAAAAAGCATAATAAAATTAAAGTTGTTGCGGATGTCACATGGGCCTTTAATCAATAAGACATTTTTAATTTAAATCAACTAGTACAACATAAAACACAATATTTAAATTAAAAATCAAATACAATACATAATTGCGTAAAATAAAACACAACACACAACTAATAAAATACAACACACAATTGCGTAAAATAAAATACAACATACAACTACAAAAATAAAATACAACACACAATTGCGTAAAATAAACCGTAGAATTTTGCATACATTTTACTCTTCGTCCGCTTCCCACTTTGTTTGATTTGGGCGCAATACTTAAGATAAGTCGTAGTTGGGTTTCCGCCATCTTCAAGTATCTTGCATGAGAATTTTATGCTCTTTTACCTTCTGCTTTTGCCTCCATCGCCTTCGCCACCATCATTGTTGTACCGCTCTTGCGCTGATCGATCGACCACCTCTTCGCTTCACCGTTGATTTTTCTTTTCTTTTCGCCTTATTTCCAATCGACGAGTGTGGGTTGTTTCATCACCATTTTCATCTTGGTCGGAAGCGGAGGTGTAGGCACCATGCTGAAGACTTCGCTTTTTGTTGCCCGAATCTCACCGCCTCATGAGCGAATTTCGGACATTCTTTGAGCAAATTCCATACTCGATATGTCCGAAACCGCGTGTTTCGTGAGTCTCTTTATATTCATCTCGTGCCTTTTGAATGATGTCGACTTCACTTGCACCGCCCACATCTCTGCTCCTATAATAATATGAACTAAACCATTTAGTTTCCTTTGCAAGTTTGTAAAAGTGTTTTGAGCGAGGAAGATGATCTCTCGGAGTTCTCGCTTCAGGCGACCACTTGTAGGCATTAGTAATTCTCTCCACATTTGATCTATCTTTTGATCATTTCCGACGATCGAATCAATGCTAATATCGATCCAACACCTTGTAAGATGTTCGCACTTTTCTCCGAGTACAAAATCTTCTTATACTGTATCATTGTTCTCTTCATCGGATTGTTGATCGAAGTTCGATTTACGGCCTCGAGACCTTGAGAAGAAAAATTTTGGAAAGACGATGCTCTTCCCAGTAGGCGTTTCTTGGTCGGTGCTTCCTCCATCTATGCCGGTCTTTCTTGACGAGTCGAAGACGGAGCTCGAACTTGGTAGTGATAGCACGGATGGAAATCGATGGATAGCTTGGAACATTCATCGGATATGTAGGATCTCGCTGAGACGAAAGTTGAATTTCGACAATAAAAGTCGATTTTGCAATTCAAGTTGGGATTTTGTGGAAAGTCGATTTTGTTGACGAAAGTCGAATTTTGAGAAAGAAAGTCGGGATTTCGAGGATTAGAGTCGACATTTGAAGCGCATTTGATCCAAAATATCCGAATCGACCAATTTGAGAAATCGTTATTCATTCCGATAATAGGAAAATGTTTAGAAGAAGAAATATTAAGGTAAATGGAGAAGAAAATATAAAAGTTGGTAGGAATGATGTTGTTTAGTGATTTATATTTATAAGCATATTTTTATCCGCCGATCAACCAATATATATTTATCCGTTGAGTTAAGTTACAAATTAAATTAAATTTAAATTAAATTAAAGTTATTCAGCGGGTGGGTTGGTAGTGGGGTGGGGTTGGTAGGTGGAGAGGTCACGTGGGGTGGGGTTGGCGGTGGGGGTGGTTGGCGGTGGGGTGGGTTAGCCGGTTGGGGGGTGGTTGGTCAGTGGGTGGTTGGTAGTGGGGTAGGGTTAGCCAGTGGGGGTGGTTGGCCGTGGGGGTTGGGCAGGGTTAGCCATGGGGGGTGATTGGCGGTGGGGGTGGTTGGCAGTGGGGGTGGTTGGCGAGTAGGGGTAGGGTTAGCCGGTGGGGATGGTTGGTCAGGGGTAGGGTTAGCCATTGGGGGGGGGGGTGGGTATTTTATTAATTAATTATATAAATCCTATAATATTTGATTTTCTAATTAAATTAAATATATAATATTTGATTTTGTAATTAAATTAAATATGGTGAAAACAGAAAAAAATAATAAAAAAAATCAAAAGTGACACAGATTTTGAGTTGCCTTTCGGGAGGTGGTTCCACCTTTTCTCTCTCATCTCTCCTCTCACTATCTTTCCACTACCTTCTCACTCCCCTCCCCCCAACGGTAAGTATTGAGGATGCATCCCCAATGTCTCCTTGCATTGGAGATGCTCTTAGTTGGCATCATTTATTTTGTCACCTTACAAATAAATAACCAAAATCCACAAATAGATTCCACATAATAATATTTTATTAATATAATTATTAATAAAATATTATCATGTAATAGATGATGTAATACACCTACATGTTTTATATAATTTCCCTAGATCATGTTACTCAAATCACACAAAATACAAACAAAAAAAGATAAAGTTTAATCGGTAGCGAAACACAAAAGTCAATCATGATCAAAACTCGAAAGTCAATCATGATCGATTTTGAGCGATTCATACATTAGTTAAAATTATTTGAAGTATGTAATTTATATGAATTATTTACAATATGATTATTTTTTGCTACATGGTAAATTTTCTACAAAGAATTATAATTTAAAGCACATGTTCTTAATTACACGATTGACATAGTTGAACACAGTAGCTTAGTATACTACTTAATTGTTGGCACAGTTGCATGTAGTAATCTGTATGCTTAATTATCATTAATCTATAATGATATGTTAGGCACGATTGAGCTTCATTACACAGTCGGAATTAAGGCACGATTGGCTTTCAATTCTACAGTTTCAATTTAATGCGAATTTAGAACTTATTTCACGGTTGATAACTAGGTACAATTAAGTTTGATTACATGGTTGGCAACAGTTGGTATGTTAGCCTCGCAAGAAATTGGCCACAGTTAATTTGCGGTTGGTTAGTCTTGTCGGAAACTTGATTTTGGCTGAGTCACGGTAGCCGCCGGAACGCCGCAGGAGGGCCATGCCGGAACTCTGCATGGTAGCCTGACCGAAACTTCGCACGGTTGGTGTTTCACCAGATAGAGACTCCCTAAAAATCTCTGTTCAAAGAAAACAAGATGGTAGATGATAGGATACGCCCAACTCCTGCGCCCAAGATCGTGCCCAATATAAATAAGCGACGATTAAGCTCGGCCCAAACGAGTTCGCCCAAGAAGACCCTAAAGCCAAGAGGAATGCGTAAGATTCGCCATATCTAAGAGAATCCTAATTGAGAAGAGATAGGATTGAGATCCTATCTTAGAATAGATCTTGGATTCGAGATCTAGGTCATTATAATCGTATAAACAGAGGCTAAAGGAGACGGAAATGGGGATCTAAACTCTCAGAATCACTCCTCATATTATCAATATATCAATACTCTCTCCCCGTGGACGAGATCTTATTCATAGATCGAACCACGAAATCATTGGTGTTCTTGCAAGCATTTATTTCCCTAATAAATTATGATCGATCATCGTGCCGTGCTGTGGGAACCGAAATTCGTGTTTTCGATCAAAGTTTGTTTACGTGGAATCAATCACGACAACGAGAACAAGAAGTCTTGCATCCGGGCCGCCGGCAAGAACAAAGAACAACGGCGATTTGAAGACGCCGAGCTCGCTGGGAAGAACCCGGGCCGAGAACCGACCAAGGGCACGCCCGAGCCTCGATGAACAAGGTCATCCCATCCCGCATGAAGCAGTAGTATAGTAGCGAGAGAGGCCATAATAAAGAATCGAGAGGAACCTGCAGCCTCGATGAATCTCGACGACGCCGTCGAGGGTTCTCGAGAAAAAAGGAGAGCTTCCTCCAATACCTCGGCCAGGCACAAGGTCGGCAAAGATCCCAAGAAAGGAACGCCAAGCCTCGCCAAAACACGAGCCATTCTACGAGGTGGATCCCCAAAGATCCAAGTCATGGGCGCCATACCGCACGGGTTGGGGCCCAAACCAACCGCAGCGAGAACAACAGCAGAAAGGACGTCGTGATCACCACGAGGTCGGTCCTTTTCATCAAAACGAGTTCGGTCGATGAACTCCGCCCACTCTCCGAGGACGGCTTCGACGGCACGGAAGATAGTTACCCGCTCAACGAAATACTCGACACTCCACTCCCGCACAAATACGCGCCGAAGGCCGCCCTATGACGGACTAAGGGACCCGAGTAACTTCCTCTCGCAGCTCCAAAGATAACATGATCAACCAACGCCGCACAATTCATATGTGCAAGCTCTTCCCGAGTTACTAGTCGACAACGCCCGCGGTGGTTCGGCAGCCTACCTCCCGGAGCATCGGTTCTAACGTGATCCGATGAAGGCCTTCCATTGAAGGTTCTTCCGAAGGCCAACCAAAACGACGCCGGCACATCTCCTCACCTCGAGGCAAGACCGAACGAGTCCATCGGTGACTTTATGACTGTGTTCAATAAGGAGAGCTCAAGGTCGCAGACGGAACGATCTCCTCATCATCTCGCCTTCCAAAACGGCATCTTGTCGGGGCCCTATATAAAGAAATCACAAACACGAACCCCAGAACGCGACAGCCAGGCGCATAGCCGACCGGTTCGCCAAAGCGGACGAGGCCGATAAGGCTGCCAAGCGAAAAAGGAGAACCTCCGATAAAGGAAGGAGAGACGAGGACGGAGATCGGCCAAGGCCGACAAGTGCCTTGGAAAGAATACGTCTATCAGAGTCCGTGCTCGGACCGCAGAATACCTCCGAGCGACCTCAATATACTCATTCGACGGCCAAGGCGTAGATCTACTTAACTCCACATGAATATGTTCGGAAGCCTCGACCAATGATAGGAGGTCAAAACGCCGACCAAGGACAAGCATCGCTCTTTCCATGAGGATTACGGCACGACACGAGAGGAGTGCAGAGACCTCATGGGAGACATCGAGATCTTAGCACAGACGGAGTCCCTAAAAGTACAAAAGGCAGCACCGACGAGTGGCAAGACGAAGCCCCCACCGAGGTCAAGAAAATAAAGCGGAGAGGAGGGAAATGTGCCCTCATAAGAAAACGGCGCGACATCGACGAAGAAGGAGACGAAGAACCCCATTATGAAGGGTCGCTCCACCATCACGGGCTCCCTGCGAGTTACAAAGTCCTCCTCAAAGTCAAGCTCAAGCCCCACACTCGAACCTCATCAACAAGAGGTTCAAAAGGAACGAGGCGATCATTTTCTCCGAGGACGACCCCGCACCAGAGTGCTCCACCAGACGCTTGGTGATCCGCATGGTCGCAAACAAATTGGTAAAGCGCATATACATCGGCGGTGCAGGCGTCGGTGAGCATCCTATTCAAGGAATGCTTGACAAGTTAGAGTAGAGAGGCGCAGATCGCACGTGCACCGCTACCACAATCAAGCTTCGTGCAGGAAGAGACGCGCCTGACGGAGTGATCGACCTACCGTCACGCAGGGAAGGCACCGACGAGCTCTACTAAAATGGTACAGCCGTGGTCGCGCCCGCCACCGCATAACATCATACCGCTAGATCAAGCTAAATGCAAGAAGGGCGGTGTGCTCAACCTACCACCGACAATGAAAATCCTACAAAAGCGAGGGTAGCCGTGATCCGTGGCACTGTAAGCGGTAAGGAATGACGACATGTCGCTTCGGAAAGTCAGTGCACTTCGTCCCAAAGACCAGCATAGCAACTAAAGAAACCCGAGAGTTGGAACCGGAAAGACGCCGCTCGCGCCCAGTAGAACTTCGTAGAGGAGGTCGATCAGATAAAGACGAGCCATTTAAGGTCGTAAAGTTGGTTCCACCGGATACCTCAATTGAAAGAAACAGATCATCCAACTCTAAGGGAGTTCGAGACGTGTTTGCTTGGTCACCCCCGACACGACCGGGTCTCACCAACTATCATCACCCACCGCCTCAACATCGACCTGTGTGAAACCGCCTCGCAAAAGCAACGAATTTTGGCAATGAACCAATCAAGTCATCCATGACGAGGTGAACCAATTATTAAAAGCTCGATATTGTTCGAAGTCAAGATCCGACCGGATAGCCAACCCGGTGATGGTGAAGAAAGGAGGAGAGGATGGCGAATGTGCATCGATTACACCAATCTCAATAAACATCGCCTAAATATTGTTACCCCTTCCCAATATCGATAAAAAGGTCGACGCCCTGCCTGCACGAAGTCTTCACTTTTCGACCTATATAAAGGATATCACCGTGTCTTGATGGACGACGAAGACGCCGCCAAAACGGCCTTCATTACGCACTTTGAGTCTTCTGACCAAGAATGCAGAGCCACCTATCAAAGAATGGTGGACAAATATTTCACCCTATATGGCGTAACGTGGAGGTTGTAATGAGACGACATCGTCAAAAGCGCGGAGGAAGCCGCAGTGTGGCCGACTCAAGATTGTCCTCGCTTACTTAGAAAAGTCAACCTAAAATTAAACCCCGTAAATGCACGTCATAGCTCGTCCGGAAAATTTCGGGTGTTGGGTTTCACAAGAAGGGTTAAAAGCCAATCCGCCCAAGGTTCAAACCATTGTGGAGACGAAGATGCCAAAGACAATTCACGACGTACACAAGTCGACAGTCGCATAGTCGCTTTTCACCGCTTTCTTCGAAAGCCATGGATAAGCAGCCCCATTCTTTAAAATACTCAAAAGGTCTTGAGTTCTCCGAATGATATACACAAGTCCACCTTTGAAGATCTCAAGAATTATCTCGCCAAACTCCCACTCTATCCGTCTCCGAAGAAGGAGAGGTCCTTTCCTATACCTCACCGCCGAACGAAACCATAAGTGCGCCTTGCACGAGAGGAAGGACGCCGCCCCGTATTTCATCACCGAGCATTGAAAGGACCGTAAACAAGGTACCAAAGATTTGGAGAAGTCGCACTAGCATTAGTAAATGCCGCAAGGAGATTACGCCTATACTTCCATGCACATCCCATACAAGTTCTCACCGATCACCCACTTCGGCAAGTATCGACGAAGCGTGGCCTCCGGAGAATTGCGGCGGGCAATCGAATCACGAACACGATATATCTTTTGCCCACGCCGCCATCGCGGTCAGCCCAGCGCACTCCTTGTCGAGGCTAACTCACCGAGAAACCGAAGCCCACCGAGTCCGTGTCGACGATTTACGTCAGTCGAACCAATAGATAAAACTTGGATGATTGCCGGCAAGTCTCACGCTGACGGGCTTCGGGAAAACATGTAGCGGAGGGTATCCTACTCTAGGACCAGATGGCCAAGAGATCACCCACGCACTTCGGTTCGCATTCAAAAATACGAACAATGAAGTGGAATACGAGGCCTTAATCGGGACTTGCCTAGCTCAAAGTCTTCGTGCACGAGTGCAGAAGTTCACAAGGACTCTCGTCATAGTGAGTCACATGTTGGGAAAATACGAGGCAAAGGCAACAGACGAAGAAATACCTTGAAAAGCCAAAAGCCTACAACAAGCTTTCTCACACTTTCGCTAGTTCGCATCCCAAGGGAGCAAAATAGCCGAGCCGACGATATAAATTAGCATCGTCGCCGACGAGCTCGCCAAGAGAAGAAGTCCAAATGTAAGCATAAACGATGATGATACCGAGCCGAGTGAATATAGTCTCCGATGACGAACCCAACTGGATGACTCCCATTCGAGAGTATATGGAGAAAGGCGAACTACCCATGATAAGCTCGGTTAGAAAATCTTGAGCAAGTCTCATGTATATATTCGAGCAAGAAGTCCTCTATAGAAAATCATACCGCACCTCTCCTAAGGTGCCCGGTCCGAACCGAAATGACTATGTACTATGAGAAGTGCATGAAGGTTCGTGTGAAGTCACATCGACCCCGCCCTATCAAGAAAGTCACATGGGATACTATTGGCCAACAATATTCCAAGACTAATCGACCTCGTGAAGAAATGTCCGGTGCCAAATTCATGGAACGCGTCGAGGTCGCCTCAAACCGACTCGCTGTATGCAAAGCCCTCGCCGCTTATGCAATGGGGATCGATATCGAGAGCCCTTTCTCGCAAAGCTCCGTGGCGCTTCAATTCCGATTGTTGCGATCGACTACTTCACGCGAAGCTGGGTGGAAGCCGAACCCTGGTGAAAATCACGAGCAAAACGCCATCAACTTCGTGCTGAAGAACATCGTGTCGCCGGCATCCCTCATATCCTTATTTTATAACGGGACACGCTCACTTGATAAAGTGTTCAAAGAATGGTGTCAAGAATTCACCTCGTGGCTCATCCTCAAGCAAATGGTCAAACCAAGTCACCAACAGACAATCAGTAAAGGACTCAAACCGCCGACCGAGTCAAGGGTGATTGGGTGAAAAATTTTCCGCAGTCATATGGTCGCATCGTATAACACCCTGACATCGAACGGAGAAACACCCTACAGCTTGGTGTATGGAACCAAGCAGAATCCCCGCAGAGATCGGAATGCCGAGCCCCGACTATCCACTTCTCACCAAGCAAACGGGAGAATCTACGAACCGACCTAGATTTGCTTGAAGAAAGAGAGATCGCCACATTAGAGAAGCTCAGACAAGCAACAAGTAGCTCGGTATTACAACCAGCCGTGTCAACACCGACGCCCAAGTAGTGACCTCGACTTGAACAATGAAGTCAAGAAGCCGCAAAGCTCGGCAACCTCGGAAGCCACATGGAAGGCCCATACCGAGTTGAAGAAGTCCCGAAAAAGGCTCATATAAGCTCGCCCACACGTCCGGTGAGCAAATACCCAACACATGGTACATCATTCATCTCAAGAGATATTTTGCATAAGTGTCGAGGGTCGAGTCTCGCACGATCATGTCTTTTTCTATTTTTATGTCGCTTTTGTTTTGAGTCACCGCACGGTCGCGTCTTTGTCTTTTTTACGTCAGACATTAAAAATTTTATCGATACATCATTTGTCACTTATGCGATTATCTCTTTCACCGACACGAACTCTACCCTCTTCTGAGGATGAACTATACCGACGGAGGACGACTACCCTCGCTTAATACGAGGATCTAACTTTAAACGCAGCGAAGGACCACCCCTAGCGATAAAACTTGCCAAATAAGGAACCTATACCTCCGCTTATTTCTGGGAAGAGAGACCACCCCTAGCGATAAAACTTGCCAAAAAGGAACCTATACCTCCGCTCATTTCGGGAAGAGGACCACCCCTAGCAATACTCCTTACCAAAAAGGAACCCCTACCGCTTATTTCGAGGATGAATACCTTCATTTATGGACTAACTACCTCGCTTATTTCGAGGACTAACTACCTTCGCACGAGGATCTAACTACCTTCGCTTATCAAGGACGAATGACCTTCTTATCGTTTATTTCAAGGATGAATACCTTCGCATTTGCGGATCTAACTACCTTCGCATTTAGATTTAACTACCTTCTGTAATACGAAGACGACATACCTTCTTATTGGTTATGGAAATAAAAGGACATCGAAAGTCAACATGAAGCAAAGAAGAATTATTCTTATTTCAAAGTATACATTTACACATTACGAGGACGTAAGAGGCCCGTGGGGCCGAAAAAGTCGAGCCAATCCCTAGAAAAATCGAGGATTCAACAGCCTGCCTATACTAATCCTACCTCTACCTCATCCCCGATCTATGCCGAGAGCCCGCCACCGACCTCCAGTCCCGCAAGACGACCTCGGCCTCTCGACAACACTCGACCGGCCCTCGAGGACCCGCCTCTTGGGCACAAAGTCTCTTTGAGCTTGCCACCAAAAAAGGCCCGAGGCAATGGCGTAAGTCCCGCACGTTGTCACTGGCAGTAGAAGCCTCGGTCACGAGCCGAAGCACCTGCTCGAGGAAGGAACGACGAGCCACGATGATCTTAGACAGCCACCGACCTTCTTAAGGTCGGCATATCGCTCTTGATATTGCCAAGAATCTCGAGCCGCACTGCTCCTATATCTCCAACAATGGGTCATGAGCTCTTCAACTTTGTCTCACCGGAAATGGTCATCACTCCACCGGCGCAATTACTTCAGACTGATGTTCCTCACCGACCTGCTTGGCTTCGCCTCGGTGATCTCGAACTTATCTTCCATTCCAAGAGGCGAGCTCAAGCTCGCCACAACTCTCCTGGCAGCCCTAAGCTTAGTGTCGACCTCACGCACACATGGCTGGCACTGTTCCTCCATAGGATGAGTTAGACCTCTTTCGATTCGAGAGCCCCACAAAGCTTCGATTTGATTCAACCAAGGAAGCATCAAGATTTCGTGAGAAGACCCAACAAAAAGACAAGTTTCTTCGTATGAACAACGGATTTTATTAAAGTTTTAAAGGCAAGTCAAAACGACATCTTAATGATAATGTATTTACAAGTTGGTCTACAAAAACAAAACAAAAAGAGGGATCAACCGACCCTCCGGAAGCTTCGCCGCCGGGCTCTAGCTCGGGCCGCCTCTGGATTTGGGAAGCGTCCGACCTCCTCCCCGACTTCGCTTTTTGGCCACCTCCCGGACCCGAGCCGCTCACCTCCTCCGAAGTTCGGAAGCTTGAGCTTCCTGGGACTCCTGAGCCTCGATCGTAGGAAATCGATTTTAACCCTCCCGAGGATCTATCTTGATGTTTAATTCACCATACATCGATTATATTCCTAGCATGCGATATATAATTAATTGCAACACATGGGGTTTTCTCGTGTTTACCAACTGCCGAGGATGAACGGATCGAGACTCGTGCTTTGATCTTCCGGATCTGTATCCCCGCCGCCCAATCTCCAACGCCGAGTGACGACGATCTATGGAGAATGCTTGAAAATCACCCAATCTCACTCTTACAATTTTCGAGAATCACCTCCCAAACGCTATGGAATTCACGAAAACTAGGGTATGGATAATTGAGGATTAGCTTTGATCTTATCTCTTACCTTATATTTATAATGCGTTACCATAATCCCATTAGGAAAGGATCAATGCATATCCCATAAATATAATAATATCCTTATGGATAAAGAAGATCAAATCCTTACCACGTAGAATAGGGGCGCTGATTTTCACACTAAGTTACGGCCCGGATGGGCCACCAGGATCAAATGCAAGGAATAAAGATGGGCCTCAAATAAATTAATTATCTTATGTTCACCCGCAACATGAATTAATTTATAAACATTCATTCACGCCACTAGAGAATAAATGCTTACTTACCCTTTATTACCGGGTGAGTCAAGCTTGACTTAGACATTACGAATCCCCTCGTATTTAAGATATCAGACGTCCATTAATTATTTATAGCATTCGATCGCTTAAAATAATTAATATCTTTAATTCCTTAAGTAGTATCACTCAACCTTATTATTGTACTTGAGCTAACTCAACCTCGCAGGTTTAGTACAACAAACCTTTAAGCTCCTTATGGAACGTGATCATCCTAAACGGATACGCGACTCGACATGAGATAACTAGCATGACATACAAGACCGCCACCACCCAAGACGGAGAATATTGGTTAGAACATATAACCCTCACCCATAACAAGTCAAAGTGATGGTCACCACCATACTCACCTAATACCTTATCGAGGTTTAGATCTTCGTAAGTCACCGAGATCTTGGTTCTTCACGACGGTCGACAGAAGAACTCATCTCACCGTGATCCATCAATACGCCGTAGACGCATCAAAGATAGACAAGCAACCAAGTCAAGTCACTTATCTATACCAGAGCCTATACCGACAACTCGTCCTCAAGTCGTCTCACCAGGATTCTTTTATATCTCATTGCTTGACCAATCATACGCACTTCGTGATCTTCTACACACCGTATGATATAACTTATATATGAGATAACGGGACATAGATATATGCAATCAAGTATTCAATTCAGATAGAGATTGTAATAGTGGTAACAGGAAACATTGTATACAAGCTCAACCAAACTGCCAAGATACAAATCCAACAATCTCCCACTTATACTAAAGCAAACTTTTAGTGTACAATGTGTCTCTCTACTAGCTATTACAAATAAAACAATCACTTTGCTTCTCCCACTTATACAAAAGTTTCCTTTCTAAGTGGGTGCCATCAAGCGCAATCCAAGTCCTCGAACGCACTTCAGACTTTTGCGTGTGCTTTTTGTGAATGGATCCGCTAGGTTATCCGTCAGATCAATCTTTTCAATCAAGACGCCCCTCATCTCACGATTTCTCGTATGACATGGTACTTTCTCTCTATGTGTTTAAGAGGATCCCATGAGGTAGTTCTTGAACCATACAGCCTCCTTAGCAGCCTCCCAAGCGGCTACATATTCGGCTTCCATGGTAGAGTCCGCAATGCATCGCCGCTTGCACTCCGCCAGATACGGCTCCACCTCCCAAGGTAAACACATAGCACGAGGTGACTTTTCTCATCACGGTCGACTTGGAACCGAGTCTCAGATAACCCAAAGGCATTAGACTATCCGCATGGTAAACCACCCTATAATCTCGAGTCTTTTCGTGTACTTGAGTATATGCTTTCTGCAGTCCAATGAGCTTTTCGAGGTTAGATCGATATCTAGCTACTATGCCTACCGATGCGTATATCGGGCCTCAGACATAGCATTACAGATATGAGACATCCTACGGCCAAGGCGTAAGGAACTTGTCTCATTTTCTATCTCCTTTGTAGTCATAGGTGGCTGCTCCTTAGATAAAGGAACGCCATGTCCGAAAGGTAGCAATCATTTCTTGGCGGTTCAGATACTAAAACGCAGTAATCACAAGATCAATGTAAGACCGAGATAAGCTCAACATTTTCCTCTTGCGATCTCGGTAAACCTTGATCCCAAGAATGTACGTGCATCTCCTAAGTCTTTCATTTGAAACCGATCGATAACCAACTCTTTACGCCGATAACAACTTCACATTGTTGCCAACTAGAAGAATGTCATCTACATAAAGTGCAAGAAATACCACATCTCCATCGACATCTAAACGACACACACAACTCTCGCTAGGCAATCCGTTAAATCCATGTGACTTACCACCTTGTCAAAGCGTAAGTTCCGAGATCGTGAGGCTTGCTTAAGCCCATAAATGGACTTCTTAAGCTTCTATACTAGATGCTCTTCACCCTTCACCACATAACCTTCTTCTTTGCATATAGATGTCTCACCTTCCTCAAGGTAACCGCTTAGAAAAGCGGTTTTCACATCCATTTGCCAAACCTCAAGGTTCAAGTGGGCTCACATGGCCGAAGAATTACGATGGACTTGAGCATAGCTACAGGTGAAAAGGTCCGATCGAAATCGATGCCCTCAACTGAGTGTACCCTTTTCGCCACAAGCACGGCTTTAAAAGTCGAAACCTCTCCATCTGAATCTCTCTTCCTCAGATATGCCACTTACTACCTATGGCTTCCTCGCCATCCGGTAGAGGTGTCTTTTCGTATACATCCATAGTCATGTTATGGACTCAATTTCTAAGTCCATAGCGGTGTGCCATGATCTTACATCAATGTCTTGTGTCGCCTCACCGTATGTCCATGGGTCGATTATTACTGCTCGCTTCCTGACTAAACCAAGATTCACCCACGAACATAAATCGCTCGGGTTGACGAACAACCTCCCACTACGACGAGGCGCCATCGCACAATGGCAACGGTGGGTGCAAGAACTTGTGGTTCTCATCTTGCACAACTTTGGTAGGTACCACTGGTGCGGTCAGGTATCTCCAGTAATACTCGACCCACTTCAATTTCTTGAAGTATCCGTGTCGATCCTCCCACTGACTCGACATCTCGCACTTCGCCTAATCGGTGGTGGAATACGATCATCTTCTAATTCACAAGAATGATTTCAACTTTGGATTTATGGTTTGTCATATAATCCTCTTCTAAGAATCGGGCATTAGTGCTAATAACCACCTTCTCGATCCTTAGACTATAGAATAAACCACCTTCGTCCCTCAGGATAGCCAATAAAAAGCTGCGTACGATCTAGCCTCCAACTTATCGGCCTTCTTGTTCAAAGATGTGTTGGGCGCCCATATCCTTATGTGGCTTAAACTAGGCTTGTGCCCAAACCACAACTCGAAAGCGGTCTTTCCGATGACTTGGATGGTACTAGATTTAGCAAGTATGCATAGTTTCTAAGGCATACCCCGTAATCTAAATAGTAATGCTTGCATAACTCATCATTGATCTAACCATTTTCAAAAGAGTCCTATTTTTCGCCCGACACACCATTTTGCTTTGTGGTGTGCTTTGTAGTCTTGTTGGGAGGTAATCCCACATCTTCCGCTAGATAGTCCTTAAACTCACATCTTGAGGTATTCGCCACCGCGATCGGATCATGATGACTTGATACTCTTACCAAGCTTCGCTCCACTTTCGCTTAAACTCTTTGAATTTCTCAAAACATTCGTACTTTTGGTGAAGCGGTATATGTATCCGCACCTTGAGTAATCGTCAATGAAAGTGACAAAATACTGCACCCTCCACGAGCTTGTGTGGACATCGGTTCACATAGGTCAGAATGAACTAGCTCCAACACTTCTTTGGCTCTATAACCCTTCGCTTTGAAGGGTGCGGGCGATATCTTACCTTCTATACGGTGATTCGCAGATTGGGAACAGAGTAACTATGAGATCACCCAACGCTCCATTCTTAGCCGTCTGGATCCTATTTAGATTGATGTGACCTAATCTAAGATGCCAGTGGAATGTGGTGTCATCTTGCTAATAAAACTTTCTCTTTTAAGGTTTGATGTAGATGCAACATAGTTATAGGTATTATGTTTAGCGTAAATAGTATAAAGTGAATTATATAATGTGCCAACACGTATAACCGTCATTTCTTATGATAGAAACACCACTATCAAAAATAATGAAATATCCATGAATAAATAGTTTCAAAGCGAAACAAGGTTCTGCCAAAATCCGGCACATATAAAACATCTTTTAATACTAAAATTGTTCTATCAAACATAAAGTAACATCTCCGATTGCAACGGCCTCGACTTTCGCGCGTGCCTCATGGAGATCGTTATCTCGCCATCACTCGCCTCCTTGTCCGCGGGAACCCTCGCAGGTGTAACAAACATGATCGATCGCACTGTGTCTACTACCCAAGAATGGGTAGAACAAGTCGCTAAACATGTTTCACATTAAAGCAACGGCGTACTGAGCCTTGAGCTTGGGGCACTTAGGCTTCCAATGCCCGGTCACCGCACTCAAGCATTTGCCGCCTCTCCTTCGCTTTTCAAACCGGTGGTAGAGCCCTTGTATTCTCCACTCTTTTCTTTAGCCTTAGCATCTCTTGAATTCCACTTTTCCTTTTCATCTTCGATAAAGCGGTGGTTTTCTTTGAGGTGCGTACTTAAAATCGCAATGCCTTTTCGCCCATTTTGCGTTCTTCCGCTACTAGATCCTCTTGAAATGAATCTAGAGTATAACTCTTATCATAAAGGACTTTTTATAACGGAACTCATCAAAGACTTGGGCAAAGTGTTGAGGATCATATCGATTACGACTACGCCATCAATATATCCTCCAACCAACTCGAGCTCTCCAAGAGATTGATCATTTGCTTCACATGGTCACGCACCGAATCGCTTTCCTTCATTGAACTTGACATTATTGATTTTGTCAAATTATGACAGTTTATTCGTCCGACTCATACGATTTCATAAGACTTAGCCATATCATGGTCGCGTCTTCCATCTCGATGATCTTTGAGTTGCAAGGACTGCACATGGTGACCAAAAGAAGCACTTTGCCATTCTATTCGATTTGTTCCATTTCTCGTGCTCCTTGCGCTCCTCATCAATAAATAGACTGCTAGAGGCTTGGGACGGGATGTGAGTGAGTACAAATAGATTTTCTTCCGATGAAGAACATTCTCAATGTTTCGCTTCCACTCGATAAAATTCGGACCGGATAAGGGATTTTGTGCGAGCATATTGATAATCGATAAAGAGACATATCCGAAAAGATAATGTAAACACATAAGCATACGATCGCACATAATTCAGTAACAAAAATATTGTAACCTTTTGATAAAACAATATTGATTGAAACCTCCAATCGTCGAGGAATCCCACATACAAGCCACGCGTGTGGGCGTTTACACGAACCACTCGACCCGCACTAAAATATACCTTTTAGTCTTTTAATTTCAATCCATGTCAACTTATCCTTATGACAAATGAAATTAATGATTGGACCTTACTAGACCACATCACTATCGCAAGAAGGGACTTCGTGGGAAGTTGTACTCGGTGATGTCTAGCAATGACCACAATTTTAACAATGAAAATGAATTCTTAGAATTGGCATACTCACTAGGACCATACCGCCCAATTCAAATTCCTTTGTTATCTCATTTAAATCCATCTCTAGAGAACTTATGAAAATCGCACACGCAAGCCCACGTGTGTGGACGTTTACACATGAAACTCCCTTCTCGATAGATTTAAAAGTTTTATTTAGAAATCTCATCTAACAAACTTATGATAAGCAGTGCAAGCAAGCCACGCGATGTGGGCGTTTACTCACAGTCGTCTCACTTCAGTATAGAGATCAAAAAGTGGAGGTCTTGACAATTTGATTTGAAAATTAATATGTCGGGTTACTTGCTTAGTCTTTTTGTTCAAAAGGTTTGTCCATGCAATCACGTAATCCTAGCATGCTTTTCTATAGAACTCGACATGTAAAACATGCTCAGAATTCTAAAATAAGCTTGAAAACGCGATAAACCTAGCATGCTTACTATGCGCATCCAATCACAAAAACATATAATATGTTTGTCTACATAATTTAAACATACATAGCATGCTTCTGCATAATTTAAACATCCACGACATGCAATGAGCGATTAAAATAAAATAAAACGTTCATCGTGGCCCACTGTGGAACACGTGACTCTCCGCCTAATCTATTACATAGAATTATAAAGTACATATCTTCATAACTTGAAAACGGGCCTCGCGTGCGCCACGGACCGGATTCGTCAAAACCGATTCGGCCAAAAATCGGGTTCGGGCCGGAAAACGGGTTCTGGCGAGGTTTGGGCGGTCGGCCCAAGATGGGTTGGGCACGCTGTCGTATAGGCACAGCCATGCGTGCGCCAAAGCTGCACCGCCGCCTCCCTCGTGCGCCGCCGTGCATCGCGCGACGCCTCGCCCAGCCGAGCGCCACACGCGCCATGAGGCGTGAGACGCCGCCGCCAGCCGAACCTGCCGAAGTCGCGGCGTGGCCTACCGAGGTCGCCCGGCTGCCGAGCTCGACTCGCCGAGGCGTGTCGAGCCGCGTCGCCTGCTAACGGGCTGCCGAGGACGACTGCCGGGTCGCTGCTGCGCGCCTACCGAGGTCGCCGAGGCCGCCGAGCTCGACTCGCGAGGTATGTCGAGCCGCGTCGCCCGTTCTTTGCGAGGCTGCCGGGATGACCGCCGAGGTCGCCGGCGCCTGCGCACGCCGCCGGGCACGCTTTGAGGTTCATGCACGCGCCCGCGGCCGGTAACGCCGCCAGGTTTTCGATGAAAACGCGCCCGCGCCGCCCGCTGCCGCACGCCAGGCGCCACGCATGACCCCGATCCGCCCGCACGCCCGCCCGCCTGAGCTTTCGAGAAACACGCGCACGCTGGCGGCGTGGCTGCGCGCGCCGCGCTCGCTGCAGCCGCCGCCGCCGACGCCATCCGGCCGTGGCGCCCGCTTTTTCCAACATTCCTTCATCGCCTCGCTTCTTCGTGCTTTCATCTTCGTTCTTCTTTTACGAGATAAGATTTACGTAAAACAAATCTAATCTAACCACGGATTTTCTCGTGGTGAAAAACAAAACCGACAAAACAAAACAGAGTTACGATGAGCAGCGATTGACAATTCATTAATTGCGCATTTAATAATCAAACGTGAATTAATCCAACAGAGCCAAGATATCGAACCCGTGCTCGATACCAATTGTAGGGAAATCGATTTTAACCTCTCCCGGATCTATCTTGGATGTTTAATTCACCAAACATTGATTATATTCCTAGCATGCGTCTATTTAATAAATTGCAACACGTAGGGGGTTTCTCGTGTTTACCTTTGAATCATCGAGGATGAGCGGATCGAGACTCGTGCTTTGATCTTCCGACTATATCCCGTTGCCAATCTCCAACATCGGTGAGGACGATCTATGGAGAATGCTTGGAAAATCACCCAATCTCACTCTTACAATTTTCGAGAATCACCTCCCTAACACTATGGGAATTAATGAAAACTAGGGTATGGATAATTGAGGATTAGCTTTGATCTTATCTCTTACCTTATATTTATAATGCATTACCATAATCCCGTTAGAAAGGATCCATGCATATCCCATAAATATAATAATATCCTATGGATAAAGAGGATCAAATCCTTACCATAGAGAATAGGGGCGCCGATTTTCACATTAAGCTACAGACCCTGGATGGGCCACCAGGGATCAAATGCAAGGAATAAAGATGGGCCTCAAATAAATTAATTATCTTATGTTCGACCCGAACATAAATTAATTTATAAACATTCATTCATGCCACTAGAGAATAAATCTTGACTTACCCCTTTATTACAGAAGGTGAGTGAACTTGCACTTAGACATTATGAATCCCGTGTTTAAGATATCATGACGTCCATTAATTATTTATAGCATTACATTGCTTAAAATAATTAATATCTTTAATTCATAAGTAGTACCACTCGACCTTATTATTGTGCTTGAGTTAACTCAACCTATGTGGTTTAGTACAATAAACCTTTGAGCTCCTTAAGGGGCGTCATGATCGTAGCGGATACGGTGTCTCGATACGATAACTAGCATAACATCAAGCAACCTTTGCCACCACCCAAGATGGGAGAATATTGGGTTAGAACATATAATCCTCACCCATAACAAGTCAAAGTGATGGTCACCACCATACTCACCTAATACCTTATCGGGGTTTAGATCTTGTAAGTCACGAGATCTTGGTTCTTCACGACTACGATAGAAGAACTCATCTCACTTGATCCATCAATACATCGAGGCGTGCCGGCGTAAGCAACCAAGTCAAGTCACTTCTCTATATATCAGCCTATCCGACAACTCGTCCTCAAGTTGTCTCAATGTGATTCTTTTATATCTCATTAAGCTCGACCAATCATACGTACTTACGTGATCTTCTACACACTATATGATATAACTTATATATGAGATAATGGGACACGGATATATGCAATCAAGTATTTAATTCGGATAGGAGATTGTAATAGTGGTAACGAAACATTGTATACAAGCTCAACCAAACCGCTTTCGATTATACAAATCCAACAATCTCCCACTTATACTAAAGCAAACTTTTAGTATACAATGTGTCTCTACTAGCTATTACAAACAAAACCATCACTTTGCTTCTCCCACTTATACAAAAGTTTCCTTTCTAAGTGGGTGCCATCAAGCGCAATCGAGTCCTCGAGCGTGCTTTGTAGACTTTTGCGGCGAGCTCTTTGTGAATGGATCCGCTAGGTTATCCGTCGTATCAATCTTTTCAATCAAGACGTCCCTCGTCTCACGATTTCTCGTATGACATGGTACTTTCTCTCTATGTGTTTAAGAGGATCCCATGAGGTGGTTCTTGAACCATCTGACCTCCTTAGCGCCAAGGCGGCTACATATTAACTTCCATGGTAGAGTCCGCATGCATCGCTTTGCACTCCATGAGATCTGGCTCCACCTCCCAAGGTAAACACATAGCACCGAGGTAGACTTTTTCTCATCACGGTCGACTTGGAAATCCAGTGCAGATAACCCAAAGGCATTAGACTATCTCGCATGGTAAACCATTTATAATCTCGAGTCCTTTTCGGTACTTGAGTATATGCTTCTTGCGGTCGAATGAACTTGTCGAGGTTAGGCGATATCTAGCTACTATGCCTACCGCATAGCGTATATCGGCCTCGTACATAGCATTGCGTGCATGAGACTTCCTACGAGCGGGCGTGAGAACTTGTCTCATTTCCTCTATCTCCTTGCGGTTAAGTGGGTGTTCTCCTTGATAAAGGAACCCATGTGCGAAAGGTAGCAATCTTTTCTTGGCGGTGCGCATACTAAAACGAGTAATCACGGTATCAATGTAAGGCGCACGAGATAAGCTCAACATTTTCATCTTGCGATCTCGGTAAACCTTGATCCCAAGAATGTACGCTGCATCTCCTAAGTCTTTCATTTGAAACCGATCGAAAACCAACTCTTTACGTCCGATAACAACTTCACATTGTTGCCAACTAGAAGAATGTCATCTACATAAAGTGCAAGAAATACCACATCACCGTTGACATCTAAACGATACACACAACTCTCGCTAGGCAACTGGGTAAATCCATGGGACTTTACCACCTCGTCAGCGTAAGTTCCAAGATCGTGAGGCTTGCTTAAGCCCATAAATGGACTTCTTAACTTCCATACTAGATACTCTTCACCCGTCACCACATAACCTTCGGTTGTCTGCATATAGATGTCTCTACCTTCCTCAAGGTAATCGTTTAGAAAAGCGGTTTTCACGTCCATTTGCCAAACCTCAAGGTTGAGTGGGCTGCTATGGCCGTAAGAATTACGTGGACTTGAGCATAGCTACGGCGAAAGGTCCGATCGAAATCGATGCCCTCAATGCGAGGTGTACCCTTTCGCCACAAGCCCGGCTTTAAAGCGAAACCTCTCCATCTGAATCTCTTCCTCTTGTATACCCACTTACTACCTATGGCTTCCTTGCCATCCGGTAGAGGTGTCTTTCGTATACATCCATAGTGTTATGGACTCGATTTCTATGTCCATAGCGGTGTGCCATGATCTTGCATCAATGTCTTGTATTGTCTCATTTGTATGTCCATGGGTCGATTATTGCTCGCTCGTTTCCGGGACTAAATCCAAGATTCACCCACGAACATAAATCGCTCGGGTTGACGAACAACCCTCCCACACTGACGGGCGCTCATCGCACAATGGCAGCGGTGGGTGCGGTAACTTGTGGTTCTCTATCTTGCACAACTTGTTGGGTAGATACCACCAGACGGTCGGTATCTCCAAAGTGGAACTCGACCCACTTCAATTTCTTGAAGTATCGGTGTCGATCCTCCCACTAGACTCGACATCTCGCACCTTCGCCTAATCGGTGGTGGAATACGATCATCTTCTAATTCACGAAGAATGATTTCAACTTTGGATTTATGGTTTGTCATATAATCCTCTTCTAAGAATCAAGCATTAGTCTTAATAATGACCTTCGATCCTTAGGACTATAGAATAAACCACCTTCGTCCCTCTAGGATATCGATAAAAAGCATTGCGTCCGATCTAGCCTCCAACTTATCGACCCTTCTTGTTCAAAGACATGTCTTGGATCGCCCATATCATTATGTGGCTTAAACTAGCTTTCGCCCAAGCCACAACTCGAAAGGGTCTTTCCGACCGACTTGGATGGTACTAGATTTAGCAAGTATGCCGCTTTCTAAGGCATACCCCCAGAACGAAATAGATAATGCTGCATAACTCATCATTGATCTAACCATTTCCAAAAGAGTCCTATTTCTTCGCTCGACACCATTTTGTTTGTGGTGTGCCTTGTAGTCTTGTTTGGGAGATAATCCCACACTTCACTAGATAGTCCATAAACTCGTTCTCGAGGTATTCGCCACCGCGATCGGACCACGCTGACTTGATACTCTTACCAAGCTTCGCTCCACTTCCGCCTTAAACTCTTTGAATTTCTCAAAACATTCGGACTTGTGGTGAAGCGGTATACGTATCCGTACCTTAGTGTCGTCGATGAAAGTGACAAAATACTGCACCCTCCACGAGCTTGTGTGGACATCGGTCCACATAGGTCGAAATGGACTAGCTCCAACACTTCTTTGGCTCTATAACCCTTCGCTTTGAAGGTGCAGTCGACATCTTACCTTCTATACAGGATTCATAAACGGGAGCGGGTAACTATGAGATCACCCAACGCCCATTCTTAGCCGGACTTTGGATCCTATTTAGATTGATGTGACCTAATCTAAGATGTCAGAGGAATGTGGTGTCATCTTGCGAATAAAACTTTCTCTTTTTAAGGTTTGATGTTGATGCAACATAGTTATAGGTATTATGTTTAGCAGAAATAGTATAAAGTGAATTATATAATGTGCCAACACAGATAACTTCGTCATTTCTTATGATAGAAACACCACTATCAAAAATAACATAATATCCATGAATAAATAGTTTCGAAACAAAAACAAGGTTCCGCCGAAAATCCGGGCACATATAAAACATCTTTTAATACTAAAGCATTCTATCAAAACTAAGCTACGAGCTGGATGGGCGACTGAGGATCAAATGCAAGGAATAAAGATGGGCCTCAAATTAATTAATTATCTTATGTTCACCCGAACATAAATTAATTTATAAACATTCATTCATGCCACTAGAGAATAAATCTTGACTTACCCTTTATTACCGAAGGTGAGTCAGACTTGCACTTAGACATTACGAATCCCGTATTTAAGATATCGCGACGTCCATTAATTATTTATAGCATTACATTGCTTAAAATAATTAATATCTTTAATTCTTAAGTAGTACCACTCAACCTTATTATTGTACTCGAGCTAACTCAACCCGCGGGGTTTAGTACAATAAACCTTTGAGCTCCTTAAGGGGCGTCATCATCCTAAACGGATACGGTGACTCGTCGAGATAACTAGTATGACATACAAACCGCCACCACCCATCACGGAGAATATTGGGTTAGAACATATAACCTCACCCATAACAAGTCAAAGTGATGGTCACCACTCATACTCACCTAATACCTTATCGAGGTTTAGATCTTCGTAATCACCGAGATCTTGGTTCTTCACGAAGGTCGATAGAAGAACTTATCTCACCGTGATCCATCGATCGTCGAGACGTACCAACATAGACAAGCAACCAAGTCAAGTCACTTTTATCTATACTGCAGACTATCACCGACAACTCGTCCTCAAGTTGTCTCACCGTGATTCTTTTATATCTCATTAGCTTGACCAATCATACGGACTTCCGTGATCTTCACACACCGTTGTGATCTAACTTATATATGAGATAATGAGACACGGATATATGCAATCAAGTATTGATTCGGATAGGAGATTGTAATAGTGGTAACGAAACATTGTATACAAGCTCAACCAAACGCTTTCGATACAAATCCAACATCGACGCCCTCCAAAGCCTTAGCTATCGCCTTCCCCGATCCCTTAGCAAGATCAGCCATTAAAGCTTCGATCATGGGATCTCGGTCCACCGGGCGAGCACGGATCGCTCTCCATGATCAGCAAAACCGAAGACAGTCGAGGCTCGCAAAGACGGGCAAGTCCTTCGGACCATGGGCGAGGACCTCGGAATAGGCCCGCAGTAAGGCGTCGTCCTCTGTCACCTCATACCCATATTTGGACTTATCCAACTCAGGGTAATCCTCGGCAACTTCCTCGATGGCGTCCGAGACTACGCGTTTGTTCAACACCCCAGCCACGCCCGCGGCTACCCTGGAGAAACCCCCGGACAGGAATAGCATTTGCTCAAAGGCGCGAAGCATCTCCCCTTGCGAGCCCGTCACTTCAGCCTCCCAACGTCGGGCTCCCTCCACTTCGGCTTTCATCAAGCCGACTTGACCCTCTGCCACGGCCCTCGCCTCTCTGCGCCACCTCGGTAGCCACGGCCACCGCCTCCTCCTCGGCAAAGATCCCAGCCTTAGCCTCGGCCTCGCACACATCTTGAGCGAGGAGAGTCTTCTCTCCTCCATCTCCCGGGCATAGCGTGCCACTCCGTCCCAGGCGGGCAACGCGCTTTCAGTACTCCCGTCCAAGGACGGATGCCTGCCAGTTCGGCCGCCGGCCCTCGACCCCTATGCAATAACCAACCGGTCGGAGAACACAATAATTACATTGCTTTACAATGTATGAGAACGGATACACTACCGGGAAAAATACGAGGTGCGGGTTGCGAGCCGAGGATCTCGCACTCCGGATCGACGGGAACCGCGAACTCGAGGATCGCGTACCTTATCCTCTTGAATCGTTTAAGAGGCAGGCGAAGGAGACTTGGGGACGCCGCCACCCTCTCGAGAATCCTCGGTGGCGTCCTTGGCGTCAAAGTGGGGATCTCGAACTGAGCTCGGTCCCTTTCTTCTTCTTTCCTCGAGCAAGTTCACTACGGTGAAGCCGGCTAGAAAACTTGGCATAACGCCTCGTCAGGTGAAGCCGGTCAGAAGACTTCGGCATAACGCCTCGTCAGGTGAAGCCGGTCAGAAGACCTCGGCATAACGCCTCGTCGATGGCGGTCAAAGACTTCGGCATAACGCCTCGTCAGGTGATGTCGAGCACGATGAGTTCGACATAACACCTAGGAAGGTGAAACCAAGTAACATGACTTCGGTAACACCTCACGCCGGGAAGCGAGCAACAAATGACCTCGCGAACACCTCTACGGTGAAACCGGCGACATCTGAGTCAAGATAAAGTACGGCAACAGGATCGATCGCGCTCACGCCGTCATAGACAAATCTACGGTGAATTACAACTCCCAAACCCATCACGACCTCGCTCGTCTTTTTGGGGATGTGATAGGATCTGACCCAACTCGAGGCCCAAGCATCGGGCCCAATATAAATAAGCACGACATTAAGCTCGGCCCAAGCGAGTTCGACTAAGAAGACTCCTAAAGCCGGTAGGAGCGCAGAAGATTCGACCATATCTAAGAGAATCCTAATTGGAGAAGAGATAGGATTGAGATCCTATCTTAGAATAGATCTTGGATTCGAGATCTAGGTCATTATAATCGTGTATAAATAAAGGCTAGAAGGAGACGGAAAGGGGGATCTAAACTCTCAGTAATCACTCCTCATATTATCAAGATACGAATACTCTCTCTCCCCGTGGACGTAGATCTTATTCATAGATCGAACCACGTAAATCCTTGGTGTTCTTGCGTGTATTTATTTTCCTAGCGAAATTACGATCGATCAGTAGACTTTGATATGGAGGGTCCTTTGATTTTTCATAATAAAATGGTGACCTAAACTGCGTGGATCCCGATCATTTTTTATTTCTAAATTTCAAAATGACTATAAAACATCTTCTTTTATGGATATGGATGCAAATTTATTTATTTATTTCATATGACTATATATGAAACTTTCCCTTAAGAAAATTGAAAGTTTGTAGTGTAATTACAAATTTATTGACAGATTGTGTTAAATCTAACAACTACCCCACAACCCCAAAGCACACGCACACAAAACAATAAAAAATAAAAATCAAGTTAAGGCTAAAGGAAAACTTTTCTTCTTTAGGTTCAACATCATCATATTTTAAAAGGATATTCTAAATTACAATGAGGTCCTAACTTGATTGGTTATCTGTTTTCTTTTTCTATTAGGCAAAACATAAATACAATCTTTATTTCAAGTAAACGTTAGTAAAAATGCAATTGTTTATCTATGAACACTTGCAAAATTTGTCGATTCAAAACATGAAAGAAAGAAAAGAAAAGCATGATTTTGCAATTGCATATGTCTATAAAGCAAAAAATATTATTTTGCAATTGCAATGTCCATGATAAAAAAAACATGATTGCATATCAAGAAGAAATTGATATTCTACCAACTAATCCACGATTTCAGAGAAATCTAATGTCGTGACATTGTTTAAACATGAAATATATTTTGTTTAGATAGTACCAAAAATTAATTGAGGATTAAACAATGTGTTATTAGGGAAATAACCTAAATCATAAAATACATAATAAATTATTTACAATGCTAAATTTACTATAAATACTACCCATTAATATATCATGTAACAAAAATACTCTCACCTCCTTCCATTTTGCATTGCTTTTTTGCAGTCTAAATGCCTCATTGTGTATTAAATAGAAAATAATGTTTAGTCAATTCATAAGAAATTATTTAACCATAAAAATGGTGATTCATGCGTCTAAGTATAATGTATAATGTACGCTCTTAAGTATGACATATTTTGATATGTTTTGGTATGAAAATTCACGTGAATGTGTAGTCACATCTGTTGGATTTGTATACTGGAAGCAATTTTGGTTGAGCTTGTATACAATGTTTCATGTTACCACTATTACAATCACCTATCTGAATTGTTTACTTGATTGCATATGTATGTCCCTTTATCTCATATATAAGTTAGATCATACGATTGTGTTGTAGATCACGAGTCTGTATGATTGGTCGAAGCTTAATGAGATATAAAAAGTATCTGGCGGGAGACAACTTGAGGACGAGTTGTCGGTATAGGCTGCGGTATATATAAGAGTGACTTGACTTAGTTGCTTGTCTATCTTGGTATGTCTCGGCGTATTGATGTGAGATGAGTTCTTCTATCGGACCGTCGTAAAGAACCTAGATCTCGGTGACTTCGTTGATCTAAACCTCGATAAGGTATTAGGTAGTATGAGTTCTTGACCAACACTTTGACTTGTTATGGGTGAGGTTACATGAGATAACCAAGATTCTACTGCATCTTGGGAGGTGGCGGTCTTGTATGTCATGCTAGTTACACTGTGTCGAGTCACCGTATCCTTTTAGGATGATGGCGTCCCTTAAGGAGCTCAAAGGTTTATTGTACTAAACCCCGCAGTTGAGTTATCTCAAGTACAATAATGAGGTTGAGTGGTACTACTTAAGGAATTAAAGTAATTAATTATTTTAAGCGATCGAGCAGCGTAAATAATTAATGGACGTCTGATATCTTAAATCACGGATTCGTTAAGTCTAAATCTGAGCAGGCTCAACTTCGAGGAAATAAAGGGGTAAGTCAGCATTTATTCTCTAGTGGCATGAATAAATGTTTATGAATTAATTTATGTTCTGGGCTGAACATAAGATAATTAATTTATTTGAGACCCATCTTTATTCCTTGCATTTGATCCCTGGGCTGGCCCATCCAGGCCTGGAGCTTAGAGAAATTCGATCACTTCCTTGTAGAGTCTCTCTGGGACTCTGTCTTGATCCTCTCTATCTTAAGTGATATTATTATATTTATTAGATATGCATAAATCCTATCGTGATAGGATTTAGGGTTGCATTATAAATATAAGGTGAGAGAGAAAATCAAAGGCTAATGCTTAGCTAGAATTTTCGAGAATCACACCATTCCAAATAGTGAGATTTTCGAAAACTTCAAAGAGATGAAGAAGGCTAATTTCTATAGCACTCTCTATAGATTGTCCTCACTCGACATTGGAGTTTAGGCAATCGGATACGATCGAGAAGAACAAAGCGAGTCTTGATCGATTCTTTCCGATAAATTTGCGGGTAAACACGAGAAACACCAGCGTGTTGCAATTAATTATATAGGTGCATACTAGGTATATAATCAATGTATGGTGAATTAAACATCGAAGATAGATCCTCGGGAGAGGTTAAAATCGAATTTCCTATAGTTGGTATCGAGCGGGTTCGAATCTTGGCTATGTTGGATTAATTCACGTTTGATTATAACGTGCGTAATTAATTAATTGTGAATCGTAGCTCATCGTGGCTCGTTTTATTTTAGTCGGTTTTGTTTTTCTGCACGAGAAAATCCGTGGTTAGATTAGATTTTTCTTGTAAATCTTATCTAAAGAAGAACGAACAAAAGCATGAAGAGCGAGATAGCGAAAGGCATGCCGAAAACCACGCTTGCGGCACGGACGGCGTCTGAGGCGGCAACTGCGTGGCGTGCTCGGCAGCTCACGGACACGCCGCCGACGGTATGCGTGTTTCTCGGCGGCTCTCGGGTGGGCGAGGACACGGCAGGGCGGACCTCGGCGGCCTCGGCGGTCGCGCCCGAGCGCTGGGCTATGTCGGCGGATTGGCGGGTTTCCCTCGGAGGTCGAGGCGGCGCGACGTACTCGGCCGCGGGTGCTGTCGCGCGCGATGACACCACGGCGAGCCCGGCATGCGATCACCTAGCAGGTTTGTCGGCGATCGGGTGGAGTCGGCGGCGGCTCGGTGGGCGGGCGTGCGGGCGTCGCGGTTTCCACGGATGCCTCGGCACGCGTCTTGGCGGCGTGCACGCACGCAGCGCTCGGCGAGGCTCGGCAGGCTTCGGCGGCATCGGCGGCGGGCGTGTGATTTCTCGACAGATCGCGCTCGGTGACTCGATGGCCTTTGGGCGGCAGGCGCCACGATTCTCACGCGGAAGCCTCGGCAGCACTCGGCGACACCCTCGACAGATCGTTGGGCGACAACGCGCGAGTCGCGCGCAGGTTTTCTCGGCAGATATCGACACTGTCGCGCGAGCGACTCGGCGGCGACCCGGCGTGGCGGGCGGTCTCGGCGAGCAGGCGGCACGTTGCGTGGGGCCTCGGCCGGGATCTGTGACGATGCTCAATGCTCCTCGGCAAGCTGGGCGCGCGGTTTTCTCGACGGGCTCGGCGACGATATCTCGGCAAGAAGCACGACGAGGCGGGTGGGGTGGGCGGCGGGTGAGTTGGGCGTGCATGTGGGCTGTGTCCTAACGCGTGACCCGTCCATTGGGCCGACCCGGCCCGTTTTCGACCTAGACCCGATTTTTCGGCCCGGTTCGGCCCGATCCGGTGTTTCGGCCCGTTTTCGATTTTTCATCCCAAATCTAGTTTTAACGAATCCGGTCCGTGCCGCAATGGCGAGCCCGTTTTGAGATTTTGAAGATCACGAACTTTGCAAATTATGTAATAAATTAAGCGACGATTTTTTATCGTTGAAAGCATGTAAGTGGATGTTTAAATTATCAAAAGCATGCTATGTATGTTTTATTACGTGAATAAACATATTATATGTTTTCGTGATTAGGATCCGCATAGTAAGCATGCTAGGTTTATCGCGCGTTTTTCAAGCATATTTTAGAATTCTGCGAGCATGTTTTACATGTTGAGTTCTATAGAAAAGCATGCTAGTATTACATGATCTACATGGACAAACCTTTTGAAATAAAAAGACTAAGCAAGGAACCCGACATATTAATTTCTAAAATTAAAATGTCGAGACCTCCTTGTTTAATCTCTAAACAAAGTGATACGCATTGTGATGGCGATCACGCGCGTGGTTTGCTTGCCTTTGTTTATCATAAGTTTGTTAGATGAGATTTCTAAGTAAAACATTTAATCTATTGAGAAGTGGGAGTTTCATGTATGCGATCCACACACGTGAACTGCAGATATCGATTTTCATAAGTTCTCTAGAGATAGATTTAAAATGAGATAACAAAGGAATTTGGATTGGGCGGTATGGTCTAGTGAGTATGCTAATTCTAAGAATTCATTTTCTTTATTAAAATTGTGGTCATTGCTTGACATCACCTCAGTACAACTTCATGAAGTCCTTCTTGTGATAGTGATGTGGTCTAGTAAGGTCGATCATTAATTTCATTGTCGTAAGGATAAGTTGACATGGATTGAAATTAAGCGACTAAAGGTATATTTTAGTGCAGGTGAGGGATTCATGTGTGGCGTCCCATACAGCGTGGCTTGCATGTGAAATTCCTTGGGCGATTGGAGGTTCAATTAATATTGTTTTATCAAAGGTTACAATATTATTATTACAATTATGTCGATCGTATGTATGTGTTTACATTACTTTTCGGATATGTCTCTTACACGATTATCAATATGCTCGTACAAAATCCTCTATCCGGTTAAAATTTTATCGAGTGGAAGCGAAACATAGAATATGTTCTTATCATTGAAGAACACATGTTTGTTCTCACTCTCCCAAACCCGATGCCACTTCTTGACGCGCGTCGACTAATGAGCGGTCAAGCGGACTTTGGCATAAGTCGAACAATATGGCCAAATGCTATATGATGACTACAATGTCCAAAGGCTTGCATTGCTGACATCGATCGATAGCGAGCCGATTGATGAAATATGGTGAATCTCGAGTATGTTTGGGCGATCGGATCGGACGATTCGCTTCCACATGAGAGAAATCTTGGCGTGTAAGATGGAAGAAGGTAGTTCGGTCCATGAGCATATCTCCCACATGACTCGTCTGTGGATAGTCTTGATCGGTTGGGAGGAGGTATTGACCAGCCAAGGTCGATATCATCCTCGACACACCTGCCAAGTCTTTTAAAATTTTCGGCGTGAGCGATCATGAGAAAGACCGGTATACACTTAGTCGGTTGCTTAATGATCTAGTGGCGCGGAAGGTCATGGGCAAAGGGCACATGCCGCTAGCACGTCTAGGGGCCCAAATTTCCCGTTGAAAAATGGAAGAATAAAAAGGGCGACAAAGGTGGTAGAAACAAAGGAACTAGTGGGAGTAGTGGGAGCAAGAACATATACGCCACGAAGTCTTGAAAAAGCCAAAGAAGATGGGTTAGTGCTTCAAGTGCGGCAAGGCGGGCATTGGAAGGCCAAGTGCCCTATGCTCAAGGCTCAGTGCGCCATTTGCTTTAATGCGGAAACATGTTTAGCGACTTGTTCTACTCGTTCATGGGTGGTAGATACAGGTGCGATCATGTTTGTTACACCTTTAGGGTTCCTGCGGACAAAGGAGCTGCATGATGGCGAAATAACGATCTCCATGGGCAGCCTTGGCGAAAGTCGGGGCGTTGCGATCGAGAGATGTTTCTTTATGTTTGATAGAACAATTTTAGTATTGAAAGACGTTTATATATGTGAGGTTTGTTGGAACCTTATTTCCGTTTCTAAACTATTTATTCATGGATTCTGATTGTTTTTGATAGTGGTGTTTCTATCATAAGAAATAACGAAGTTATACGTGGTGGCACTTTATATAATTAAGCTTTATACTATTTACGCGAACATAATACCTTTAATTATATTACATCTACTTCAAACCTTAAAAGAAAGTTTTCTTAGAAGATGACACCACATTTCTCGGCATCTTAGATTAGGTCACATCAATCTAAATAGGATCCAAGGCGGCTAAGAATGGGCGTTGGGTGATATCACGGTTACTCTGTTCCCATCTGCGAATCCTGTATAGAAGGAAAGATGTCGACCGGACCCTTCAGCGAAGGGTTATAGAGCCAAAAAGTGTTGGAGCTAGTCCATTCGACATGTGTGGACCTATGTCCACAAGCTCGTGGAGGTATGCAGTATTTTGTCACTTTCATTGATGATTACTTAAGGTACGAATACATATACCGCTTGGCGTAAGTGCAGAATGCTGAGAAATTCAAAAGAATTTAAGGCGGAAGTGGAGCGAAGCTTGGTAAAATTATCAAGTCATCTGCATTCACGATCGCGATGGCGAATACCTAAATAACGAGTTTATGGACTATTTGGTGCGGTGTGGGATTACCTCCACTTCACACCAAGACACCACAATGAAAATGGCGTGTCGGGCGATGAAATATGACTCTTTTAGAAATGGTTAGATCGATGATGAGTTATGCAACATTGCCTATTTAGTTACGGGGTATGCTTTAGAAGCAGCGACATACTTGCTAAATCTAGTACCATCAAGTCGATCGAAAGACCCCTTTCGGGTTGTGGTTTGGGCGTAGCTGGTTTAAACCACATAAGGATATGGGCGATCCGGCATGTGTCTTTGAACAAGAAGGCGACAAGTTGGAGTCTAGATCGATGCAAGGTACATTTATTAGCTATCTGGGGAACAAAGGGTGGTTATTTCTATAGTCCTAAAGATCGAAGGTTATTATTAGCACTAATGCTCGATTCTTAGAAGGGACTATATGAAAACCATAAATCCAAAGTTGAAATCATTCTTGAGAATTAGAAGATGATCTTATTCGTCATCGATTAAACCAAAGGTGCGAGATATCGTGTCTAGTGGAAGGATCGACACGAGATACTTGAAAAATTGAAGTGGGTCGAGTTCCATTGGAGATACTGAGCCGTCTGGTGGCACCTATCTAGCAAGTTGTGCAGATGAGAACCACAAGTTATTGCACCCACCATTGCCATTGTGCGATGGCGCTGAGTCGTAGTGGGAGGTTTGTTCGTCGACGAGCGATTTATGTTCGTGGGTGAATCTTGGTTTAATCCCGAAAGCGGCGGCAATAATCGACCAATGGACATACGGTGAAGCGATCTGAAGACATTGATGCAAGATCATGGCACACGCTATGGACTTAGTAATTGAGTCCATAACTGACTATGGATGTATCTGAAAAGACACCTCTACCGGATGGCGAGGAAGACATAGGTAGTAAGTGGGTATCTGAGAGGAAGAGATTCGAGATGGAGGTTTAGGCTTTTAAAGCGGACTTGTGACGAAGGGTACACTCAGTTGAGGGCATCGATTTCGATGAGATCTTTTCGCTGTAGCAATGCTCGAGTCCATTAAATTCTTACGGCCATAGCGACTACTTAAACGCGAGGTTTGACAAATGGATGTGAAAACCGCTTTTCTAAGCGGTTACCTTGAAGAAGGTAGAGACATCTATGTCGCAGCAACCAGAATGTTATGTGGTGAAGGGTGAAGAGCATCTAGTATGAAAGCTTAAAGTCCATTTATGGACTTAAACAAAACTTCACGATCCACGGAACTTCACGCTTGCGGGTGGTAAAGTCCTATGGATTTACCAGGTTGCTAGAAAGTTGTGTGTATTGTTTAGATGGTAAAACAACAAGTATATATATCGTATCCACGAGGGACCGCAACTCGAGAACACAACGAATAATCAGCGAGAATCTTGATTATTATTCGGGCAACAAAATATCGAGAGAAATAATAATAAAACTAGACTCAAAATATAAATAAGGAATAAAATCGGATGTAAAAGGCCTCGACCATAGGGATGTAGTTAACCTAACTTGATTCACACAATTAACTATTAATTTGTTTACCAATTTAATCAATATTCATATGAAGGATCACTAATGTAACTATAGTTTCCGTCGGAATGACTTCTAGTAGTAGGTTAGCCTAAACTCTATCTTTGTTGGGTCTCGAGAAAGTAAGCTAATTTCAACACACAAAGATTTAACCTCCTCTGATTCCTTATCTCACTGGTCTCAAGGCAAAAGCGTATTATGAATTCAAGATATCGATTATGCAATTAATTCCGCCAGGACATCAATCACATAATTAGTATGCATCAATATTGGCCAAATACCAACACATGAGAATTAAAGCCAAGAATTATAAATCATGAATGTGATGGCAAAATAGTATCAATAGATCAAGTTTACGAATCTAGTCAGACATACAAACCCTAGGATCAATGCGAATTTAGCTACGCATAATTAAATTACTAAAGCAATAAATAAACAAAAATAACATAAGCGAAAATAGATAAATAAAACCATATGATTCCGATGAACAATTAGAACAAGCTGGATCAAATCAACTTGAATTCTCTAATAAAACTAATTATAAAAGCGGGAGAAACTAAAGCGGGCGTAAGCGAATTCTAAAAGCGAAACAAATAAAATGTATTATGCAAAAATGTGCGAAAGAAATAAATGAAAAGGAAAAATGTGTTTTGCTCTCGATCTACATGAATGTGCGCAATATGTATATCTGAAGCCTGGGTCCTCATAACACGTGTTAGCACCTTTTCCACGAAGAAGGTCTCATGAAGTGTCGAAATGCTACAAAACCATTGCTCCTCTAGAGTTAGCCTCTCGACCAAAGGTCGCGAGCACGTCTCATGACGTAATTCCTAACGTCTTGCGACTTCATTGTTTAACCGTTCTCTCGTTCGAACTCCGAATTGTGATCCGTTTGCTCCTACGGACTCCTTCGAGATGCTCTTTAACATAGTAAACTTTGAAAATCCATCCTTGTCAAATCCATTTCATCATATTCAACGTTGTTTTCAAACAGTTCTTCTTCACATGAACTCGCGACTGGGCTAGTGATTCCTCTTTATCGTGATCCACCTTTTTAACATCAAAACATGTGCTAAAATGACACGAAATACACACGGCATAATATCTTCCAAGGTAAACATAAATACATCGAAAGACAGCTCAAAAGATCACTAATCAATTAGAAACGAAACGAATATAACCTTATAAATCAGGCAAAATTGAGGCTTATCAACTCCCCCAAACTTAACCTTTTGTTTGTCCTCAAACAAATCAGAACAAAGGAGAGCGACCAAAGGCGGGCGAAAAGTCGAGCGACAAAAGCAATAAGCCTCGAGCAATAAGCAATAAACGATTCACTCAATTGAATCAAATCACAACATCTTTCGTTAAACTCCACACATCATAATAATCATAAGCATAAGCCTTCTCAAACTTGAATCCTCACGACATGGATATATATATATATAAGAAATCTCAAACACTCAAGTGTATTAAGGAGGATGTGTATACTCTCAAAGTTTAAAAACACATGGAATCTACCATAAGGTTGCAAATCGTCTAATTCTCCATTGCTCAAATATGTGCTCAAGAACTAAGATCAAAAATGACTTATACAAGGTTATAATGTAGGCTCTTTGGTAAGGTAGGATATATTTAGGCTAAGTGACTCATAATCCCATAATGAAAACACCATAAGTATCATAAGACACAATTCCCAAACTTTCACAATTTATTTCAATTCTCCATACGAAGAAGTCATTTTTCTTTAAACACTCTATAATTATCATATAAGTGATATACTCATCTCAAGCACTAGCTACTTACCCATTTATGTTCTTTTCGCACACTTGTGCCAACTCTTTTATTCTTTTTTTTTTCGAACTTATATGGGTAAACAACTATTTTTAATTATCACTTTCTCATCATAAATTTTCTTTCTTTCCTTTCTTTTTCTCAGCCCTCAATTTCAAGCAACCAAATATCACTAACTACATAACCCAACCCATGACTATATGGAAGAATAAGGTAGGCTCAAACGGGTTCATCAAAGGATAATAAAATAATAGGTTAGTGTTTGGATAGTGTATAGGATAAGAAAAGAATGCCTAATATCATCTCATAATTCTTAAGCACGTCGATGTAACCTCGAAAAACAACGGAGCAAGTTCTAGAAACACGTGATCGATCTAAATTTAGCGAGGTAATAAATGCGGTAAGAACACGGTTCGTGGTTCGATCTATGAATAAGATCTCGTCCACGGGAGAGAGAGTATTGTGTATTGATAATATGAGGGTGATTACAAGAATTGTAGATGATCCTTTTCCTTTGATCTAGCCTCTGTTTATACACAACTATAATGACCTGATCTCGAATCCCGGATCTATTCTAAGATAGGTTTGAATCTATCTCTTCTCTACTAGGATTCTCTTAGATATGGCGAATCTTACACGTTCCCATGGCTTTAGGGTGCTCTTGGGCGAACTTCGTTTGGCGAGCTTGATGTCGGGTTTATTTATATTGGGCACGATGCTTGGGCACAGGAGTTGGGCCGTATCTATCATCCCAAAAGGCCTGAGATGAGGTCGCTGATGGGTTTGG
>JAODLM010000220.1:0-122446 GCA_036937905.1 Salvia rosmarinus
ATACTTTGAAGCAAGGACTAAGATGTATATGGATGCATGTAAGGATAATCGCAGCATACATAAAAAAAAAACAAACAATTGATGACCCCATAAAGTGAACTACCCGACCCCGATTTGAAATTGCAGCAGACAAGGACATGCTAAATATTCGACAATACCTCCTATATGGAGCCAATTGTAAAATTCTGTAAGAGCTTGGAGAACTTTTGCGAACAAGCGGAAGCTAAGATCATATATAGGTAAAGACGTACTTAGCACCAAATTTATCCCTCCTTACCAAGCTCATACTTAGAACTTACCTCGGTGCACATGCATCTCACCCTTACCATGATGACCCTCTCTCATATGATCGATACATAAACATTGACGAGTCTTACCCATAGTGTATACCCGGTAAGTACAACGACGAGCATAACCCACACCCAAGCCAAAAGGTAGATTATACTCCATCTCAACCCCGACGACCTCTTAGGGCCAACTTTTCTCCTACCATAGTCGTGCTTATCACCCTATTGTGGTGGGACACGACACTCGCCAAACAACATCGCGTGATACACATGAAAAATTGGAGATCTCAAATCCTCAATGCAACCATGTGATCACGTCTGCACTCAACATCTTCCCGAATACATTCGACCCTTTTTGTGCACTTTACAGGAATTCAAGAAGTTGATTCCAATGTCCTTATAAGAATGACATTGAGTCTTTCATTATAGCAACCATCTATCTCGTCGATGATTTAGACTATGTTGTTGTTGTTGGAGCCCTCAAAAAAAATCTGCCACCAACCTTTTCCATGAAAAATCCACGTTCTTGCCCGAGAACCCACGACCCCGAGATGGACCCTTCACAATAATAAGTCGTTCTCCATCACTATTTCTTACCTCAATTTCGCTATTTGTATCCCAGCACTGCATGCGCGGACGATGCTAGAGACCCGATACTATAATATAGGAACACATCCCATCGCGGTTTAGCTTATCTTTCTAACAAATTTCTTTAAAAAATAAGCCCGGTGATGCTTTCCCCTCGAACAAGAACTTTATGTTCCCTATCATAGTATTGCTCGACCCATTTCTATGACCCGACTATTGGGGATAGCCACATCTTCCAAGATTTTCCTCTCATACGCAACAATAATGATGTTCTTTTTGAAATCTAGTTATGTGACTCTCACGCCGTCTTTCGCACCTCTTGGTGTCCCCAATTTCTTGGTCCGATCAAATGATGACAACCACCATAAGTTCAAAGTGTGACGACCGACTTTCCAATGAAATACGGATCATATGGATCGTCACGGTATGATAAGCGGCGTGAAATAAACATAGCTAATCAAGGCGATCAACCAATCAACTACTTAATAACGCATAGGTTAAAGGGATAAACCATCGATACCAACTCAAGTCGTAGAAGGACTTGTCGAAAGGGTTCGAGGTTGAACATAACTTGATCGGGGTAGAATTTAAAGTCAGTGCGACCTCCAATTCAATACGGAAATAAGCAATTATAATCAAAACATTAATAATATCGAGTTAGGCGGCAATTAAGCGTGTGGACATGCATATGACGATGCATGCCCGAGGTTAGAAACCTTTCTAATTAAGCATCAAAAATAGCGCTACTCTGCGCCCACCTCGCACCCATCATCGATCCTTGCTCAACACGCGTCAAAAGCGAAATGCGGGGCTAAGTACAAAAGTACTCGGTGGACTCGTTGCCAAAACATTTTCTTTGTCAAAGTTATTAGCGCCCACAATAGCGCATGAGGATTTTGGTTAAAGACTCATGCTATCAAACTGTTTATCGTTTTCCAGCGTTCGGCGAACTATTTCATTCACGTTGTTTCCATATCGATCATTCATTCATTCATTCGCGCACTATGGGTGGCCACCTACACATAGTCGCCGTGACCGATCGAGTAGCTAACCTTAACACACGGTCACGTGTACACAATCCGAGTTAGTCCTTAACTAAGTCGGATCCGATCGTTACCCTTTTTAGCGTTGGTGGACCAACACGTTCACATACCACATTGATATACCAATCTCGGATAGGATAACAACAAAACATAAACATTTGGCGATCGATAACATTTCATGTGATAATATTTCATAAAGCTTTGTAAAACATGCTTTGAGATATGCATAACATTTTCGTTTCAAGAAAGCCCACTGCTAATCAAAGCTTAGTGGTTCTAAATGAGCGGGGTGAGTATCCTTCCTCGGCAACTTCGCCCGTCGAACCCTTCATAAGAAAATAGCCGTTCTTAGGTTCTTTCTATCGATCGATGGTCGCTTTATAAATTACGACTTTAAAGTTCCCAATTAGGGTTTCTTTATGATTTTATGTGATTGTTTTAAGATAATTTCTATTATCTTACATCCCCAATTCTCAAGCTATATTACCTCGTCGTTCATAGGTGAACTTGATTATGAATCACATATTCGAGTCTATCCTTGACTCTTAACCTTAGTTTTATTATAACGTTATTACGTTATAGGTTATCGATAATCAAATTATGATTGGTAAATTAGGATATTCTCAAGCCACTAACTAGACTTAACAATTATAGTTCGTCTAGTAGGTTATGTTGACGACTTGTCGTATTACGATAATTAAAGAGAATATTGACTTACAATTCAGTGGACATATGCTATCATGTAAGTAATTAGTACTTAAGAATAAATGAAGTACTTGGAATATTAACTCGGCTTTTGAGACATAAGGATCGACATCTTATGTTGAATCGTTGCTTACACATTCGACATTGTCTATTTAACTTAACTTCATGGGAGGTTACATATGTCGTATAATCGTTATTCATTATCGAGTTGTGTTTACGCCCACTAATATCGTATTGAGTTGTCGTTATTGAATATTAACGTTGTAGCTCGACTTTTGGTTTTCTAACGTAGGAACTCACGTTTGAGTATCCTTTCATTAATAAAAACCTAATTTGTGTCTAACTTGATTCTCGTTTATTAGTCTTAAGTTATCGAAATTGGTCGATTTCTTTTGGATTCTCGTTCATATAGTATTATGTTGTTTACGTTCGGGGTTTTGGTTTGTCGGTTCAACATAAACATAAACATTCACATCAACAAAACCATACACAACATAAACTATACTAAGCATTAGAAAACCTAATTTCTAATGTAATACACAATCATTGTGTAAGTGTGCATAAGTGTTCCATTCATCCACCTTAATCACAACCACTCGTTCTAAGTTTATAATTAACTATCATAGCATCATTTAACATTAGAATCGAACTCATACTTAGCCATTTTATTACGTTTTCGATAATTAGCAACAATTAGCATATGTATCCAATAAATTCCATAAAATCATGTTATACTCCTATCATACTATAAAATTTAATTATCAACTCAATATCATCATATAAAATTTTAAACCATAGGTTAAAATTCTTAAAACTTTCGGCAATTTCAAATCAACAAGCTTTGGTGTTCAATAAATTCCACAAAAATTATTTCATGCTTATACTATATACTAAACATGAAATATCACTTCATATCATGCATTAAAATTTTAAAACCATGCTTTTCATCCTTAAACATTTCGTAATTCACAGAACATACATATATATTTTCAATAAATTCCAATCTTGCACAATATGGTTATATATGTAATAGCATGTAATATTAACACCAAACATTTACCAATATTCATAATATTACACATCCTATTATTTTCAACAATAAAAATCAAATAAATAACTACATATATATATATAATTCCACGGTTCCTTTAAAAAAATAGGAGAGGTGTTTGAATAAATTCAAGGTTAATGTATGATGTTCATATCATACCTAAACACCATATCTCAACTATTTTCCTCAACCAAAATCAAACAACAAATATATATATATATATATATATATATATATATATATATATATAGTATTATATAGTATTCGGTCATTTCAAGAATAAATAGGAGATGTGTTTCAAAATCCCAAGATTTATATATGATGTTCACATCATATATTAAACACCATATCTCAACTATTTTCCAAAAAAATTAAAATCAAAGCTTAAATAAAGCCCGATAACTCACGGCTTTTTTTAAAAAAATTCCAAAAATTACAGAAAAATTATGATATTTATTATACATGCTTATAACACATTAGCAAGTAACAATATCAAATAACATTCACAAAATCATGCTTTAACATATTTAAAAATAAATAAAGCATAAATCGAAAAAATATAAACATGCTCCAAAATTATGAAATTTTTACAGTAGCCTTAGAACATTATTCTAAGCATTTTTCATTCATGGCTTAAGAGCATTTGAAGGCTCTAAAGTCACGAAAATAAATGAGGAGCAAACTAGGGTTTTTAAACCCAAAAATTCAAAATAAAAATTCCACTCCATTAGGATGGAAGAGGATGATGAATAATACCTTCCTATGGTCTTAGAAGGATTATTTGAGTGTGGGAGAGGTTGGGGAGGGAGGATTTAGTGTTGGGAGTTTGAAAAGTGTAGAGAAATTTGAAAATGAGAGAAAAATGTGCAAGGTGAATGAGGTCTGACCTTGAACGTCTCTCCCTTGTTATTACAGACCTAAGAGCTGTCATTTCCCATTTGGGGTGGTCTTGGTGGTAGTTGGGAGGTGGATTGGTCAAATTACCCGTTTTGGTATGTTATCTGAGCTCTTTAAGTTTTAACGCACTTTCGATCGATTTCTCGGAACCTTAAGGTTCTATCTTATTAAATAGCCTTTAAAGACTTATTTTAATGTTCATAAAAATTTCACGAAGTTCGGACGTCGTCCGATAAGTCAATCAGAGTTATCGCGGAAAAAGCGGCGTTCGGCGATTAAAAATATGCCCATTCAAAATTCTATTGAATTTTGAGCTTTCATAAATAATTTGAGTCTTATAAAGCATATTTTATTGATTTAGACCCTCGGTTCGAGTTTGGTCGTTCGGATCAATTTAGGGTTTTCGGTATATTTTACCGGCGTTCGGTTAAGTTCTTGAAATTCCTTGAAATTGATTCTTATAATTTCTAAATTCATAATAAATTATTCCTTCATGATTTTGGTTGTTATCATCATTTATTACGATTAGCACGGATGGAAGTTGTTAGGCTCGTAAATAGTGTTTTAAGGCGGCCAGGGCAAGTATGCCGAAAATTCTCATTCTTTGCATTCTCACATGTTTTCGTGTGAGGATTCTAAAATGAAATCCGTTCGTGGAGATTCATTCTCGATCTTTCATTCTATGTTCGGGCTACTCGGAAAACCTGTCCGGTGGGACTAGTTATCGATTTTGATTTCTTTAGTATTCGATCTCGAATCGATTCTAATTCGTTTCATTGGTTTCCTTAAACATAATTAAGGTCTAAGAACCACAACTAAGTGATTCAAACATCACTAATAAAAGTTTTAAATTTTTGGGTTATTACATACCGTCACTTAAAATAAATTTAGTCCGAAATTTGCTAACCTGGAAAAGATCTGGATATTTCTCCTTCATAGCTGATTCTAGCTCCCGGGTTGCTTCTTCTTGACCATGGTGTCTCCATAGAACTTTCACTAGCGGTATCTCTTTGTTCCTTAGCTTTTGGATCGTCGGTCCAAAATTTTAGTAAGCGGTTCTCGTAACTCATATTGTCATCGAGGACAATATCGGTCGGTGGTATCACATGGCTGGGATCATGTATGTACTTTCTTAGTTGTGAAACATGGAACACATTGTGCGTTTCCAAAACTTGGCGGCAATCAAGTCGTAAGCCGGCGGTCTATTCTCTCCGAATTTCATAGGGTCTATGAAGCGTGGTGTAACTTCCTTTGATTCCGAATCTCACGATCCCTTTAGATGGAGAAATTTTCAAGAAGACCTTGTCTCCTCTTCAAAATGTAGCTCGTGCGGCGCTTGTCGGCGTCGACGACTTCTGTCGGTCTGGGCCTCCTTGATCCGTTGGCGGATCATCGCCGCGATCTCAATCATTTCTCCCACGAGTCGGTCCTAACACTCTTCTTTCTCCCACTTCATCCCGGTAAAGTGGTGACCGACATTTCCTTCCGTAAAAGCGCTTCGTGCGGGGCCATTCAATAGTCGCTTGGTAGGCTGTTGTTGTGGCGAATTCCACAGTGGTAACACTTGTTCCCAACTTTCTCCTCTATCGGGGACAACGGTCCTCGGCATGTCTTCAACGTTTGAATGGTCCTCTCGGACTGTCCGTCCGTCTGCGGATGGAGCAGCGATCTTGAAATGTAGTCGTGTCCCAGGTTCCTTTTGTAAACTCATCCGAATCGGGCGTAAATTTGAATCTCTATCGGGCGTGATAGTCTTTGGAACTCCATGTGAGCGGATAACTTCTCGAGCGTACAAGCGTGCTAGTCATCGACCCGTGTGTTATTGGAATGGGTAGAAATCGCGCTCTTGGTCGGTCGATCAATGATGACCCAAATAGCGGTATTCCCTTTTGTGATTTGGGTAGCCGGTAACAAAGTCCATGGCTATATCGTCCATTTCCATTCCGGTATGTCTAGCGGTTGTAAGGTCCCATCTGATCGTTGGTGGAGTGCTTTCACTTGTTGTACGTCAAACAACGTTCCACAAATGAAGCCACGTCTCGCTTCATTCCATCCCACAAAATTTCTCTTTGAGGTCTTGGTACATTTGGTCTTTGCGGGGTGTCTTGGTATAAGAAGTCTCATGGGCTTCCTTCAAGATTTAAACTCTGAAGTTCTTACGTCTTACGGGCATACACTCTCCGTCATACAACAAAACATTATCTGTTGCTACATAAAATTCTTGTGGTTATTGTCCTTAATCTTAGCTCGTATTTCCTCTAGCTTCTTGCTCTTCCTCACGAGCTTCTAAGATTCGGACTCTTAAGTCGGGATTGCAATCAATGTTGCAATCTGACCCTCTATCGTCGAGAGGCAGACCTCGACTTGATGTTCATCCTCTGAAATTCTTTTATAAGTATTTCCTCATGGTGAGGAGACATCCCAAACTAGGATGGGATTTACGACTCAAGGCATCGGCTACAACATTAGCCTTGCACGGGTGGTAATTGATACCACGGTCGTAATCTTTCACTAGTTCTAACCATCTCTGTTGCCTCGTGTTAAGATCTTTACGCTCAAAGAAATATTTGAGGCTCTTATGGTCGATATAGATCTCATCTAACTCCATAAAGGTGATGCCTCCATATTTTTAGGGCATGTCGACCATTGCTAATTCCGGTCGTGCGTGGGATAGTTCAACTCATGTGGCGTAATTGCCTTGAGCGTAAGCAATAACCTTACCTTCTTGCATTAGTACACAACCTAGTCCATTCTTTGAAGCATCCGTGTAGATTGTGTATTCTTTATACGCCTCGAATGCTTGCTAGTGCAGTCTTGTCGTCGATAACTCCTTGATCTCACGGAAACTAGCCTCACTCGGCGGTCGGTGTACTTGATTCCTTTCCTCAGCAGTTGGGTCATGGGTGGGGCTATCGTTGAGAATCCTTGATAAATCTTCGATAGTAGCGGCGGTCCTAAAACTCAATTTCATTCGGGTTCTTTAGTGACTCCCGTTCTCGAGCTATGTCGATCTTGAGGGTCTACTTTGATTCCTCGGCGGACACAATGTGACCCAAAATGTCGCCGCTAACAAAACTCACACTTGCTAAACTTGGCGAAGAGTTGCTCTTGCCTTAACGTTTGTAGCACAGTTCTCAAGTGCTCTTTGTGTTCTTGGTTATTCTTAGAGTATATTAGGATATAGTCTATGAACACTAGGGCGAATTTGTCTAAGTATGGGTGGAACACCACATTCATAATATCCATAAATCTTGCCGGGGCATTTGTAAGTCAAAGGGCATCACGATGAATTGAAATGACCATACCTTGTGCGGAAAGCCGTTTTGGTACATCCTCGGTCTAATCCTCAATTGGTGATATCCGACTTTAGATCTATCTTTGAAAAGACTCACTGCTCCTTTAAGTTGATCAAGCGGATCGTCGATTCGAGGCGAGGGTACTTATTCTTAAGAGTTATCTTGTTTAACTCTCGATAGTCTATGCACGTCCTCGATGTACCATCCTTCTTTTTCACGAAAAGGACGGTGCTCCCATGGAACCTGCTGGGTCTAATGAATCCTAACTCGAAGAGTTCTTGCGGTTGGATCTTTAATTCCTCAAGCTCTTTTGGTGCCATCCGGTATGGAGCTTTTGACAGGGGCGAGAACACGGTTCGAGTCGATCGTGAACTCGATCATCGGTTTGGCGGTAATCCGGTGGTTAATGCGGAAACACATCGGGATACTCCTTCACGATCGGGCGTCTTCTATCCTCCTCTCATTCGATCTTCTTCTTGGAGGTAAGCGAGGTAGGCATGGTTCTCGGTCTTGTTCGACAGCGTCCTTGCTTGTAGTGCGGATATAATTGGAACTCTCCTCCCATGTTGATCCGTGAAAGTCGGTGGATTCCTCTCGGGGTGTTGGAAAGAAATTTTCTTTCATTACAGGGATGGTCGCACTATGTTCGGTTAACCAATCCATTCCTAGGATTATGTCCACATCCGTCATAGGTATGGCGTGAAGGTTATCTGTCATGACCTTAAGTGAGCTAGTCGAGCTCTGGGTTCGAGCATATGTGGGTTACCGTTCTTATGCCTCCTCTTGGAGAAGAAATTCTCATGATTTGTTCGGTAGCGTTTAGGATCTAATCCTAAGTTCTCTCGCATGCTTGAAATAAAAGAGTGCGGCGCGATGTCAAGCAGTGGGATAACGGTGGTGGAGGTATTCCCATACACCTGAGTTTCCTTGGTTCCTTGGCGGCTCTTGCGGAACTCTCTTTCTGGTTGAGGCGTAGGCCTCTCGCTTCTTTGAGGCGGTTGTTGTTCTTGATAAAGTTGTTGTGGTTCTTTGCTTGCTTCTTCTTTCTTTGTTGTTGTTGTTGTTCTTGTGGTTGCGGTTTGGGGTTTTGTCGATCTTCTGCTGCGGTTATCGCCATTGTTGTCGTCGTTGCCGCCGTGGTTGATATAGTCGTTGATTCGGTGATAATCTTGAGCAGGGGCTGTTGTTGGATCGGTTGAGCTTGGATAGCCGGACGGTTGGACTTGGTTGGGCACATTCGGACGACCATTTCCTCCTGGCGTGTCGAGGCGATCCACAGGTAGTGGCCGCCAGCCACACTTGAAGCATCCGTCATTCGTGAATCGCATGCCCCTTATGACTCCTATGGCACAGGGCACATGGGGAGCTTCACAATTTTGGTTTCCCAGCGGATCACGGGTACCATGGGCGTCCATTCCCTGCCGTGCCGGATGGCACGTTATTTCCTTGCCATGGCCTCACATCGGCTGGCGATGTTGGATCCTTGCCCTTGGTGGGGTCCTTCCCACTCCTCTTCCGCGATCTCCTTGGTGAGTCGGGGATGCCTGATGACGACTCTATCTTGAGCGATGCGGCCTCGATGTCGATGCCGGTGAGGGCCTCACGGTAAGTCGGATCTCGTGACCAGCCAGCGACACCACGATCTCATGGCGGAGTCCCGCCCGAAATTTCTCAGTCCTCTTCTCGTCGGTGTCGACCAGCTGAGGTGCATACCGTGACATTTCACAGAGCATACGGTCGTGATCGGTGACCGTGGTCTTCCCTTGGCGCAAGTTGTAAAACTCGTGCTCCTTTCTCTTCCGGTAACTCTTAGGAATGTACTTCTCGTACACTTCCTCTTTGAATTCCTCGGGAGAAACCTTCGATTCTTCCTCATCGGGGTTTTCTCTTGCCTCCCACAAAAGTCGGTGGCGCGGTCATCGGAAAGGCAGCGCATGACAAGCGTTCTGTGATGTGCGGTGGAGAAATGAAGATTCGCTCGGGCGAATCCATAGTTCGGCGTCCACGGATTCCGGTCCCGTTGAAGGTGGGCGGGTTTTGCACGAGCAGTTCCTCGATCCGTCTACTTTGTGGTGGTGGTGGTGGTGTGGCCTCTCTTTCGGTGTTATCGCGATTCCTCCTTCTCGGCGGCATCCTATCCTTCATAAACACACGAAATTAGATCTCGTCTTATACCATCCATCAGGGTTAATGTATCTATATATATATCAACTGGGTATTTATATACGTAGCAAAAAAATTTAAAAACAACATCGAATACCACATAACACCATATTAAAACAAAAGGCTCTCGAAGAGCTATCATCATATCATATCAACTGCCTCTACGAGGACTTTCATCAGTGTTTTAAACTTTACAAAATACCGGTGCAGTATGATGCCCAAAAACAAATACCGGCATCACTCTGTGTACCTCGTCACGGTGCGTACAAAAATCAACACGCTATTGTGGTCATCAAAATGGGTTCATGTCGGAACGACTCATCGTTTCCGCATGCATCAAAAGATATACAAAGTATATAGACAAAAGACAATCTAGTCTAAGAACTAGATCTATAGTGCCGGGTGTAGATCGGGCTCCATGCATCAGTCGGGGCTGGAAGCATGGGGCTGTCCCTCCCTCCATCTCGTCATCGGTGATATATCGCCCTCGGGGTCTTCCTCAGGTCTTCCTCGGGGTCCTCCTCGGGATCCTCCTCGGGGTCTTCGGGATCTTCCTCAAGGTCCTCCTCTTGACGTCGGGCACGGGGACAGCGGGCTCTCGGTCTCTAGCGGCCACAGGCTTCCTCCATAGCCGCTAGGTCTCGGCGGATCTCGGCCATGACTTCCTCGTAGACATCATCGGAAAAGGGGCAGCAACGCGGGCGGACATCGGTCTCTCTCACTATACACAGTAGCTATGTCGGGGATCATAAATCCTACTGACATCATGGTCCAAGGCTCGGTGGAGGTGGCGGTGGGCTGGGCGGTGGAGGCCGGCGGATGGAGGTGGAGATGGACATGGCATGGCCGGCGGTGATGGCACAGGCGGGCGATGGCGAGATGGAATCCCTGGGTGGTAGGGCGGGAAAGGTGGTGTCGGGGCGGGAAGGTCTGCCTCGAACATGCTCCTGCTGCTTGCCGAGCAAGAACACGGTCCATCGGTGCTAGCGAGGCACCTCTGGATGGAGCCACTCCGGAATCTCGTCACGCCAGTGTATTCCGTGCGGGGAGATACGGTCCGCGTGGTGCAGCTCCGTACACGTGAACACATAGCTCAGTGGCTAGCAAGCGAGGCGAGATCCGCCTCAGTCAGCTCTCTCGGCGCGGTAAATGTAGTCGCCGATATTTCACGGGCGTAACCACCGATCGGATGGCGGTCTCATGATCGGTGGAGTACACCGTCATAATGCGATGTACCGGGCATGTCTGCAGCCCAGCGTGTGAAGTGTGCCAAAACTTCGCCAGGTCGTCTCGTGGCACATCGGTAGGGCGATGCGATCGTATAACCTCCTCGGGGTGGCCCAGAGGACGGAGGCGTCTAGTTGTGAACACGGTCCGAGCCATCGAAAGGAAAGTTTCACTATGGTGGAACACGGTAAACATAACGGTGTATCTAAAGAAGATATGTATACAAAGACATCTATACAACAAAGGTTATAGCAATCTATATTCTACTATGACCTAAAATTCTAAATTCTATAGTGCGACTTTCATGGTTGGGTCTCAGGAAGAGGCGGTATGGTTTCTTAGAGTAGGGTAACGATCGGCGTCTAGCCTTGGGTAGAAGTTCGAGTCACCCTAGCTTATTGGGTTTGAAATCCTTATTTCTACTCATGTTATCGTATCACATCATATCTATTCTCATTATGCACTTACCAATCGTTATTTCATTTTACACAACCATAATGTTATACGTTCATTCTTTTTACATATGCCACGATAGAGGTAACACGCGTGGTGTTCGGAATTTCTTCATGTCGAGAGGTTGGGACTCGTAGCGATGTAGTCCTCGGTTGAGCAATCGCTTAAATCGTAAATAAACTCGTCGCGTTCTCATCATCGATTCCATTCGGATTGTGATCCTTAAGATCCCTATGTTCTCGTTTCTCCTTAGTATTTCGTTCAATTGGGGATATCTTATGTTCTCATACTAAGTTCGGCGCAAAAGGGATCATGCGTCTTAAGAGTCTATGTTCTCATGGGGAAACATACTCATTTACATCATGCTTCTATCATGCTTCGTATACAACAGTAAACACAAATCGCGACACATTGTGCGATACTCAAGCATTCTCATTTACTCATTTACCAAGTTCTAAAAGCTTGTAACTTTCATTCAAGCTAATGACTAGTCGATTGAAACAACTTTTCAATTTCAAAATTTCCATTTTCAAATATTTTCAATTTCCCAACAAAGCGATATTGAAATTCCAATTCACATTTCATATACTTCAATCATTTCAAAACAACCTTTAGTTGAAGCAGTTACCTTCTTCCTCGTTGAGCGGGGCGGCGATGGAGTGCGGTCGATGTGATCGAACCTAAACAATTTCTAGACTCGACTTTCACTTTCAACTCGGGATTCGAGGAAAGGGGTTTCTAGGGTTCGAGGCGAACAAGTGCTCGATACCACTGTGACGACCCGACTTTCCAATGAAGTACGGATCATATGGATCGTCACGGTATGATAAGCGGCGAAATAAACATAGCTAATCAAGGCAATCAACCAATCAACTACTTAATAGCGCATAGGTTAAAGGGATAAACCATCGATACCAACTCGAGTCGTAGAAGGACTTGTCGAAAGGGTTCAGGTTGACATAACTTGATCGAGGCGAATTTAAAGTCAGTGCGACCTCCAATTCAATACGAAATAAGCAATTATAATCAAAACATTAATAATATCGAGTTAGGCGGCAAATAAGCGTGTGGACATGCATATGACGATGCATGCCCAGGTTCTAGAAACCTTTCTAATTAAGCATCAAAAATAGCTGCTACTACTGCACCACCTCGCACCCGTCATCGATCCTTGCTCAACTGCACATCAAAAGCGAAATGCGGGGCTAAGTACAAAAGTACTCGGTGGACTCGTTGCCAAAACATTTTCTTTGTCAAAGTTATTAGCGCCCACAATAGCGCATGAGGATTTTGGTTAAAGACTCATGCTATCAAACATTTTATCGTTTTCCAGCGTTCGGCGAACTATTTCATTCACGTTGTTTCCATATCGATCATTCATTCATTCATTCGCGCACTATGGGTGGCCACCTACACATAGTCGCCGTGACCGATCGAGTAGCTAACCTTAACACACGATCACGCGTGTACACAATCCGAGTTAGTCCTTAACTAAGTCGGATCCGATCGATACCCTTTTTAACGTTGGTGGACCAACACATTCACATACCACATTGATATACCAATCTCGGATAGGATAACAACAAAACATAAACATTTGGCGATCGATAACATTTCATGTGATAATATTTCATAAAGCTTTGTAAAACATGCTTTGAGATATGCATAACATTTTCGTTTCAAAGCCCACTGCTAATCAAAGCTTAGTGGTTCTAAATGAGCGGTGAGTATCCTTCCTCGGCAACTTCGCCCGTCGAACCCTTCATAAGAAAATAGCCGTTCTTAGGTTCTTTCTATCGATCGATGGTCGACATAAATTACGACTTTAAAGTTCCCAATTAGGGTTTCTTTATGATTTTATGTGATTGTTTTAAGATAATTTCTATTATCTTACATCCCAATTCTCAAGCTATATTACCTCGTCGTTCATAGGTGAACTTGATTATGAATCACATATTCGAGTCTATCCTTGACTCTTAACCTTAGTTTTATTATAACGTTATTACGTTATAGGTTATCGATAATCAAATTATGATTGGTAAATTAGGATATTCTCAAGCCACTAACTAGACTTAACAATTATAGTTACGTCTAGTAGGTTATGTTGACGACTTGTCGTGTTACGATAATTAAAGAGAATATTGACTTACAATTCAGTGGACATATCTATCATGTAAGTAATTAGTACTTAAGAATAAATGAAGTACTTGGGAATATTAACTCGGCTTTTGAGACATAAGGATCGACATCTTATGTTCGAATCGTTGCTTACACATTACGACATTGTCTATTTAACTTAACTTTCATGGGAGGTTACATATGTCGTATAATCGTTATTCATTATCGAGTTGTGTTTACGCCCGACTAATATCGTATTGAGTTGTCGTTATTGAATATTAACGTTGTAGCTCGACTTTTGGTTTTTCTAACGTAGGAACTCACGTTTGAGTATCCTTTCATTAATAAAAACCACTAATTTGTGTCTAACTTGATTCTCGTTTATTAGTCTTAAGTTATCGAAATTGGTCGATTTCTTTTGGATTCTCGTTCATATAGTATTATGTTGTTTACGTTCGGGGTTTTGGTTTGTCGGTTCAACATAAACATAAACATTCAACATCAACAAAACCATACACAACATAAACTATACTAAGCATTAGAAAACCCTAATTTCTAATGTAATACACAATCATTGTGTAAGTGTGCATAAGTGTTCCATTCATCCACCACTAATCACAACCACTCGTTCTAAGTTTATAATTAACTATCATAGCATCATTTAACATTAGAATCGAACTCATACTTAGCCATTTTATTACGTTTTCGATAATTAGCAACAATTAGCATATGTATCGATAAATTCCAATAAAATCATGTTATACTCCTATCATACTATAGAATTTAATTATCAACTCAATATCATCATATAAAATTTTAAACCATAGGTTAAAATTCTTAAAACTTTCGGCAATTTCAAATCAACAAGCTTTGGTGTTCAATAAATTCCACAAAATTATTTCATGCTTATACTATATACTAAACATGAAATATCACTTCATATCATGCATTAAAATTTAAAACCATGCTTTTCATCCTTAAATTATTTTCGGTAATTCACATGAACATATATATACATTTTAAATAAATTCCAATCTTGCACAATATGGTTATATATGTAATAGCATGTAATATTAACACCAAACATTTACCAATATTCATAATATTACACATCCTATTATTTTCAACAATAAAAATCAAATAAATAACTACATATATATATATAAGCCACGGTTCCTTTAAAAAAATAGGAGAGGTGTTTGAATAAATTCAAGGTTAATGTATGATGTTCATATCATACCTAAACACCATATCTCAACTATTTTCCTCAACCAAAATCAAACAACAAATATATATATATATATATATATATATATATATATATATATATATATATTAGTCCCATTTCAAAAATAAATAGGAGATGTGTTTCAAAATCCCAAGATTTATATATGATGTTCACATCATATATTAAACACCATATCTCAACTATTTTCCACAAAAAAAATTAAAATCAAAGCTTAAATAAAGCCAATAACTCACGGCTTTTTTAAAAAAATTCAAAAATTACAGAAAAATTATGATATTTATTATACATGCTTATAACACATTAGCAAGTAACAATATCAAATAACATTCACAAAATCATGCTTTAACATATTTAAAAATAAATAAAGCATAAATCGAAAAAAAATAAACATGCTCCAAAAATTATGAAATTTTTACAGTAGCCTTAGAACATTATTCTAAGCATTTTTTATTCATGGCTTAAGAGCATTTGAAGGCTCTAAAGTCACGAAAATAAATGAGGAGCAAACTAGGGTTTTTAAACCCAAAAATTCAAAATAAATATTCCACTCCATTAGGATGGAAGAGGATGATGAATAATACCTTCTTATGGTCTTAGAAGGATTATTTGAGTGTGGGAGAGGTTGGGGAGGGAGGATTTAGTGTTGGGAGTTTGAAAAGTGTAGAGAAATTTGAAAATGAGAGAAAATGTGTGCAAGGTGAATGAGGTCTGACCTTGAACGTCTCTCCCTTGTTATTACAGACCTTAGAGCTGTCATTTCCCATTTGGTAAGGTCTTGGTGGTAGTTGGGAGGTGGATTGGTCAAATTACCCGTTTTGGTATGTTATCTGACTCTTTAAGTTTTAACGCACTTTCGATCGATTTCTCGGAACCTTAAGGTTCTATCTTATTAAATAGCCTTTAAAGACTTATTTTAATGTTCATAAAAATTTCACGAAGTTCGGACGTCGTCCGATAAGTCAGTCAGAGTTATCGCGGAAAAAGCGGCGTTCGGCGATTAAAAATATGCCCATTCAAAATTCTATTGAATTTTGAGCTTTCATAAATAATTTGAGTCTTATAAAGCATATTTTATTGATTTAGACCCTCGGTTCGAGTTTGGTCGTTCGGATCAATTTAGGGTTTTCGGTATATTTTACCGGCGTTCGGTTAAGTTCTTGAGAATTCCTTGAAATTGATTCTTATAATTTCTAAATTCATAATAAATTATTCCTTCATGATTTTGGTTGTTATCATCATTTATTACGATTAGCACAGATGGAAGTTGTTAGGCTCGTAAATAGTGTTTTAAGGCGGCCAGGGCAAGTATGCGAAAATTCTCATTCTTTGCATTCTCACATGTTTTCGTGTGAGGATTCTAAAATGAAATCCGTTCGTGGAGATTCATTCTCGATCTTTCATTCTATGTTCGGGCTACTCGGAAAACCTAATCCGGTGGGACTAGTTATCGATTTTGATTTCTTTAGTATTCGATCTCGAATCGATTCTAATTCGTTTCATTGGTTTCCTTAAACATAATTAAGGTCTAACTACTACAAATAATTGGTTCTAAGCATCACCAATTAAAGTTTTAAATTTTTGGGTTATTTGTAGTGCACATGTGTCGTGTAAATGTATGGAGTATGCATGTGGGACCGGAGGTGTAGTGTGTTGGGTGTGTATTTGCATGCAAGTGACATATGTCACAAGACCATGCTTATGGTCTTCCATTCCCAATCTGACCCCATTCCGTAGGCAATCCACCACCCATCCTTTCTCTCATATTCTTCCTACACAACTCATTGACATTTTACTCTCGCTAAGCTACCCGAAGACATCCATCCCCATTTCTTCTCTTCAAGTTAAATTCTTACAATCCTACCAGGAAACCATCTTTCCAACGCTCCCATTCTCTCGTCTCCTTCGACATCTCTCTCGGCTAGGCACAAGAGTGCCTACGGATTGGTGTATGTTAAGTGCCTAGGCCTTATCTCTATGGTGAGGAATCAAACTCTTAGCTCGCATATGGATGGCCGAACTCAAGTTGAACTACGGCTCCATCCATTCTCCACTTCTCTTAACTCTTTGCTAGCTTCGTGCATAAGGTATACCACCTCCTTAAATCCTTTGGGATGACCAAATCATACACTTTGCATACATGTTTATATGCTTGAATGCGTTGAGTGTGTACTTGTATGTGGTTGCATGTTACTTTAATTAGTAGGTTATAAGTTTGGATTATCATATATTAGTCTAGATAGATTTCATATTGAGTTTAATGAACTTGGATGAGTTTATTGGGGTGACATATTGAGTTATGTGTACGCCTATGAAGTGTTTGATAAAGGTCTTGTGTGAATTGATAGGAGAAATTATGATTTAAGTATGTTTACTGAAAACTGGGCATTGGCTTACACGACCAGAGATTTCTCTTAATTAATTGACTAAGTTTTAGCGGTCCTATGGTCACCAAATTTAACTATGTTTAACTTAAGTGTTCCTAGTACGTATCTACCAAATTTCAAGTCAATCCAGTGTGTTTTACTATTTTAATTGTATTTTCCAAACACACTGCACAAAACTGTTAAATTACCCTGTTCATCACCCACGGTTTGTGGCTTTCGTTTTGAGTTTGGATAAATGTAAAACAATTAAATTTGGTGTAAACATAATTTAGGATGTCTAAAATCGTTCTGTAAATTTTCGGAATTTTCTAAAAAATTTTACTATTTATTTCAGAATTTACATATGAACTGCACAACACTATCTAGGTAGGGATAACTTGTTGTAAATTATTTTTAGCTCCCAACCTCGTGGGAATATTTGAGTGAGGATTTTTCTGAATTAAATTAGATTCAAATGGCTTTCCAAAATGATGGGTCTCATTCCTATATACTTCTTAATAAGCTCTCGGTGAATTTTTGAAGTTAACGTATCCCAGTGAATTTGCTTGACAAAATGCCTAAGTCTGAATTTTGCGAGAGAGGTATGAGCCAATTGTAGTCCGACTTTCATTTTGGTTTCTTCATAAAATATGTTCCTTCCCATGTCTAGTTGTGATCCGGAAAGTTTGGACTCGATCCGAACCATATAGGTATGCTTTTCGTCCATCCTAATCATTTACCCAAAACTGTCCGTTTCAACTAGTCAACTTTGAGTTCATGTATCTGTTGATGCATCGAGTATCTACTGAATCTTTCTGAAAGGAAAGTGTAGTTCTTGTTACAAGGTTTCCAGAATGAGGTCTCACTCCCATTTTGGTATTTTGAGTCAAAAGTTACGAGCCTCATAAGATACTTCGTCGTTAAGCCAAATCTGGAAATTTTGAATAAGATTCTAAATGTCAGATTCGAGTAGCTTACTTGGAGACCTTATATCTCCAGAACCATAATTCTTTTGAATCAGATTTCTTCTTAGAACTTGTAGTACATGTTTAGAGGTTTCCAAAATGTGTATTTGTGCCACCATACGTATTTTGAGTCGAGAGTTATGAATCGTCAAGATAGGTCACTTGAACAGCTTTGCTGAAGGTTAAATACTTCAAATTTGGCTAAGTATTGGAACTCACCTATGTGAAATATGTCTTATATGATTAACATGCTAATAATTGATGTATTCACACATGTTATGTCACAAGCATGTTAGAACATTTATAAGACACGAAGAATTATAAAACAACAAAACATGGTATTTTTACCGAAGCATGCCTTAACTAAAAATACTGGACTACATGCTATTAAATGATCAATTAACTGCTATCATGTCATGACATGCACTAAAGTAGAAATATGGGTTCTAAGACCCGATGGATATTTCAATTCCAAAACCTTAAGACCGGAATAGATATGCTAAGCCTAGGACTTGGATTCCAAGAAATCGTTATTAGTAAATGTATTTAAGAACTAGATTTATTTTGTAGGATTGGTTAAGGTCCATCGAGGGATAACCAGTGGATGTGTGCGAGTAAAATGAACAGTTGGTACCACTCCGGTGACAGGTGGGATCTATTTTCTGCAATGTATTTCGGGTTATTAAGCCCCAAGATGTTTATTGAAATTGAGAATAGCATGCTGTTTTTATGCTCATTACTTGGTGCTGACCTTGGAGCGGTTAAACCGCTACGGCTTCAGCCGGGAGTAGTTAACGATCGTGCCTCGAGCTAAATACTGGCTGAGGTAGTGTACACGGAAGTCCAAGATGGGTGAATTCGGCCGAGTTCCCCAGTTTAGGAGATGTTGACCATTAGTGGAACGTTGTTTCCCCCTATGGTCCAGTAGGTAGCATGATCGAGCTAAAAACACACTCAAATTACTCGCAATCGTACGAGGTAATCGTAACGTGATAAGTTAACACGAGTCGTCTCTCAAGGAAAACTTAAGGGGCCATTGTTTGTGTTGTGCCTGAGCGATTAAATCCTAAACACTCTAATAACAACGGGGTTGAACATGCAAGAATTGAAATACTGAAAAATAAGCAGCGATCCTAAGTCGGGGTTGTCGATCCCGAGCTAAACTATTAAAGCGATAATCTAAACCGGGGTTGTCGATCCCTAGTTGAACTATGAAAGCATGATAAATCAGCGGTAAATAAAGCATATGCAATCATATTATTCATAGGGTTTGTCAATCCCTAATCTAAATCTAATTGCAAATAAAAACATAATCATCAATCATTCTCGAAGAACAGAATTAATCGAAAGCAAGAAATCATTAAGCAATGTAAATCAACGAAACATGAAAATCGATCCACTCTCACTATGGAATTGAATTGACATAAATCATCAAACCAAACACTATGAAATTGATTCCACAAGAACGATAATCCAAGCATAAATTGATAATTTAAATATTCAAATGATGAAACTAAAAATAGGAATTAAAGCTAATGATTATCATTGTGTCGATCTATTGAAGAATTCTGAAGAATCCATGGTTATGAGTAGCCGCGCGTGAAGAACCCAAAAATCCGAATCGAGGCGGAGACCTAAGCGCGTATATATATATTAAATGAAAGTGAGCGGCGTTTAAGGTGGCGCTTGCCGAAATACATTCGAGACTTGAATATGAGCTGGTTCGAATGAGCGCAGTTCGGAATGAACGCCGTGTGGAATTGTTTACATCCCACAAATGAGCGCCGACTCAAAGAGAACCGTATTTGGAATGGGTCTTTGGAGGTGGCGCGGATGGTCGACGAGTGGCCGGTTTACGGTTCTGTGCGCAGTAGGCTGTTGGCGGGCACGAGGTCGTCTTGGTGAGGCGTCTGTGGGGCGGCAGCGTGGGGCGGAGTGGTGAGGCGAAGCGACACGGCGCGCGGGCGGCAGCGCGCGGCGCGCGTCGCGGGCGTGAAGGCGGGCGGGCGAGCGCAGCGCGACGATGGTCTTGGGAATGGCGCGCGTCGAAATTGGGAACAGCGTTGGATCAGCGCCGGCTGGTGGCCGAGTCGCGTGCGAGGCATGCGGGAGTGCGGTGCGGCGGGCGCGGGCGCGTGGCCGTGCGTGGGTGTGGGCGCTCGCACGCGTCGCGGCGTCTTGCGACTTTGGTCGTTCGACCCGTTCTCCTTCGTCTGAACTCCGATTTACGCACGGTTTTTGCCTACGAACTCCTGTCGAAATGCTCTTCAATATATTTTATTCTTGGCGGATCCAATTCATCCTATTTTCTGCCGTTTTCCTACAAAACATCGACACGAACGAAGTAAGTCCGAATCGATAAATATTAATCGAACTAACGGCATAAATAGGACAAACCATAGAAAATTACATGTAAAACAATACCAAGAATCATCACAAAATCATACCAAACAACTCCCCCACACTTATCCATTTGCTTGTCCTCAAACAAAGTCTATACTAATAAGAATAGAAAGATAACTCACGCAACATAACCCTTAATCCAATCAATCAAACCTCTTTTTGCAATTCCCCCAAACATGATGAATACATAATCAAAGACTACGTGAAACAAATTTAAGATTGTGAAAATATCAAATAAACAAGTAAGTTATTTATGCTCAGACCCAACTCTCCGCTAGGAGTGAATTAACTAAAATGGTTACCTTTAGCAACAAGTTTCTTTTGAGAACGCAAAGAAAGTATAAACAAATTTTGGAACAATGTTCGAAAGGTGAAGTCTCGATGAACTCGAGTCTCCTAACGTGGTTTCCATGTCCATTTCTCAATTCACGAGAAGAGGACATAATCTCATCCTCCATTTATACAATCTCAACAACATTGGAGTTTTTCTCCTATTCTTCACTTTTTTTTTTTAATAACCCTTTTTTATACTTTTTTTTATAAAGAAACGAGTATAAAGGTAACCACCTTGTTAACACTCCCCCTAGCATTAGCCGGACAAATCACGTCAATAACCACCGATTTAAAATTAATCCACACAATCTCGTCAATTCACATTGCACTTTAATCACATGACATCAAGATAAACGAGAAATACATCAAAGTCCGATCAATACCATAGAGTTCAGTTGCACAAATCAAAATCCTAACTTATTCGCATAGACACAAACTTAAGTCCAAACAATCAAAATAAGCACAAGGGCACAACATTAAGCATACAAAAATATATATGTCACACCCACAAAACCAAAATACTCTCTCCCCCACACTTAATTCGAGCACTCTCCCCAGTGCTCAAAACATAAATAACATAAAAAAAATAGCCGATAGAGGAGGAGGCTTCCCTGATAAAATATGGCAGTGGTAGGGTTGGAATGTGAGCGTGTGCGGCAGAACCGGAATATCAAGGCTTCACCTCACTGCTGACGAAGTCCCAATTTCGAGCAAAACTAACACAAAGGCAATGACGGATCAAAGAACAACAAAACAAGCAAAAGAGAAAAAAGAAAAATAAAATAAAATAAAATAAAAACCGTGGGTCAACTCCCACGCAGTACTCAGTTTAACGTCGTGAGCACGACGTATCCGGTTGACAATGGACTATCCATAGTCCTTCACGTGCAGGAATACCATCTCGGCCAAAGCATCAGTATGAACCATATAAGCATAGAGGACAGTAAAGGGCGCAGATAGTAAATCAGTTAAGCTCAAATCGAACATCCTATTTTCCAAAGTAAAATAAATAACTTCAACTCCTACAACACAATACTTTGGTAAATTAGGATGTTGACAAATTATAGAAGTTACCTCAACCTTTGTCCTTACTTTGTCCCCCTCTGGGATCCCGTACTCCAATTGTTGAGGCAGTGCAGTCACTTCCAGAGTGGGCTTTGGCATGCTGGTATCTTCAAGTGCCCACTCTTTCTCCATCCTCTCTTCATCCTCCTCCAAGCGTTGGGATTGTTCTTTCATCTCCAGAGTGGGCGTTGGCATGCTATTCACTTCATTTGCCCACTCTTCCTCGTTTTTCACCTCCTCTAGTTGCAGCAGCTCATCAGGAGTCTCTCTCACCCCATTCTCAACAATCGGGTCACTTTCAAGAGAAGTGACCGTCTGAGTCTGATCTGGTTGGTGTGGGAGAGGCATGACTTCAGTCACTTTCTCCTTTTCCACCTCATGTGGCTGCAACGGCTCTTCTGGTGTCTCTTCCACCCAATTCTCAATAATTGGGTCACTTTCTAGAACAGTGACCGCCTGGACCTGATCGGATTGGATTGGAGGTTCCCTCCATTGCTGCAACAACTCTTTAAGCAGGCTGTGAACATGCCCCGCTTGCGTCTCCAAACGCTGAGATGAGGTGTTTGCAGCATCCATTTTGTTAAGTAACAGATCCATTCGTGGGGTTATGAATCCTCAAATGATGACCTCGAGGTGGTGGTGGGCTGCGGGTATGGATTACGCAATGGAGGTGGTTGCTCCCGGTAGGCATTGTAGGATTGATCCTTATAGTCTTTGTGCTGCGGTTGTTCCTGAGTGGGATTGGAGGCTTGATCCTCATAGTGCGGTGGAGTGGTTGATCCCAATATGGATTATAGGCTTGTTGCTCGGGGTAGGGATCGTGAGGCTTGATGCTCGAAGCTAACGGGTATTCCTCGAAAAAATCAAATTGGGCTCCTTCTTCGGAGAAGAATTTGCCCAATCTGACGAACTTTCTCCCCCACCGCTTGACCACATTCGTCTTCTTGGTAACCCCGCGTTAATGACACCAACAACGGAAAAAGATCACACGCACCGGGGAGAAAATAATGAAACAGAGCAAAAAGAAACACAGAAAACAAACAACACAAACAATACGCCTAAAGTTTTCCCCGGCAACGGCGCCAAAATTGATCGAGCTAAAAACACACTCAAATTACTCAAAATCGTACGAGGTAATCGTAGCGTGATAAGTTAACACGAGTCGTCGCTCAAGGAAAACTTAACAGGGCCATTGTTTGTGTTGTGCACAGAAAGCGATTAAATCCTAAACACTCTAATAACAACGGGGGTTGAATATGCAAGAATTGAAATACGGAAAATAAACAGCGATCCTAAGCTGGGGGTTGTCAATCCCGAGCTAAACTATTAAAGCGATAAATCTAAACCAGTGGTTGTCAATCCCTAGTTGAACTATGAAAGCATGCTAAATCAAAGCGGTAAATAAAAACATATGCAATCATATTATTCATAGGGTTTGTCAATCCCTAATCTAAATCTAATTGCAAATAAAAACATAATCATCAATCATTCTCCAAGAACAGGAATTAATCGAAAGCAAGAAATCATTAAGCAATGTAAATCAACGGAACATGAAAATCCAATCCACTCTCACTATGGAATTGAATTCAACATAAATCATCAAACCAAACACTATGAAATTGATTCCACAAGAACTGATAATCCAAAGCATAAATTGATAATTTAAAATTCAAATGATGAAACTAAAAACAGGAATTAAAGCTAATGATTATCTGTTGTGTCGATCTGCTGAAAAATTCATTAAGAATCCATGGTGAACAGGAGCAGCCGCGGCGTGAAGAACCTAAAAAATCCGAACTGAGAGCGGACACCTAAACGCGTATATATATATATATATTAAATGAAAGTGAGCCGGCGTTTAAGGTGAGCGCACGCTCAGAATACATTCTAACTTGAATATGAGCGCTGGTTCGAATGAACGCGGTGTGGAATTGTTTCGTCCCACAAATGGCTAGCTCAAAGAGAACCGCGCTGGAATAGGTCTTGGAGGTCGAAGGCGACGGATGGCGAGCAGCCTTCGGTTTGTCTGGGCGGTAGTCGCTGGCGGTGCGATGTCAGGGCGGGCGAGGCGCACGGCGCCGGGGCGAGGCGGAGACGGCGGAGTGGCGGGCGGCGACGCGGGCGTTGTAGCTACCGGGCGAGCGCGAGGCGTGGCGGCGGAGCGGCGAAGCGAACGCAGACGATGGCGCTGGAATGGCGCGTTGAAATTGGGAATCTGTGGATCCCAGCGCCGGCTGGGTGGCCGAGTCGCATGCGAGGCGTGCGGAGAGCGCGATGCGGCGGGCGCGCGCGGCGCGTGCGTGGGCGTGGGCGCTCGCGCGCGTCTTGGCGTCTTGTGACTTTGGTCGTTCGACCCGTTCTCCTTCGTCCGAACTCCGATTTACGCATCGTTTTCACCTCGAACTCTGTCGAAATGCTCTTCAATATATTTGATTCTTGGCGTATCAATTCATCCTATTTTCTGCCGTTTTCCTACAAAACATCGACACGAACGAAGTAAGTCCGAATCGATAAATATTAATCGAACTAATGGCATAAATAGGACAAACCATAGAAAATGACATGTAAAACAATACCAAGAATCATCACAAAATCATACCAAACATAGCACAGATGTGATGAGCCAGGAAGTATATCACGATACGAGCTCTGCTCGGAGAAAACTATGTTTTGCATATATAGGGATAAATTATTTTACTTTTAAAACCTCGCTATGATATGTGGTTTAGCATGCATTTTTCTCAACTACTTATGAACTGTTCTTTATTAAAATGGGGTACTCGATCCCACTGAGTGATCGAGCTAAAAACACACTCAAATGACTACGCAATCGCATGCGAGGTAATCGTGGCGTGATAAGTTAACACGAGTCGTCTCTCAAGGAAAACTTAACAGGCCATTGTTAGGTATTGCGCCTGACGATTAAATCCTAAACATTCTAACATCAACGAGGGTTTGAAACATGCAAGAATTGAAATACGAGAAATAAGCAGATCCTAAGCCGGGGTTGTCAATCCCAGCTAAACTAATAAAGCGATAAATCTAAACCGGGGGTTGTCAATCCTAGTTGAACTATGAAAGCGATAAATCAGCGATAAACAAAAGCATATGCAATCATATTATTCATAGGGTTTGTCAATCCTAATCTAAATCTAATTGCACATAAACTATAACTATCGATCATCCAACAAGAACTTGAAGTAAGCGAGAGCAAGAAATCATTAAGCAAATTAAATCAACAATAATCTCACAATATAAATTGTATCCAACAATAATCATGAATCAAGAAGTCGCGAGGAATGAAAAGTAAAGTATTCCAACATAAATCGAAAGCATAAATCGAAAGGAATGAAAAATAAGAAATAGAACTCTAATCTGTTGTTATCTCTATCGATGTCGTGTGGAAGAGCTCCCAGAAAGCGGCGAGGCGCCATGTGGTGAAACCAAAAAATAAGAACCGAGAGAGCCGTTTAATGTGTGACCTAGCGCTTATATATAATAAATAAAACGGCGCGGTTCATAATGAGCTCACGCCGAAAACATTATGTATTAAACTTGAGCTGGCTGGGAATGAACGCGGTTGAGGTGAAAAAGGCATGGCGCGCGTGAATGGCGCGCGGGCTGAACGCCGAGAGGCGCCGCGAGCGTCTGCGTTGGGAAAGCGGCGAGGCGGCGCGCATCTTGGAGCGGGCGGGAAGATTGCAGCGCATGGCGTGCGCTGCGTTGGTGAGAACAAAGGCTGCGGGCGAGCGCCGGCTAAGGCGGGCGAGCACGCGCGGTGGCGGCGCGCGCGGTAGGCCGGGCGCTTGCGCGCGCCGGATGGTGGCGCGCGCTCAACTGGCGCACGAGGAAGTGACGAACGCGCTCGGGCGGCGCCGCTGGGTGGCCGAGTCGCGTGCGGCGTGCGGGAGTGCGGTGCGGCGGGCGGGCGGACGCGGCCGTGCGTGGCGTGGGCGTTCGCAGCGTGCGGCGTGAGCGACTTTGGTCGTTCGACCCGTTCTCCTTCGTCGAACTCGATTTACGCCTTGTTTTAGCCTCGAACTCCTGTCGAAATGCTCTTCAATATATTTGATTCTTGGAGAATCAATTCATCCTATTTTCTGCCGTTTTCCAACAAAACATCGACCAAACGCAGTAAGTCCGAATCGATAAATATTAATCGAACCAAAGGCATAAATAGGACAAACCATAGAAAATGACATGTAAAACAATACCAAGAATCATCACAAAATCATACCAAATAACTCCCCCATACTTATCCATTTGCTTGTCCTCAAGCAAATTCTATACTAATAAGAGTAGAAGAATAACTCATGCAACAACCCTTAATCCAATCAATCAAACCTCTTTGCATTTCCCCACTTGGTGTTTACGAATTCAAAGATAATGTGAAATAAATCAAAACGGCAATCGATTTCCAATAAAAAAGGTAATCTACTTTCGGACCCAACTCTCCATTAGGGGTGAACTAACTAATGTGGTCACCTTTAGCAACAAGTTTCTTTTATAAAGCACAAAGAATGTTTTAACGATTTTGGAACAATATTGAAAGGTGAACTCTCGATGAACTCGAGTCTCCTAACGTGGTTTCCCATGTCCATTTCTCAATTAACGAGAAAGAGGGACATAATCCCATCCTCCATTTCAACAATCTCAACAAAATACTGGAGTTTTCATTCTCCTCATTTTCTTCTTCTTTTTCACTTTTTTTTTTCTTTTTTTTTAACAAGTATATAGGCAACCACAATGTTAACACTAACCCTAACATTAGCCGGAAAAATCACATCAATTTCCCCCTATTCATTTCCTATCAATCACAGTCTCGTCAATTCACATTATACTCAAATCATATATCACCAAAAGTTTCGGAAATTCAAAATCAATTTGATCAATACCACAGAGTTCAGTTGCACAAATCAAGATCCTAACTTACTCGCATAGACAAAGCTTACGTCCAAACAATCAAAATAAGCACAAGGGCACATCATGAAGCATACAAAACTATATATGAAATGCACACAAAACTGAGTAAACATCCCCCACACTTAATTCGAGCACTGTCCTCAGTGCTCAAAACAATAAAAGCGCAAATGATAAGGGGACGAGAACTTCCCTGAAGTTGGCTGAACCAATGGTTTGCCCATTCTCAACATATCCTATTCCATAAGACATCTCCTGCACACAGACAAAGACAAAACACAGATTAAAAACAGGACACAGAAATAAAAGATAAAAGAAAAAAAGAAAACAAAACCAAAACGTGGGTTGCCTCCCACGGAGCGCTTGTTTAACGTCATTAGCTCGACGTGTTTATTAGAGCAACGGTGGTGGTCAATGTGGCGGTCCGCCATAATCATGATGCCATGAGCTCCATCGGTGCCCTGGAGGACTATACCAAGTGTTGCTCCAGATAGGGCATAGACACCCCTTTATCGCCAGCTTGAAAAACTGCTTTCACCACCTCTATAAGCACCGAGGTTAACTCCGTTTCTCCAAAATTAGAAGCTCGACTGAAAAGATCACCGGCTTCCCTTGCTCATCCTCCACGAACACATACTTCATCGATAGTTCCTTTAATACCATTGTGGGTCTGGGCATGCTAACAAATTCCCTTTCCCAATCCTCTTCATCAACTGAAACCGCATGAACTACTTCGACCGTGTTCTCAAGGTCGGCTCATACTGTCGGAGTCTAACTGGAGACTACCACCTCTTCCTCCTTTTCTTGTAGTGGCAGATTATCTTTAGATGGCTCTTCCACAATCGATCATCTGCTCGATCACCTTGAAGGACAATGATCGCACGAGCCTCACGGGGTGGTTCGAAGTTCTCTCACTTGCAAGTTGTCGTTGATACTCAACCAACTTCACGACCATGAGTCCCATGTGCCTCTAAACGCTCAAGAGTTGCGTCTCTATTATCCAATGGCGAACTCGATGGTCGGTGGTCTCACGAGCCTCATAGGGTGAGCTTGGAGGCTCACTGTGCATCTTGTTGCGACAACTCGTCCGACTTCTCGGTCATCATTTCTAATTTAGCACAAGCGCTTTGAGTTTGGTGTCATCGACATCCAACCGTTGGTGGCGAGTCCGAATCAATTCGGTCTCCATATTATCCAGCGGATACCTCGAGGTGGTGGTGGAGGTGGTGGAGAAAATACTCTGTTGCGGGTGGTACCCTTTATTCTTTGTGGAGGTTGTGGTCATTGTGGATCATAATATCCATAGTCAGGTTGTGGGTCCCAACATCTCGAATCGGGATGTGGTTCCCACCATTCTGAATCGGACTGAGGAGGCTGTTGCTGCTGTGGATCCCACCATCCCAAATCGGGTTGTGGATCCCAATATTCCGGGTTGGGTTGATTCCACAACTCCGAGTTGGGTTGGTTATTCCACCCCGAACCATATTGTTGCTGGTAAGGCTCAAATTCCTGTCGGGGTTGGAATCCATGTGCGTCATAGACCTCGGCGTTGCCGTCAAAAGCATACATCTTCCATCAAACGGCGGCAACCTAGCATTCACAACACTCACACAAAAATGGATCACGCGAATGGCGGGTATAACAAAATAAAACAAAAGAAAAGCAAAATAAACAACACAAACAATACGCTAAAGTTTTCCCGACAGCGGCGCCAAAATTGATCGAGCTAAAACACACTCAAATTACTACGCAATAAATGCGAGGTAATCGTGGCGTGATAAGTTAACACGAGTCGCTCAAGGAAAACTTAACAGGCCATTGTTCGTGTTGCATGTAAAGCGATTACATCTAAACATTCTAACATCAACGAGGGTTTGAAACATGCAAGAATTGAAATACGAAATAAACAGCGATCCTAAGCCGGGGTTGTCAATCCCGAGCTTAACTAATAAGCGATAAATCTAAACCGGGGTTGTCGATCCTAGTTGAACTATGAAAGCGATAAATCAAAGCGATAAACAAAAGCATATGCAATCATATTATTCATAGGGTTTGTCAATCCTAATCTAAATCTAATTGCACATAAACTATAACTATCGATCATCCAACAAGAACTTGAAGTAAGCGAGAGCAAGAAATCATTAAGCAAATTAAATCAACAATAATCTCACAATATAAATTGTATCCAACAATAATCATGAATCGAGAAGTCACAAGGAATGAAAAGTAAAGTATTCCAACATAAATCGAAAGCGTAAATCGAAAGGAATGAAAATAAGAAATAGAACTCTAATCATTGTTATCTCTATCGATGTATTGTGGAAGAGCTCCGGAAGAAATCAAGCGAGGCGCCGCTGGTGAAACTAAAAAAATAAGAACTGAGAGAGCCCGTTTAATGTGTGACCTAGCGCTTATATATAATAAATAAGAACGAGTGCCGGTTCATAATGAGCTCACGCTCAGAAAACATTATGTATTAAACTTGAACGCTGGCTGGGAATGAACGCGGTTGAGGTGAAAAGGCATGAGCGCGGTGAATGGGCGCCGGGCTGAGCAGGAGAGGCGCCGCGAGCGTCTTGGCGTTAGGAAGCGAGCGAGGAAGCGCATCTTTGAGCTGGTGGGAAGATTGAGCGCATGGGCGTGCACTGCCTGGTGAGCAGGCGCTGCAGGTGAGCACCGGCCGAAGCGGGCGAGCCAGCAGTGGCGCGGCCTTGCGGGCGGGCGCCGGGCAAGGCGGCCGATGGTGGCCGGGCTCAACATGAGCGCCGAGAGGAAATGTGACGAACGCAGTCGGGCGCGCGCGCACGCTGGTGGCTGAGTCACGTGCGGGCGTGCGAGAGTGTGGTGCGGCGGGCGCGCGCGCGCGGCCGTGCGTGGGCGTGGGCGTTCGCGCGCATGCGGGCGTCTTGACTTTTTAGTCGTTCGACCCGTTCTCCTTCGTCTGAACTCCAATTTACGCACGGTTTTCGCCTACGAACTCCTGTCGAAATGCTCTTCAATATATTTGATTCTTGGCGGATCAATTCATCCTATTTTCTGCCGTTTTCCTACAAAACATCGACACGAGCAGTAAGTCCGAATCGATAAATATTAATCAGACCAAAGGCATAAATAGGACAAACCATAGAAAATGACATGTAAAACAATACCAAGAATCATCACAAAATCATACCAAACACTGAGTGTCATATCCCGTCTTTCTCAATAGGATTAAAATGACCTTCGAACTTAGAATTTAAATAATTCGTGCTTGATGAAAGAAATTTTTAAATTCCAACAAAAATTTATTTCACTAATTATTATAAAGCGATTACGAAATTATTTATATATTATATAATAATCGAATATGATTTATATATATATATACTATAAATCATTATATCAATAATATTATGTCGATGTTTAATTAATTTATAATCTTTAAGATCGGACGTTGGTAGTAAAAATAATTTTGTCTAATGGGCTTCGTTTGAAAAAGCCCAAAAAAGCCCATTGGACCACCAAACCCTACACTATATGAGCTCATCTCCTCCCATTTGAACCATAGCCTCCACAAATCAATTCATTTCTGCAGCCTCAACAAAAACACAAAGGTTTACACTTTCACTCCATTTCATTTAGGTGTATTATGCGTATATGTATGTTGTGTGTATGTGTTTGCATCTTGTGTGAGTAAGAACGAGAGAGAGACAGAGGGGAGGCGGCGGCGGCGGTGGTCGGTGACCCTTCTTTGTCGGTCAAGCTAAGCAAGGTGGCGGTGGTGTCGTCGTCGCGCATTGTCTTTGTCGTCGCGTGTGTGCCGTGTGTGTGTGTAAGTTTGCAGAGGGGGAGAGAGAGATGGCGGCGACGCAAGTCGCTGGAACCGGGGGACTCGCCGACGGCGATAGGTCCGTCGGAGACGACGAGAGTGGCGGCAGCGTAAGGGTGTGTCGTGTGTGCGTTTATGCGCATCGTGTGTGTGTGTTTGTTCTTGTCGTATGTGTAAGTGTCGTGAGCGAGCGGAGGAAAACGCAACCGCAACTTCGCCGACGACGGCGTGGCTGGCGGGCGTGGCGGCGGCGGCGGCGGCGTCTCGGTGTGTGTGCGTGCGTGTGTGAGTGCGTGAATGTGTGTGGTGGCGAGAGAGAGGCGTGAGGAGAAGCCGAGAAGAGGTGGCCATGGCGGTCGGTGGCGGCGTCGCTCGCCGACCGGCGGCGTGGCGGAGGCGGCGGCGATGAGTGTGTGGGTGTGTGTGTGCGTGTGTTGTGTGTGTCGAGAGAGAATGCGGGGAGGGGCTACGGCTAGGGTAGAATTAGGTTAAGTTTATTTTGGTTTTGGGCGAGTGAAGTGGTATGTTTTAATTAAATAGAGTAATGGGCTGGTTCTTTGTATTTAAATGATCGGGCTCATTCATTTAAAATGTTGGGCTGGGCCCTTTTTAAAAAAAAATAAAGGGGTGAGTGGGCTGATCTTTTTAATTGTATTGGGCTTGACTTATTTAATAATAGTTGGGCTTTAATTTAATCAATGAATTGACTTGCTCAATTAATTAAATAAATAAGGTTTAACTTTAAGACTTAATTAATTAAATTATATTAAGTCTTATTAATTAAATAATTAACTTAAACTTAAATATAAGTTTAAATTATTTAATTATGGTAAGTTAATTAATTAATTAATTAATTACTATTAAGTTTAATTAATTAATTGATTAAGTTAAGGTTAAGTTCAAGTTTAAATTATCTTTAATTTATGATTATGACTTACTTAATTAATGTAATTAATTTCTTTTAATGAAATTAATTAAGTTATGATGATTAAATAAATTAAATTATGTTGAACAAGTGCATAATTTGATAATTATATTATGTGTTATATTAAGCGAGATTCCTTAATATATACGAACTTAGTATGTATTTCAAGTATGTTATACTTTTTGTAAAAAGTATTTAACAAAAGAAGATTATGAAATTAATTTCTTTTTAAACGAAAAGTCGAGCAAGGGTATTGTTGGTGCCTTAGCCGATATAAATTAGTTTTCAAATTTAATTATATTTTGAAAACTCGGGCTTAACGAATCATAAGCTAGTATCCTCATTTACTTGAACTTAAGGTTAGCTTTTCGAGACCTATTAAGATTAGTGCTTCTTGTAGGTTTTGACGATCAAGGGGATTAGCGTTGCTTTCCCGAGGCGCGTACTATAGTGTAATTCTTCAGGCTTTGTCCTATCAAGGTGGGCTTACTTTACAAAAGTATAATTGAGTTATATGCTCTGATATTTCATGAAATGCAAACTGTTTATCCAATAAAATGTTTTTGCGCTCTCTACTGTTTAAGGCTCGTAAATGTATCGATCGAGATTCTCTTTAAACCTAACACGTTAATTGAGAATTGTGTACCGTTAGTTGTTTCGTGGGTTGATCTCCATGGGCACTAACAGTAATGAGGCGTTATAAGGGTGCTTATGCGGATGTGTTCGAGATGCGTCATGTTATTATGGTGCTTGTGCGGATACGTTAAAGTACATCATGGATTGTCCTGTTCGTCCCGATGACAATAATGGGAGAATGTGATCCGACGGTGGCTAGAGGTCAGGGATCAAAGTGAGTATGAAGAGTCGTCCTGATGGGCCCAAATGAATGAAATATTTTTGCATGCTTAGAAGTGGTTTCTCTTTTAAAACCTTCTAAGTTATGTTATCATGATTGGATAAAGCGATTTCTGGATTTATGAAATGTTTATGAAAATGCATACCACCGAGTATATTAGTACTTAGCCCAAATATTTTCAAATGTTTTCGGGTTGATCGATGGGCGCCGACGGGCAGGAGGTGAGATTTGAGTTCACTCCGTATTTTGACGGATTATTTCTTCATTTAGACTTCATTGATGAATTAACTCTAATTTTATTTTCTCTTCTTGTCTATGACTTGAATGTACCTTTTGATGAGCTTAGACTACAGATCTTTGATGTTTAGCATTTTGGCGCATTTTGGCTATTAGAAGCGCGAAACTAAACTTGTGATCACGAGGATAAATATTGTTTTGATTGGATTACATCCTTGATGTCTTCCATTTCATTTGGAAGCTATTCCCAAATTCTAAGGGTTTATTGTCTCGATCATTCGAGTCGACTCATTTACTTCACATTTTCTATTATTTTTATTAAATCGCCTCGATTTACGAGCTTAGTTTATATTCAAGAAAGCGGGGTGTGACAGTGGTATCGAGCATAAGTTTTCTTTCGTGTCTCTCGACCATCCAAAATCTTTTCATGTCGAGTCTAGAATAGTACCTCTAGATTTCTTGTAATCTCGGTGACTCTCATTTCGCGTCCATGTTGATCGATAAAGGTATGATTTAAATGTTTCAAAGTGAGATTATGAAAGTATGTACGTCATTGATGAATGTTTCCATGTGGATTACAAGTTATTTTCATGTGATGATTTGTGAATTGTCTAATTGCTTTCACATTGTTATTGTGAGTCATTGTACTCGAGATAGCTACGTTCGATGTCATGTTAGGGACAACCGAACCATAACGACCCAAATGAAATTGATTGTCGAATTGGATTTTCAAATCTTTTCGATCATGCATGAGACTTTGGAACTTACATGACAATAGGTTTCACAAAAAGGAAAATGTTTGATGACGATATTTTTGGATTCATGTCCTAAAATGATCGGAATAAGTTATGGGTTCTCTCACGAACTGTTTGTGTACTCAAGGATTGTAAGCGTAAGTCGTGATAGCCTCGCTATAACAACTTAGAAAGAACTAGTTCACGGTTTCACATAGAAGCGCTTGAACATAGAAGTAACATGGAAAAGATTGAGGATTCACTTGAGTTATACCATTATGGTTATGATTAGTTTCTCATATAGGTGTTATCTTTTCAGAATGGAAGACGCACCAATAGGAGATGGCATGAGAGACGCACCAGAAGGGAATGGTAGGGGTCGGGGGCGAGGGGCGAGGGGCGAGGGCGTGGTCGTGTACAAGGAAGAGATTTTGTTCATCAAGAACCTAATCCACAAGTAGCACCGGACCGTCTGTTGAAGAAAAGTTTCGCAAAGAGAAACCTCCGGCGTTCGATGGACTGGGTGATCCGATGGATCTTGAGAAATGGATACGGTGTGGAGCGGTTTTCAACTATATCCGATGTGAAGATAGGGAAAAGTGAAGTCGCCACCTACCGGCTCGTGGAAGAGGCGACTTCGGTGGGAGTCGCGTGACGCACCATGATGTTGAAGAGGAACTCGATGACCTCACATGGGAAGAATTCAAGATGAATTATATGAGAAGTACATACCGAGGATGCTACCGTCGGAAGAAGCGAGCGAGTTACGGAATCAAGCGAGAATTGGAGCAGTCCTTTGAATATGATGAGCTTTCAACCAGCTGTCAAGGTATGCTCCACATCCGGTGGACACCGATGCAAAGCTACCGAGAAGTTCGAAGCGGATTAAATCACGAGATAGCGATTTCCCTAGCAAGTCAAGGTGATCTTACATATGCAGACAGGCGGGGCTCTTACCATCAGTCACTGCGAGAGAGAAAGGAAAAGCTCCTCTACAGGCATGCATGCGCTTCAAGACAATGGCGAGGGAAAGAAAATGGAATGAGGGTAATGGGAACTTGAAATGGGAAGAAACCACGGAATCGAGAATCAAAATCCGCCTCAATGATGGGCGAACACCTTGCCCGGAATGCGAGAAATTCCACCTAGGCAAATGTCGAAGGGGCAAATGCTTGTTATAGCTGCGGAGAAATTGGACATTTGCTCCAGCATGTCCAAGAAAATGGGAAAGCACCCAGCCAAACCACGAAATCAACAAAGGCAAATCCACGGCCCCGGAGGAAACCAAGGACAACCACCAAGCGAGGCCTCGCTTTAAACCGAGCAAGTCGCTCGAGCACAAGGAAACTGACGGTATGGTCAACGTGATGGTATACTGTTATAGCTTTGTTTGATCTGAGGGCATCACACTCTTTCATTTCACATGTTGCTTGTAAGGCTTTAGACTTAACTCACAACCATCTAGTGAAGCTTTAGTGATTAGCACACCGGTGGAGAAAGAATGTCTCTTGAATATATTGTTTCGAACTTAGAATTGAACATAGGTCTTTGAAGAATTTAGGCGAGACTTATATGTCATCTCTATGATAGAATTTGACATCATCTTAGGAATGGATTGGCTACTTCAAAGTCGATGCCACAATCTTGTGTAACGAAGAAAGATCTCCTTCGGACCCTTGGAAAGGAAGGGACCAATTTTCATGGGATAAGAATGGGAAAAGGAGTATCAGTGATATCTGCCATGAAAGCCACCAAGATTATGAAGAAAGGAGGTTGCTATGCAATTCTCGTAAGCTTGACAACAAAACCAGAGGTGGAGAAAACAATTGGAGAAGTTCCGTGGTTCGAGAGTGCGAAGATGTTTTTCGGAAGAATTGCGGGTATGCCACGGATCGGCAATTAAATTCTGTCGACTTAGAACCGGAGCAGCTCGATGTCGAAAGCACCGTATAGGATGGCCCTTGAATTACAAAATTAAAGATTCGATTCAGGGGCTGTTGGACCTAGGTTTCATACAACCTAGTGTGTCTCCATAGGGAGCACCGGTCTTGTTCGTCAAGAAGAAAGCGGAACATTAAGGATGTGTATCGATTACGAGAATTGAACAAGCTCACTATCGAGAATAGATATCCTCTCCCGGGATAGGCGACTTGTTCGACCAAGCGAAAGGAGCTGGAGTATTTTCCAAGATAGACCTAAGGTGCGGATACCATCGACTCAAAATGAGAAGGATGATATTCCTAAAGCAGCGTTTAGGACACGTTACTGGACATTACGAGTTCACGATAATGCCGTTTGGGTTAACAAATGCCCAAATTGTTTTATGGATCGATGAATAGAGTATTCCATCAATATCTTGATAGTTTAGTCTTAGTGTTTATCGATGATATTCTCATCTACTCTAAGACCAGGAACAACACGAAGAGCATTTCTTGCGTTGTACTAGAAATTTCTTGAAACGAAATTATCGCCAAATTCAGCAAGTGTGAATTTTGGTTAAAGGAAGTGATGTTCCTCGGACATATCGTGTCACCGATGGAATCAAAGTAGATCCTGCTAAGGTAGAAGCCGTCAAAGAATGGAGGACACCTCAAGCGCCAATGAGATCGAAGCTTTCTCGGCTTGGCGGGGATACTACAGACGATTCATTGAAGGATTTTCAAAATTGGCTAGACCAATGACACGACTTCTAAGAAAAGGGTCCAGTACATTTGGACGAAGGCATGAAAAGAGTTTCCAAGAGCTCAAGACAAAGCTAACCACCGCCCGGTGTTAGCTATCCCGAAGGAGAATGAAGGATTAAGTAGTTTACGGATGCCTCAAAGTTGGGACTAGGTTGTGTACTAATGCAAACCGAAGGTGATAGCATCGCATCTCGTCGATTGAAGCCCCATGAGTTGAATTATCCGACTCATGACTTAGAGTTAAACTGCGGTCGTGCAAGCTTTGAAGATCTGAGGCACCACCTCTATGGAGTCGGTGTGAAATCTTCACAGATCATAAGAGTTTGAAGTACTTTTTGAGCGGAAGGATGCGAATATGAGACAGCGAAGATGGCTCGAATTAGTAAAGGATTCTGTTGTACTATCGGCTACCATCACGGAAGCGAGCGTTGTGGCGGGCGCCCTCGATCGAAAGACTAAGGCAAAGCTAGGGTATTTAATTACCCAACAGAGAAGGCGATTCATGACTTCGCCTCGGTTTAGAAATAGTTCATCCTCAAAGACGATGTCGGTTTGTATAGCTAGTCTCACGGCTACACGACCTCTGGGAAAGGATCATTGATGCACAAAGGAGATTGGTTCTGGAAAGATCGTCTGCGCGAGAACGAGCGAAACAAAAGGATTCACGGAAGCAAAGACAATGCTTTGATGTTTGGTGAAAGATTGTGTGTGCCGTACAAGGAAGAACTCGAGAACGAGATCATGAGCGAAGCTCATGATACTCCATATCTTCAAGCATCCGGAAGTACAAAATGTACCAAGATTTGAAAAAATGTTACGGTGGAAGGGAATGAAAAGAGATGTAGCCTCTTTTGTTGAGCGATGTTTGGCTTGTCGACAAGTTAAGGTCATGCACCGAGACCGTATGGGATGTTACAACCCCACACGTGCCGAGAATGGAAGTGGGAACATATCAACATGGACTTTGTGGTAAGCCTACCAAAGTCGATTCGCGGGAATCTTGCCATTTGGGTCATAGTGGACCGTCTATCAAAGTCGGTAGCATTTCCTACCGATCCGGATGGCGTTTGGTTTGGAGAAGCTTGCAAAATTATCGTTAAGGAGATAGTGCGCCTTCATGGAGTACACTGTATCTATTACGTCGATCGAGATTCAAGATTCACATCGCGTTTTGGAAGAGTTTGCAAGAGCCATGGGAACCCGGTGAATTCAGCCTGACTTTTCATCCTCGGACCGATGGCCAATCGGAAAGAGCGATTCAATTTTAGAAGATATGTTCTGAACTCTAGTCTCGACAAGGGTGGAAGTTGGGAAGACTTACTCCCGCTAGTGGAATTGCCTATAACAATAGTTACCAGGCGACGATTGGGATGGCCCCATATGAGGCATTGTATGGTGAAAATGTCGATCACCCTTTATTGGGATGAAGTGGGAGAAAGGAAGGCATTAGGTCCCGACCTAGTACGGCGCAGATGGTCGAAAAGTCGATCACATTAAGCAAAGAATCAAAGAAGCTCGGGACATACAAAGTCTTACGCCGACAAGCGCCGATCCGACTTAGAATTCAATGTCGGGGATCGAGTTTTCTTAAGGTATCTCCTTCAAAGGGGTTATCGTTTTGGAAAGAGAGGAAAGTTACGACCCGTTATATAGGACCCTTCGAGATCTGAGCGAATAGGTCTTGTAGCCTATAGGTTGGCTTTGCCACCAAGCATTGGAGCGTGCACAATGTGTTTCATGTCTCGATTAAGAAAATGCGTGTTTGACACGAAACACGTAATTAAAATCTGATGAAGTAGTCTTAGCCCGGACTTAAGTTATGAAGAAAGACTGTCCAAATTTTGGATAGAAAGTTCGAGTTTTGAACAAACAAATTGTTCTCGTTAAGTGAAGTGGAACCATCACGGTATGGAGGAGGCCACATGGGAACTTGAGGACAAAATGAAATCTAAGTATCCGAACTAGGTTACCAAGGTATGTAATTTCGAGGGCGAAATTTTATAAGGATGGAGGATGTCATATCCGTCTTTCTCAATAGGATTAAAATGACCTTGAACTTAGAATTTAAATAATTAGTGCCCAATGAAAGAAATTTTTAAATTCCAACAAAAGAATTTATTTCACTAATTATTATAAAGCGATTACGAAATTATTTGTATATTATATAATAATCGAATATGATTTATATATATATATATAAATCATTATATCAATAATATTATGTCGATGTTTAATTAATTTATAATCTTTAAGATCGGACGTTGAGCCGTAAAAATAATTTTGTCTAATGGGCTTTCGTTTGAAAAAGCCCAAAAAAGCCATTGGACCACCAAACCCTACACTATATGAGCTCATCTCATCCCATTTGAACCATAGCCTCACAAATCAATTCATTTCTGCGTGACTCAACAAGAAACCAAAGGTTTACACTTTCACTCCATTTCATTTAGGTGTATTATGCGTATATGTATGTTGTGTGTATGTGTTTGCATCTTTGTGTAGTAAGAACGAGAGAGAGAGGGGGAGGCGGCGGCGGCGGTGGTCCGGTGACCACTTCTTGTCGGCCAGAAACTAAGCAGTGGCGCGGTGGTCTTTGTCGTCGCATTGTCTTTGTCGTCGCGTGTGTGCCGTGTGTGTGTGTAAGTTTGCGAGAGGGAGAGAGATGGCGGCGACGCAAGTCAGCTGGGCACGAGGACTCGCCCGGCGATAGGTCCGTCGGAGAGCAGCGAGTGGCGGCGGCGTAAGGGTGTGTCGTGTGTGCGTTTATGCGCATCGTGTGTGTGTGTTTGTTCTTTGTCGTATGTGTAAGTGTGCGTGAGCCGAGAGGCAAGCAGCAACTTCGCCGACGACAACGTGGCTGGCCGGACGTGGCGGCGGCGGCGGCGGCGGCGGCGTCTCGGTGTGTGTGCGTGCGTGTGTGAGTGCGTGAATGTGTGTGGTGGCGAGAGAGGCGTGAGGGAGGCAGGAGAAGAGGTGGCCATGGCGGTCACGGTGGCGGCGTCGCTCGCCGACGACCGCGTGGCGGGAGGCGGCGGCGATGAGAGTGTGTGTGTGTGTGTCGCGTGTGTTGTGTGTGTCGAGAGAGAATGCGGGAGGGGGCTACGGCTAGGGTAGAATTAGGTTAAGTTTATTTTTGGTTTTGGGCCAGTGAAGTGGTGCTTTTAATTAAATAGAGTAATAAATTTTGGTTCTTTGTATTTAAATGATCGGGCTCATTCATTTAAAATGTTAAATTGGGCCCTTTTAAAAAAAAAAATAAAGGGGTGAGTGGGCTGATCTTTTAATTGTATTGGGCTTGACTTATTTAATAATAGTTGAGCTTTAATTTAATCAATGAATTGACTTGCTCAATTAATTAAATAAATAAGGTTTAACTTTAAGACTTAATTAATTAAATTATATTAAGTCTTATTAATTAAATAATTAACAAACTTAAATATAAGTTTAAATTATTTAATTATGGTAAGTTAATTAATTAATTAATTAATTACTATTAAGTTTAATTAATTAATTGATTAAGTTAAGGTTAAGTTCAAGTTTAAATTATCTTTAATTTATGATTATGACTTACTTAATTAATGTAATTAATTTCTTTTAATGAAATTAATTAAGTTATGATGATTAAATAAATTAAATTATGTTGAACAAGTGCATAATTTGATAATTATATTATGTGTTATATTAAGCGAGATTCCTTAATATATCTGAACTTAGTATGTATTTCAAGTATGTTATACTTTTTGTAAAAGTATTTAACAAAGAAGATTATAAATTAATTTCTTTTTAAACGAAAAGTCGACGAGGGTATTGTTGGTGCCTTGCCGATATAAATTAGTTTTCAAATTTAATTATATTTTGAAAACTTCGGGCTTAACGAATCATAAGCTAGTATCCTCGTTTACTTGAACTTAAGGTTAGCTTTTGAGACCTATTAAGATTAGTGCTTCTTGTAGGTTTTGACGATCGAGGGATTAGCGTTGCTTTCCCGTAGCGTACTATAGTGTAATTCTTGAGCTTTGTCCTATCAAGGTGGGCTTACTTTACAAAAGTATAATTGAGTTATATGCTCGATATTTCATGAAATGCAAACTGTTTATCCAATAAAATGTTTTTGTGCGCTCTACTGCTTTAAGGCTCGTAAATGTATCGATCGAGATTCTCTTTAAACTAACACGTTAATTGAGAATTGTGTACACCGTAGTTGTTTGGTGGGTTGATCTCCATCGGGCACTAACCAAGTAATGAGCGTTATAAGGGTGCTTGTCGGATGTGTTCGAGATGCGTCATGTTATTATGGTGCTTGTCGGATACGTTCGAAACATCATGGATTGTCCGGGTTCGTCCCGATGACAATAATGGGAGAATGTGATCCGACGGTGGCTAGAGGTCAGGGATCAAAGCGAGTAATGTAAGAGTCGTCACAATGGGCCCAAATGAATGAAATATTTTTGCATGCTTAGAAGTGGTTTCTCTTTTAAAAACCTTCTAAGTTATGTTATCATGATTGGATAAACGATTTCTGGTTTATGAAATGTTTATGAAAATGCATGCCCAGAGTATATTAGTACTTAGCCCAAATATTTTCAAATGTTTCGGGTTGATCAATGGGCGTACGGTGGTGAGATTTGAGTTCACTCCGTGATTTTGACGGATTATTTCTTCATTTAGACTTCATTGATGAATTAACTCTAATTTTATTTTCTCTTCTTGTCTATGACTTGAATTGTACCTTTTGATGAGCTTAGACTACGAATCTTTGATGTTTAGCATTACAGCGATTTGGCTATTAGAAGCACGAAACTAAACTTGTGATCCCGAGGATAAATATTGTTTTGATTGGATTACATCCTTGATGTCTTCCATTTTCATTTAGGAAGCTATTCCCAAATTCTAAGGGTTTATTGTCTCGATCATTCGAGTCGACTCATTTACTTCACATTTTCTATTATTTTTATTAAATGGCGCCTCGATTTACGAGCTTGGTTTATATTCAAGAAAGCGGGGTGACACCTGAGTACGCTAGTACTCATCCCAAAATCTTTTTAAATGTTTTTAGGTCGAGGAGCTGGCATGGCAGAGTGAGACAACGACATCAGTACCTAGACATTGACTTGTCAAGTATGTAATGCTTTTGGAAAATCTACCTTCCAATATATTCGTGAGAATGTGGACACAGGCACTAACTTCATGAAGCATCTGCTTTTGCCTTGTTGCATAGCCCAGCATGGGGCCCCTTCTGCAGGATGTCATTTGCATCACCCTGTTTTCATGCCACGATTTTGACTATTTCACTATTTATTAGAATTTAATTCCTCTTTTAAATTGTTGTTAGCTAGGATCTCGTCATAAGTTTGTTGTTCTAACAAATGTATGTTATATTACCCCAATATATATGTTTATATATAATATTAAATGTGTGACTATTTTTTTTCGTTTATTTATCCTTTCCTTATTTCCTCCATAACCCAATGATATCTCTTTGTCCCGACTTGGTTGGTGGGTGGGATGTCTGAAGCCATAGGCTCTAGGCGTGGCAAAGACTTGAGTCTTCAAAACTATAATTTGTTACGTCGACAGATGCTAATAGGATGAATCGAAGGAAGAAGCTGGATTAGTAATTGCAGCCATGAGGTGCATATGAGCCTTGATCAAAAAGAGACAGAGCTTTTGAAATCACAGCTCTGATACCATGTTAAAGCTCAAAAGAGAATGAACAAGAATAAAGGAAAAATTGTTTCATTGATCTGCGTTAGTTATATTTATAGTGTAGAAGAGAAAACAGATTTTGTAACTTACGTGAACCGCCTAACAACCTAACAGACTGATCTAACAACACAACTAAACAACTTTTCTAACTAACACTTTTACACGTAAAACTTCCATGCATATATATAAACTTAATAGGAGATGACTTGTTTCTGGATTTCGTCAAGGGTTGGTGGTTACATCCTCGATGAACTCGATCTTCTTTTTGCTGTTCTCGGCCACACTGAAGCTGGCCGTGATGGGGTTCTGCCTCAGGTACGTTATGATCAGAGAGATGGAGTGTGTTGTGTGTGAGTGTGTCGTGCATTGTTGGTTGTATCTTTGGCAGCGTTTGATTGAGCTTGTATACAATGTTTCTGTTACCAATATTACAATCTCCTATCTGAATTGATTACTTGATTGCATATATCGTGTCCCCTTATCTCATATATAAGTTAGATCATACGATGTGTAGAAGATCACGAAATCTGTATGATTGGTCGAAGCTTAATGAGATATAAAAGAATCACAAATTGAGACAACTTGAGGACGAGTTGTCGGTATAAGGCTATGATATAGATAAGTGACTTGACTTGGTTGCTTGTCTATCTTTGATGCGTCTCGACGTATTGATGGATCACAGGTGAGATAAGTTCTTCTATCGACCGTCGTGAAGAACCTAGATCTCGGTGACTTACGATGATCTAAACCTCGATAAGGTATTAGGTGAGTATGAGTTCTTGACCATCACTTTGACTTGTTATGGGTGAGGTTATATGTTCTAACCCAATATTCTCGCATCTTGGGTGGTGGCGGTGCTTGTATGTCGTACTAGTTATATGTATCGAGTCACCGAATCCGTTTAGGATGATGGCGTCCCATAAGGAGCTCAAAAGGTTTATTGTACTAAACCTGCGAGGTTGAGTTAGCTCAAGTACAATAATAAGGTTGAGTGGTACTACTTAAGCAATTAAAGATATTAATTATTTTAAGCGATCGAATGCTCTAAATAATTAATGGACGTCGATATCTTAAATCTGAGGATTCAGTAATGTCTAAGTGCAAGCCCGACTCACCCTCGGTAATAAAGGGTAAGTCGACATTTATTCTCTAGTGGCATGAATGAATGTTTATAAATTAATTTATGTTAAAATTGAATATAAGATAATTAATTTATTTGAGGCCCATCTTTATTCCTCGCATTTGATCCTTGGTTGGCCCATCCAGTCCGTGTCATACATAATCGGCGCCCCCTATCCTCTAAGGCAAGGATTTGATCCTCTTTATCCATAAGGATATTATTATATTTATGGGATATGCATGGATCCTTTCCTAATGGGATTATGGTAATGCATTATAAATATAAGGTAGAGATAAGATCAAGGTTAATCCTCAATTATCTAGCATAATTTTAGAGAATCACCATAGTTCCTTGGTGAGATATTTTCGAAAATTACTAGAGGATTAGGGTGATTTTACGTAGCATTCTCCATAGATCGTCCTCACTCGGCGTTGGAGATTGGGCAACCAGGGATACAGATCCGGAAGATCGAAGCACGCAGTCTCGATCCGTTCGTCCCGATCTACCTCGGCGATTCAAAGGTAAACACGGAAAACCCCTACGTGTTGCGATTAATTATATAGACGCGTGTTAGGAATATAATCAATGTATGGTGAATTAAACATCCAAGATAGATCCTCGGGAGAGGTCAAAATCGATTATCCCTACATTTGGTATCGAGCACAGGATCGATTCTTGGCTCGTTGGATTAATCACGTTTATTATTACGCGCAATTAATTAATTGTTGGATCATCGTTCATCGTGGCTCGGTTTTATTTTTGTCGGATTTTGTTTTCACCACGAGAAAATCCGTGGTTAGATTAGATTTTTTCCTGTAAATCTTATCTGTAAAAGAAGAACGAAGACAAAAGCACGAAGAACACGACGACGAACACAAACCGGACGCACGGCCGAGTGTGTGTGCAGCAACGCACACGGACGTGCTCGGCGTGTCGCGACAAGACCGCTCGATCGCGTGCGTGCGCATTTCTCGCAGGTGCGGTCGGCGGTGGGCGACGCGGGCAACACCGCTCGGTGCGGGGTGCGGGCGCTTGCGCTTCCATGGGAAGCCTCGGCACGCGGCTGGCGCTGAGCGCTTCTGGCCGGTGCTTTCGCCGCGGTCGCGCCGCTTCGAGGTCGCTAGGCGGCACGCACAACGCCGCACGAGCGGGCGGCGGGCATGCATTTTCGCGCGAGATCCCCGATGCTTCACGCGCGGCGGCGACGGGCACGCATTTGTCGCACGAGATCCCCGATGCTTCACGCGAGGTGTGATCATGAGGCGCACGCGCTAAGCTCGCGCTTCCGAAGGTTGATCGTGGCGCGACGCATGCTGTCTGTCGCGGTCGCCAGCGACGCGCAGTAGCCCGCGAGTGGCGGCGCACAAGGCCGGGCGCTGCATGGGTTGTGCCCTAGCTGCCCGCCCATTTTGGGCCGCACCCGCCCGCACTCGCTTTCGGCCAGACCCATTTTTCCGGCTCGAATCCGCTGACGATCCGTCCGTGCGTGCACGCGAGGCCCATTTTTCGAAGTTTATGAAGATCTCATGCTGCAATTCTTTGTAATAGATTAGGCGGAAGTGCAGGGATCCACGTGTGGGCCGCGATGAACGCTTTTATTTTATTTTTATCGCTCATAGCATATCGTGGATGTTTAAATAATGCGAAGCATGCTATGTATGTTTAAATTACGTGACAAACATATTATATGTTTTCGTGATTGGATCTTGATAGAAAGCATGCTAGGTTTATCGCTGTTTTCAAGCATATTTTAGAATTCTGCTGAGCATGTTTTACATGTTGAGTTCTATAGAAAAGCATGCTAGGATTACGTGATCTGCATGGACAAACCTTTTGAAACAAAAGACTAAGCAAGTAACCCGACATATTAATTTTCAAATTAAAATGTCAAGACCTCCACTTTTTGATCTCTAAACAAAGTGAGACACACTGTGAGTAAACGTCCACACGCGCGGGCTTGCTTGCATCCGCTTATCATAAGTTTGTTAGATGAGATTTCTAAATAAAACATTTTAAATCTATTGAGAAGTGGGAGTTTAATATGTAAACGTCCACACGCGGGCTTGCATGTGCGATTTTCATAAGTTCTCTAGAGATGGATTTAAAATGAGATAACAAAGGAATTTGAATTGGGCGGTATGGTCCTAGTGAGTATGCCAATTCTAAGAATTCATCTTACGTTGTTAAATTGTGGTCATTGCTAGACATCACCGAGTACAACTTCCGCCAAGTCCCTTCGCGATAGTGATGTGGTCAGTAAGGTCCAATCATTAATTTCATTTGTCATAAGGATAGTGACATGGATTGAAATTAAACGACTAAAGGTATATTTTAGTGCGGTTGAGGGGTTCGTGTAAACGATCACACGCCGCGGCTCTGCATGTGGAATTGCTTGGGCGATTGGAGGTTTCAACTAATATTGTTTTATCAAAAGGTTACAATATTGTTTTTACGAATTATGTGCGATCGTATGCTTATGTGTTTACATTATCTTTTCGAGATATGTCTCTTACAATCGATTATCAATATGCTCGCACAAAACCCTTATCCGTCTGAATTTTATTGAGTGGAAGCGAAACATTGAGAATGTTCTTCTGCGAAGAAAATCTATTTGTACTCACTACACCCCGCCCTAAGCCTCTAGGCGATTCATTCATCGATGAGGAGCGCATGAGCACGAGAAATGGGACAAATCAAATAGAATGGCAAAGTGCCTTCTTTTGGTCACCATGTGCGAGTCCCCAACTCGAAAGATCAAGAGATGGAAGATGCAGCCATGATATGGCTAAGTCTTATGAAATGGTATGAGGAGTCGGATGTAATCGCTTGTCATAATTTGACAAAATCTATAATGTCAAGTTCAATGAAGGAAAGCGATTCGATGTATGACCATGTAGAGCAAATGATCAATCTCTTCTGAGAGCTCGAGTTGGTTGGAGGATATATTGATGACGTGAGTCGAGATCGACATGATCCTCAACACTTTGCCCAAGTTTTTGATGACTTGGCTATAAAGCGATCCTTTATGATAAGAGTTATACTCTAGATTCATTGCAAGAGGCTCTAGTAACGGAAGAACTCAAAATAGGCAAAGGTGCACGATCTTTAGTACGCACCTCAAAGAAAACCAACGCTTTATCGAAGATGAAAATGAAAAGTGAAATTCAAGATATGCTAAGGCTAAAGAAAAGAGTGGAGTAATACAAAGGGCTCTACCAATGGTTTGAAAAGCTAAATGAGAAGGGCAAGTGCTTCAAGTGCGGTGAGATCGGGCATTGGAAGGCTATGCCCCAAGCTCAAGGCTCAAGGTACGCCATTTGCTAGTAACGGAAACATGTTTAGCGACTTGTTCTACCCATTCATGGGTAGTAGACACGGAGTGCGATCGATCATGTTTGTTACACCTTGCGGGGTTCCCGCGACAAGGAGGCTGCATGATGGTGACATAACGATCTCCATGAGCAACGCGAAAGTCGAGGCCGCTTGCAAATGGAGATGTTACTTTATGTTTGATAGAATGCTTTAGTATTGAAAGATGTTTTATGTGTGTCGGATTTTCGTGGAACCTTGTTTCTGCTTCAAATTATTTATTCATGGATATTCGTTATTTTTGATAGTGGTGTTTCTATCATAAGAAATGACGGTTATCTCGTGTTGGCACATTATATAATTCGCTTATACTATTTCGCAAAACATAATACCTATAACTATGTTGCATCATCTACAAACCTTAAAAGAGAAAGTTTTCTTCGAAGATGACACCACATTTCTCCGGCATCTTAGATTAGGTCACATCATCTAAATAGGATCCAAAGACCGCTAAGAATGGAGCGTTGGGTAATCTAACAGCTACTCCATTTCCAAATCACGAATCCTGTATAGAAGGTAAGATGTCGACTAGACCCTTCAAAGCGAAGGGTTATAGAGCCAAAGAAGTGTTGGAGCTTGTCCATTTCGACACGTGTGGACCGATGTCCACACAAGCTCGTGAGGGTACGAGTATTTTGTCACTTTCATTGACGATTACTCAAGGTACGGATACGTATACCGCTTTCACCGCAAGTCCGAATGCTTTGAGAAATTCAAAGAGTTTAAGGCGAAATGGAGACGAAACTTGGTAAACTATCAAGTCATCGCTGCTCTAATCGCTGGCGAATACCTCAAGAACGAAGTTTATGGACTATTTGGTGCGGTGCGGGATTACCTCCCATTTCACTACACCGGCACACCACAACAAAATGGTGTGTCGAGCCAAGAAACAGGACTCTTTTGGAAATGGTTAGATCAATGATGAGTTATGCAACATTGCCTATTTCGCTCGAGGGTATGCCTTAGAAAGCGACAAAGATACTTGCTAAATCTAGTACCATCCAAGTCGGCATAGCAGACCCCTTCGAGTTGTGGTTTGGGCGTGACTGGTTTAAGCCACATAAGGATATGGGCAGCCCAAATATCTTTGCGAACAAGAAGGTCGACAAGTTGGAGGCTAGATCCGACGCAAGGCTGTTTATTGGCTATCCTAGAGGAACGAAGGTGGTTTATTCTATAGTCCTATGATCAAGGTCATTATTAGCACTAATGCCCGATTCTTAGAAGAGGATTATATGACAAACCATAAATCCAAAGTTGAAATCATTCTTCCGAATTAGAAGATGATCGTATTCCACCACCGATTAAGCCAAAGGTACGAGATGTCGGTTCTAGTGGGAAGGATCGACACCGAGATACTTCAAGAAATTGAAGTGGGTCGAGTTCCACCGAGATACCGACCGACAAGTGGCTCCTATCCAAAGAAGTTGTGCAAGATAGAGAACCACAAGTTTCGCACCCACCGCTGCCATTGTGCGCTGAGCGCTTCGTCAGAGTGGCGTAGTTGTTCGTCAACCCAGCGATTTATGTTCGTGGTGAATCTTCGATTTAGTCCCGGAAACGAATATGCAATAATCGACCCATGGACATACAACGAGGCGATACAAGACATTGATGCAAGATCTTGGCACACCGCTATGGACTTAGAAATTGAGTCCATAACAGCTATGGATGTATACGAAAAGACACCTCTACCAGATAGCAAGGAAGCCATAGGTAGTAAATGGGTATACAAGAGGAAGAGAGATTCAGATGGAGAGGTTTCGGCTTTTAAAGCCAGGCTTGTGGCGAAAGGGTACACTCAGATTGAGGGCATCGATTTCGATGAGACCTTTTCACCGTAGCAATGCTCAAGTCCATCGTAATTCTTCCGCCATAGCAGCCCACATGAACCTTGAGGTTTGACAAATGGATGTGAAACCGCTTTCTAAACGGTTACCTTGAGGAAGGTAGAGACATCTATATGTTGGATTTGTATACTGAAAGCAGTTTGGTTGAGCTTGTATACAATGTTTCCTGTTACCACTATTACAATCTCCTATCTGATTTGAATACTTGATTGCATATATTTGTGTCCCCTTATCTCATATATAAGTTAGATCATACAGTGTGTAGAAGATCACATAAGTCTGTATGATTGGTCAAGCTTTAATGAGATATAAAAGTTTCACACCGAGACGACTTAAGGACGAGTTGTCGGTTTAGTGCAGATAGATAAGAAGTGACTTGACTTAGTTGTTTGTCTCACTGGTACGCCTCGACGTATTGAAGGATCAACAGTGAGATGAGTTCTTCTTTTCCGACTGCTAGAAGAACCAAGATCTCGGTGACTTACGATGATCTAAACCTCGATAAGGTATTAGGTGAGTATGAGTTCTTGACCATCACTTCGACTTGTTATGAGTGAGGGTTATATGTTCTAACCCAAGATTCTCCGCATCTTGGGTGGTGGCAGAGTCAGTATGTCACGCTAGTTATCTCAGACGAGTCACCGTATCCGCTTAGGACGATGACGTCCCTTATGAGCTTTATTGTACTAAACCCCGCAGTTGAGTTAGCTCAAGTACAATAATAAGGTTGAGTGGTACTACTTAAGGAAATGAAGTTATTAATCGCTTTAAGCAATGATTGCTATAAATGATTAATGGACGCTCGATATCTTAAATACGGGATTCAGAATGTCTAAGTGCAAGCCCGACTCAACTTCGCAATAAAGGGGTAAGTCAACATTCTTCTCTAGTGGCATGATCGAATGTTTATAAATTAATTTATGTTCGGGGTGAACATAAGATAATTAATTTATTTGAGGCCCATCTTTATTCCTCGCATTTGATCCCCGGTCGGCCCATCCAGCCCGTAGAATCGAGGAAAATCGGGCCCAATGTTGCTCTCTATGCAAGATTTTATTCTCTTTATCCCACAAGGATATAATTATATTTATGGTATATGCATAGATCCTTTCCATATAATATTATGGTAATAATCCTGAGAGTATGGAAATAATCCTGAGAGTATGGAAATAATCCTAAGATTATGGTAATATTCCATATAGGATTATGGTAATATTCCATATAGGATTAAGGTAGTGCATTATAAATATATGGTATGAGATAAAGTCTAGGTTAATGCTCACATAACCACACAAGATTTTCGCCCCTCTTGTCCATTGAGAGAGAATTTCAAAGTTGTGAAGAGAGCATTGGTGATTTTCCCAAGCATTCTCCATAGATCGCCCTCACCGACGCTGGAGATTGGGCAACCGGATACAGTCCAAAAGGTCAAAGCACGAGTCCGATCCATTCGATCCGCTCATCTCGCTCCATCGACCTCTTCGATCCAAAGGTAAACACGTGTAAACCCCAACGTGTTGCGATTTAATTATATAGACGCATGCTAGGTTTATAATCAATGTATGGTGAATTAAACACCCAGATGGATCCTCGGGCGAGGGTTAAACATATCGCTTTCCCTACACTGGTATCGTAGCCTCGATCGAGAATCTTGGCTCGCTGGATTAATTCACGCTGATTATTACGCGCTTAATAATTGTGGATCCGCTGCTCATCGTGGCTCGCTTGTTGTTTTGTTGGTTTTGTTTTACACCACGAAAAATCCGTGGTTAGATTAGATTTTATTATGTAAATTTTATCGTAAAAGAAGAACGAAGACGAAAGAACGAAGAACTAAACGACGGAAAACAGTCACCCGGCGCCCCTCGGACGGTATCTCGCGAGGCGCGGGCGATGGCGCGCGTTCGCACAAGACGAGATCCCCGTGCCACGCGAGCAATCGGCGATCATGAGATACGGTCGCTGGGCAAGCGAGCGAGCGAAGCTAGCGGGCGACGGGCACGCTGTTGGCGTAGAAACCCGCGCGCATGAGCGGATCATGGGTCACGAAGTTCGTCGGCGGGCGACGACGCCTCGGCAGACGCTCGGCGCTCGGGCATGGCCGCATGCACGCGTCTTTCGACGGTCGCGTCGCATTAGCGATCAGCGAGCCCGCGAGAACACGCGGCAAAGCGGCGCACGCAGCGGCCGGGCGCGCGGGCTTTGCCAGCGCTGCCCGGCCGCGATGGGGCCCGACCCGACCCGCACCCGCTTTTCCAGATTTTCCGCCCGCGTGCGCTGCACGCGAGGCCCATTTGTTGAATCCGTCCGCGCCCGAGCACGCGAGGCCTGCTCAAGTTTAATTACACTTTGTAAATCTATGTAATAGATTAGATTTAAATGTCGTGTTTCACGATCGGGCGCGATGAACGCTTTATTTTATTTTATCGCTCATATGCATGTCGTGGATGTTTAAATTATGCAAGTAGATGTTATGTATGTTTATATTACGCTGACAAACCTTTAAGTGTTTTACGAATTGATGCGCATAGTAAGCATGCTAGGTTTATCGCGTTTATCAAGCATATTTTAGAATTTCATGAGCATGTTTTACATGTCGAGTTCTATAGAAAAGCATGCTAGATTACGTGATCTGCATGGACAAACCTTTTGAATAAAAAGACTAAGCAAGCAACCCGACAAATTAATTTTTCAAATTAAATGTCAAGACCTCCACTTTTTGATCTCTAAACAAAGTGAGACGACTGTGAGTAAACGCCCACACGCGGCTTGCTTGCACCGCTTATCATAAGTTTGTTAGATGAGATTTCTAAATAAAACATTTTAAATCTATTGAGAAGTGGGAGTTTCATGTGTAAACGCCCACACGCTGCGCTTGTATGTGCGATTTTCATAAGTTCTCTGAGATAGATATAAAATGAGATAACAAAAGAATTTGAATTGGGCGGTATGGTCCGAGTGAGTATACCAATTCTAAGAATTCATTTTCGTCGTTAAAATTGTGGTCATTGCTAGACATCACCTCAAGTACAACTTTCCGCAAGTCCCTTCGCGATAGTGATGTGGTCTAGTAAGGTCCAATCATTAATTTCATTTGTCATAAGATGTTGACATGGATTGAAATTAAACGACTAAAAGGTATATTTTAGTCCGTCGAGGGGTTCATGTGTAAACGCCCACACGCTGTGGCTTGCATGTGGGATTCCTTGGGCGATTGGAGGTTTCAATTAATATTGTTTTATCAAAGGTTACAATATTATTGTTACGAATTATTTGCGATCGATGCTTATGTGTTTACATTATCGCTTCGATATGTCTCTTCGCCGATTATCAATATGCTCGCACAAAATCCTGCTATCCGTCCAAATTTTATCGAGTGGAAACGAACATGGAATATGTTCTTATCGCCAAGAACACATGTTTGTTCTCACTCTTCTAAACCCGATGCCCTTCATCGACGCATCGACTAATGAGCAGCAGAGTCAAGGGACTTTGGAATAAGTCAAACAATATGGCTAAATGCTATATGATGACTACGATGTCCAAAGGTTTGTACTGCAAAGATCACCGATGGTGTACGCCGATCGATATTTGGTCAAGTCTCGAGAGTAAGTTTGGGCAATGGATCGACGATCATTTCCACACAATGAGAGAAATCTTGGCGTGTAAGATGGAAGAAGGAAGTTCGGTCCATGAACATGCTCCCACATGACTCATCTCATGGATAGTCTTGATCAGTTGGGAGGAGGTATTGACGGCGGCCAAGGTCGATATCATCCTCAATACACCGCCCAAGTCTTTTGAGAACTTTCGGCGTGAATGCGATCATGAGCAAGACCGAGTTTACACTTAGTCACTGCTTAATGATCTCGTTGTCATGCGGAAGGAGTTATGGGAAAAGGAGCACATGCTCTTGCTAGCACATCTAAGGGCCCAAAATTTTAATCGCAAAATGGAAATAGAAAAGGGTGCCAAAGGTGGTAGAGGCAAGGAAATAGTGGGAGTAATGGGAACAAGAACATGGTTGCCACCGGAGGCTTGAAGAAGCAAAGAAGAAGGCAAGTGCTTCAAGTGCGGTAAGACGGGCATTGGAAGGCCAAGTGCCCTATGCTCGAGGCTCGAGTACGCTGCTTGCTTTAGTAACGAAACATGTTTAGCGACTTGTTCTACCCATTCTCGGGTAGTAGATACGGGCGAATCGATCATGTTTGTTACACCTGCGTGGTTCCGCGCGACAAGGGAGTCGTTGATGGTGAGATAACGATCTCCATGGGCAACGCGCGCGTCGAGTCGGCCGCTAGTAGCTGGAGATGTTTTATGTTTTGGGACAACAGCTTTAGTTTTGAAAGACGCTTTATATGTGCCGGATTTTCTACGGAACCTTGTTTCTGCTTTCAAATTATTTACTCATGGATATTCTCGTTATTTTTGATAGTGGTGTTTCTATCATAAGAAATGACGAAGTTATCTGTGTTGGCACTTTATATAATTCGCTTTATACTATTTCTGCAAAACATAATACCTATAACTATGTTGCATCTTCATCAAACCCTAAAAAGAGAAAGTTTTCTTGGCAAGATGACTCTACTTTTCTCTGGCATCTTAGATTAGGTCACATCAATCTAAATAGGATCCAAAGACTGGCTAAGAATGGAGCGTTGGGTAATCTCACGGTTACTCCGCTCCCGCCTGCGAATCTCAGTATAGAGGTAAGATGTCGACCGCACCCTTCAAAGCGAAGGGTTATAGAGCCAAAGAAATGTTGAGTTAGTCCATTTCGACTGTGGACCGATGTCCACACAAGCTCGTGGAGGGTACGATATTTTGTCACTTTCATTGACGACACTAAGGTACGGATACGTATACCGCTTCACCGCAAGTCTCGAATGCTTTGAGAAATTCAAAGAATTTAAAGGGAAGTGGAGAAGCTAGTAAAGTATCAAGTCATCATGTTCGATCGCGTGGCATGTAATACCTCGAAACGAGTTTATGGACTATCTAGTGAAGTGTGGGATTACATCCCAACAAGACTTTCACCGGCACACCACAAAGAAATGGTGTGTCGAGCGAAGAAATAGGACTCTTTTGGAAATGGTTAGATCTATGATGAGTTATGCTACATTGCCTTTCTCGATTACGGGGTATGCCTAGAGATATGCATACTTGCTAAATCTAGTACCGCCCAAGTCACCGAAAAGACCCTTCGAGTTGTGGTTTGGGCGCAGCTCCGCTTTAAGCCACATAAGGATATGGGGCAGTCCAGCACATGTGCTGAACAAGAAGGCTGACAAGTTGGAGGCTAGATCCGACGCAAGGCTGTTTATCGGCTATCCTAGAGGAACGAAAGGTGGTTTATTCTATAGTCCTAAGGATCAGAAGGTCATTATTAGCACTAATGCCCGATTCTTAGAAGAGGATTATATGAAAATCATAAGTCCAAAGTTGAAATCATTCTTCAAGAATTAGAAGATGATCGTATTCCACCACCGACAGGCCAAAGTGCGAGATGTCGAGTCTAGTGGGAGGATCGACACCGATACTTCAAGAAATTGAAGTGGGTCGAGTTCCACCGGAGATACCGACCGCATAAGTGGTACCTACACGCAAGTTGTGCAAGTTAGAGAACACAAGTTTCGCACTCCACCGCCGCTATGCTGTAGAACCTCGTCGTGAGTGGGAGGTTGTTCGTCAACCCGAGCGATTTATGTTCGTGGGTGAATCTTCGGATTTAGTCCCAGCATTTAACATGCGATAATCCACCCATGGACATACAAGGAGGCGATACAAGATATAGATGCAAGATCATGGCACACCGCTATGGACTTAGAAATGGAGTCCATAACGACTATGGATGTATATGAAAGACACTCTACCAGATGGCAAGGAAGCCGTAGGTAGTAAGTGGATATACAAGAGGAAGAGATTCCGATGGAGAGGTTTCGCTTTTAAAGCCGTGCTTGTGGCGAAAGGGTACACTCAGATTGAGGGCATCGATTTCGATGAGACCTTTTAGCTGTAGCAATGCTCAAGTCCATCGTAATTCTTCTAGCCATAGCAGCCACTTGAACCTAGAGGTTTGGCAAATGGATGTTAAAACCGCTTTTCTAAACGGTTACCTTGAGGAAGGTAGAGACATCTATATGCAAAGAACTCAAGGTTATGTGGTAAAGGTGAAGAGCATCTAGTATGGAAGCTTAAGAAGTCCATTTATGGACTTAAGCAGCCTCCCGATCATGGAACTTACGCTTTGATGAGGTGGTAAAGTCCCATGGATTTACCCATTGCCTAGCGAGAGTTGTGTGTATCGGTTAGATGTCAACGGTGATGTGGTATTTCTTGCATTTTATGTAGATGACATCCTTCTAGTCGGCAACAACGTGAAGTCGTTATCGAGCGAAAGAGTTGGCTATCCGATCGCTTTCAAATGAAAGACTTAGGAGATGCAGCGTACATTCTTGGGATCAAGGTTTACCGAGATCGCAAGAAGAAAATGTTGAGCTTATCTCGGTGCGCCTTACATCGACACTGTGATTACTCGTTTTAGTATGCACCGCCAAGAAAGGATTGCTACCTTCCGGACATGGCGTTCCTTTATCTCAAGACGCAATCACCTATGACCGCAGCGGAGATAGAGGAAATGAGACAAGTTCATACGCTCGCCGTGTGGAAGTCTCATGTACGCAATGCTATGCACGAGACCCGATATACGCTGTCACGGTAGGCATAGTAGCTGATATCGCCTAACCGGACAAGCTCATTGAATTTGCGAAGCATATACTCAAGTACCGAAAAGGACTCGAGATTATAGGCTAGTTTACCATGCGAGATAGTCTAATGCCTTTGGGTTATACTGCACTCGGATTTCAAGTCGACCGTGATGAGAAAAAGTCAACCTCAAAGGCTATGTGTTTACCTTGGGAGGTGGAGCCGTATCTGGCGGAGTGCAAAGCAATGATGCATTGCGGACTCTACCATGGAAGCCGAATATGTAGCCGCCTTGAGGCTTCTAAGGAGGCTGTATGGTTCAAGAACTACCTCATGGATCTAGATGTGGTACCCGGTTTGCCCAAGAGTATCATAGTTCTTCGTGATAACTTCGTGCGAGTGGCAAACTCAAGGAACCACGGACCCACAAGGCGACCAAACACATAGAGAGAAAGTACCATGTCATACGAGAATCGTTAGACGAGGTGACGTCTTGATTGAAAAGATTGATACGACGGAAAATCTAGCGGATCCATTCACGAAGAGCTGCCGCAAAAAGTCTACGATGGACACGTTAGAGGACTTGATTATGCTTGATGGCACCCACTTAGAAAGGAAACTTTTGTATAAGTGGGAGAAGCAAAGGATGGTTGTTTGTAATAGCTAGTAGAGACACATTGTATACTAAAAGTTTGCTTTAGTATAAGTGGGAGATTGTTGATTGTATCTTTGAAAGCGCTTTGGTTGAGCTTGTATACAATGTTTCTGTTACCACTATTACAATCTCCTATCTCGATTTGAATACTTGATTGCATATATTTGTGTCCCCTTATCTCATATATAAGTTAGATCATACAAGGTGTAGAAGATCACGTGTCCGTATGATTGGTCGAGCTTAATGAGATATAAAAGTTTCACACCGAGACGACTTAAGGACGAGTTGTCGGTTTAGGGCGCAGATAGATAAGAAGTGACTTGACTTAGTTGCTTGTCTATGCCGGCACGTCTCGACGTATCAAGGATCAACAGTGAGATGAGTTCTTCTTCCGACCGCCGTGAAGAACCAAGATCTCGGTGACTTACGATGATCTAAACCTCGATAAGGTATTAGGTGAGTATGAGTTGGTCGACCATCACTTTGACTTGTTATGAGTGAGGGTTATATGTTCTAACCCAAGATTCTCCGCATCTTGGGTGGTGGCGATCTTGTATGTCACGCTAGTTATCTCAGACGAGTCACCGTATCCGCTAGACGATGACGCCCCTAAGGAGCTCAAAAGGTTTATTGTACTAAACCCCGCAGTTGAGTTAGCTCAAGTACAATAATAAGGTTGAGTGGTACTACTTAAGGAAATGAAGTTATTAATCGCTTTAAGCAATCATTGCTATAAATGATTAATGGACGCTCGATATCTTAAATACGGGATTCAGAATGTCTAAGTGCAAGCCCGACTCAACTTCGCAATAAAGGGGTAAGTCAACATTCTTTCTTTAGTGGCATGATCGAATGTTTATAAATTAATTTATGTTCGGTCAATTTAACATAAGATAATTAATTTATTTGAGGCCCATCTTTATTCCTCGTGATTTGATCCTCGGCTGGCCCATCCAGCCCGTAGCATCGAGGAAAATCGCGCCCTAATGTTGCTCTCTATGGAAAGATTTTATTCTCTTTATCCCACAAGGATATAATTATATTTATGGTATATGCATAGATCCTTTCCATATAATATTATGGTAATAATCTCGAGAGTATGGAAATAATCCCGAGTATGGAAATAATCCTATGATTATGGTAATATTCCATATAGATTATGGTAATATTCCATATAGGATTATGGTAATATTCCATATAGGATTAAGGTAGTGCATTATAAATATATGGTATGAGATAAAGTCTAGGTTAATGCTCACATAACCACACAAGATTTTCGCCCCTCTTGTCCATCGAGAGAATTTCAAAGTTGTGAAGAGAGAGCATTGGGTGATTTTCCCAAGCATTCTCCATAGATCGCCCTCACCGACGCTGGAGATTGGGCAACCGGATATAGTCCGTAAGGTCAAAGCACGAGTCCGATCCATTCGATCCGCTCATCTCGCTCCATCGACCTCTTCGCATCCAAAGGTAAACACGCAAACCCCAACGTGTTGCGATTTAATTATATAGACGCATGCTAGGTTTATAATCAATGTATGGTGAATTAAACACCCAAGATGGATCCTCGGCGAGGGTTAAACATACGCTTTCCCTACACTATATGCAAAGAACCCGGTTATGTGGTGAAGGGTGAAGTGCATCTAGTATGGAAGCTAAGAATTCCATTTATGGCTTAGCAAGCCTCACGATCCTAGAACTTACGCTGACGTGTTGGTAAAGTCCTATGGATTTACCCACCTGCTTAGCGAGAGTTGTGTGTATCGCTTAAATGTCAACGGTGATGTGGTATTTCTTGCACTTTATGTAGATGACATTCTTCTAGTTAGCAACAATGTGAAGTTGTTATCGATCGTAAAGAGTTGGTTATCCGATCGGTTTCAAATGAAAGACTTAGGAGATGCAGCGTACATTCTTTGGATCAAGGTTTACCGAGATCGCAAGAGGAAAATATTGAGCTTATCTCAGCGCCTTACATTGATACTTGTGGTTACTGCTTTTAGTATGCGCACCGCCAAGAAAGGATTGCTACCTTCGCATACATGGCGTCCTTTATCTAAGGAGCAGAACTCTATGCTGCAAATGAGATAGAGGAATGAGACAAGTTCCTCACGCTCCGCCGTAGGAAGTCTCATGTACGCAATGCTATGTACGAGGCTCGATATCTCGCTATGCGGTAGGCATAGTAGCTAGATTTCGCCCAACCCCGAAAAGCACATTGGATCGCAAGAAGCATATACCAAGTACCGAAAAGGACTCGAGATTATAGTCGGTTTACCATGCGAGATAGTCTAATGCCTTTGGGTTATCTGCACTGGATTTTCAAAGTCGACCGTGATGAGAAAAAGTCTACCTCGTGCTATTTGTTTACCTTGAGAGGTGGAGCCATATCCTCATGAGTGCAAAGCAATGATGCATTGCGGACTCTACCATGGAAGCCGAATATGTAGCCGCTTTGAGGTCAAGCTAAGGTGGGCAGTATGGTTCAAGAACTACCTCACGGATCTAGGTGTGGTACCCGGTTTCCCAAGAGTATCTTAGTTTATCGTGATAACTCGGTGCAATAGCAAACTCGAAGGAACCACGGACCACAAGGCGACCAAACATATAGAGAAAGTACCATGTCATACAAGAAATCGTTAGACGAGGGACGTCTTGATTGAAAAGATTGATACGACGGATAACCTAGCGGATCCATTCACAAAGAGCTCCGCCGCAAAAAGTCTACGGTGCACGCTCGAGGACTTGATTATGCTGATGGCACCCACTTAGAAAGGAAACTTGTATAAGTGGGAGAAGCAAAGTGATGGTTTTGTTTGTAATAGCTAGTAGAGACACATTGTATACTAAAAGTTTTCTTTAGTATAAGTGGGAGATTGTTGGATTTGTATATCGAAAGCGCTTTTGGTTGAGCTTGTATACAATGTTTTATTACCACTATTACAATCTCCTATCCGAATTGATTACTTGATTGCATATATCCGTGTCCCTTATCTCTTATATAAGTTAGATCATACAATTGTGTAGAAGATCACGAAGTCTCGTATGATTGGTCAAGCTTAATGAGATATAAAAGAATCACAAACGAGACAACTTGAGGACGAGTTGTCGGTATAGTCAGCGGTATAGATAAGAAGTCACTTGACTTGGTTGCTTGTCAATCGCCGATACGTCTCGACGATTGATGGATCACGATGAGATAAGTTCTTCTATCTGACTGTCGTGAAGAACCTAGATCTCGGTGACTTACGATGATCTAAACTTCGATAAGGTATTAGGTGAGTATGACTTGCTGACCATCACTTTGACTTGTTATGGGTGAGTGTTATATGTTCTAACCCAATATTCTCTCGCATCTCGGGTGGTGGCGGTTTTGTATGTCATGCTAGTTATATGTATCGAGTCACCGAATCCGCTTAGGATGATGACGCCCCTTAAGGAGCTCAAAAGGTTTATTGTACTAAACCCCGCAGTTGAGTTAGCTCAAGTACAATAATAAGGTTGAGTGGTACTACTTAAGGAATTAAAGATATTAATTATTTTAAGCAATGTAATGCTTTAAATAATTAATGGACGCGCGATATCTTAAATACGGGATTCAGAATGTCTAAGTGCAAGCTCGACCACCTTCGTAATAAAGGGTAAGTCAAGATTTATTCTCTAGTGGCATGAATGAATGTTTATAAATTAATTTATGTTCGGCTAAACATAAGATAATTAATTTATTTGAGGCCCATCTTTATTCCTCAGATTTGATCCTGGTCGGCCCATCCAGCCCGTAGCCACATGAAAATCGGCGCCCTATCCTCTAAGGCAAGGATTTGATCATCTTTATCCATAAGCATATTATTATATTTATGGATATGCATGGATCCTTTCCTAGCGGGATTATGGTAATGCATTATAAATATAAGGTAAGAGATAAGATCAAGGTTAATCCTCTCAATTATCCTAGCATAATTTTCTAGAATCACCATAGTTCCTTGGTGAGATATTTTCGAAAATTACTAGAGAGATTAGGGTGATTTTCAGTAGCATTCTCCATAGATCGCCCTCACCGACGCTGGAGATCGGGCAACCGGATACACCCGTAAGATCAAAGCACGAGTCTCGATCCATTAATCCCGATCCACCTCGATGCATTCAAAGGTAAACATAAGAAAACCCCACGTGTTGCAATTAATTATATAGACGCATGTTAGAATATAATCAATGTATGGTGAATTAATCATCCAAGATAGATCCTGAGAGGTCAAAATCGCTATCCCTACACTGGTATCGAGCCGGGATCGATTCGCTCTATCGGATTAATTCACTTTGATTATTACGCCGCAATTAATTAATTGTTGGATCCGCTGCTCATCGTGGCTCGATTTTATTTTTGTCGGATTTTTTTTCACCACGAAAAATCCGTGGTTAGATTATATTTTTCCTAAATCTTATCTCAGAAATGAAGAACTAAGACAAAAGCACGAAGAACACGACGATTTAAACACAAACCGGACGCACGGCCGGGTGTGTGGGCGACGCACGCGGACGCAGCCGGTGTTCGCACAAGACCATTCGTCCCGCGCGTGCGCTGCTTTCTCAAGCAGCGTCGGTAGGTGGGCGACGCTGGCAACACCGCCGCGGCGGCTGGTGCGAGGTGCGCCACACTGAAACCTCGACATCGCCTCGCTCGAAAGCGTTCACGCCGGCGGCGCTGTCGCAGTCGCGCCGCTGCCCGCTAGGGCGGCACGCACAACGCGCACGTAGCGGGCGACGGGCATGCGTTTCCGCTGATCCCCGTGGTTCGCGAGCGCGCCGGCGACGGGCGGTATTTGTCGTGGCGAGATCCCCGCGCCATGCGGGCTCATGGGTCGCGAGGTCGATCATGAGGTACGCGCCCGCCGCGAAGCGCGCGAAGCGTGCCAGCAAGACGCTCGCCTTATCGCGTCGCCTTCACGACCGCGAGGCAGCCCGCGAGGAGTACGCGAGGCGGCGCGCAAGGTCGGGCGCGCGCACGGGTTGTGCCCAGCGCGCTGCCCAGCCATTTTGGGCCGCACCGCCCACCTGCTTTTTCCACCTGCACTCGCTTTTTCGGCCCGAATCCGCTGACGAATCCGTCCGTGCCTGCACGCGAGGCCTGTCAAGTTTATGAAGATCTCGACTTTGCAATTCTATGTAATAGATTAGGCGTGATGCATGTGATCCATGAGTGGCCGCGATGAACGCTTTTATTTTATTTTTATCGCTCATAGCATATCTCGATGTTTAAATAATGCGTAAGCATGCTATGTATGTTTAAATTACGCTGACAAACATATTATATGTTTTCGTGATTGATGTGCATAGTAAGCATGCTAGGTTTATCGCGTTTTCAAGCATATTTTAGAATTCTCGAGCATGTTTTACATGTTGAGTTTTATAGAAAAGCATGCTAGATTACGTGATCTCGCATGGACAAACCTTTTGAAACAAAAGACCAAGTTAGTAACCGACATATTAATTTTCAAATTAAAATGTCAAGACCTCCACTTTTGATCTCTAAACAAAGTGAGACGACTGTGAGTAAACGCCCACACACGCTTGCTTGCGCTGCTTATCATATGTTTGTTAGATGAGATTTCTAAATAAAACCTTTAAATCTATTGAGAAGTGGGAGTTTCATATAAACGCCCACACGCTGGCTTGCATGTGAGATTTTCATAAGTGCTCTAGAGATGGATTTAAAATGAGATAACAAAGGAATTTGAATTGAAAGCGGTATGGTCCTAGTGAGTATGCCAATTCTAAGAATTCATCTTCTGCTGTTAAAATTGTGGTCATTGCTTAGACATCACCTCGAGTACAACTTCCCGCGAAGTCCCTTCTTGCGATAGTGATGTGGTCTAGTAAGGTCCAATCATTAATTTCATTTGTCATAAGGATAAGTTGACATGGATTGAAATTAAACGACTAAAAGGTATATTTTAGTCTGGTTGAGGGGTTCATGTGTAAACGTCCACACGCGTGGCTTGCATGTGGAATTGCTTGGGCGATTGGAGGTTTCAACTAATATTGTTTTATCAAAAGGTTACAATATTGTTGTTACGAATTATGTGCGATCGTATGCTTATGTGTTTACATTATCTCTTCAGATATGTCTCTTACACCGATTATCAATATGCTCGCACAAAATCCCTTTATCCGTCCGAATTTTATCGAGTGGAAACGAAACATTGAGAATGTTCTCATCATGGAAGAAAATCTATTTGTACTCACTACACCCGTCCTAAGCCTCTAGACGATTCATCTATCGATGAGGAGTGCAAGGAGCACGAGAAATGGGACAAATCAAATAGAATGGCAAAGTACCTTCTTTGGTCACCATGTGCGAGTCCCCGCAACTCAAATACAAGAGATGGAAGATGCACCATGATATGGCTAAGTCTTATGAAATGGTATGAGGAGTCGGACAGAATCGCTTGTCATAATTTGACAAAATCTATAATGTCAAGTTCAATGAAGGAAAGCTATTCGTGCATGACCATGTAGAGCAAATGATCAATCTCTTCTGAGAGCTCGAGTTGGTTGGAGGATATATTGACGACGTAGTCGAATCGATATGATCTCAACACTTTGCCCAAGTTTTGATGACTTCCGTTATAAAGCAGTCCTTTATGATAAGAGTTATACTCTAGATTCATTGCAAGAGGATCTAGTAACGAAGAACGCAAATGGGCAAGGTGCACGTCTTTAGTACGCACTCAAAGAAAACCACCGCTTTATCGAAGATGAAAAGAAAAGTGGAATTCAAGAGATGCTAAGGCTAAAGAAAAGAGTGGAAATACAAAGGCTCTACCAACGGTTTGAAAAGCCAAATGAGAAGGGCAAGTGCTTCAAGTGCGGTGAGACCGGGCATTGAAGGCTAAGTGCCTCAAGCTCAAGGCTCAAGGTACGCCATTGCTTTAGTAACGGAAACATGTTTAGCGACTTGTTCTACCCATTCATAGGTAGTAGACACGGGTGCGATCGATCATGTTTGTTACACCTGCGGGGGTTCCCGCGACAAGGAGCTGATGATGGCGAGATAACGATCTCCATGGGCAACGCGCGAAAGTCGAGGCCGCTAGCAATCGGAGATGTTACTTTATGTTTTGATAGAACAGCTTTAGTATCGAAAGATGTTTTATATGTGCCGGATTTTCTACGGAACCTTGTTTCGCTTTCAAATTATTTATTCATGGATATTCTCGTTATTTTGATAGTGGTGTTTCTATCATAAGAAATGACGAAGTTCTCTCGTGTCGGCACATTATATAATTCGCTTTATACTATTTCGCAAAACATAATACCTATAACTATGTCAGATCATCTACAAACCTTAAAAAGAGAATGTTTTCTTCGAAGATGACACCACATTTCTCCGGCATCTTAGATTAGGTCACATCAATCTAAATAGGATCGAAAAACCGGCTAAGAATGGAGCGTTGGGTAATCTAACAGCTATCTGCTTCCACCGCGAATCTCGTGATGAAGGTAAGATGTCGACTAGACCCTTCAAAGCCGGGGGTTATAGAGCCAAAGAAGTGTTGGAGCTAGTCCATTTCGACTGTGGTGGACCGATGTCCACACAAGCTCGCGGAGGGTACGAGTATTTTGTCACTTTCATCGACGACACTCAAGGTACGGATACGTATACCGCTTTCACCGCAAGTCCGAATGCTTTGAGAAATTCAAAGAGTTTAAGGCGGAAGTGGAGACGAAGCTTGGTAAAGTATCAAGTCATCATGTCTCGATCGCGGTGGCGATGTAACAGCCCGCCAACCCAAAGTACGGATTAGCAGGGACTATTACTGATAAACGGGATTAAGTAATGGGTAATGACATGGAACACTGAATGGTGTGACATATATCGAGAATAATTCTGAAACTTCATGAGTTTAGGTTTTACAACATGAAACGAACATACATATGACTTCATAACTGGCAATGAAAACATGTGATTTACACATGTGACGATGTGTAATCAAGGTACTACTAATCGCTGACAAGACTTCAATCGCCAACACATCAACACCCACATCATCTCGCTCAACCCGCACATTTAAAACAAACATGCAGGTCGAGTACAAATAATGCACTCTGGGCTCGTTGCAAAACATTTCTTTAAATTACATCGCTTTTACAAGAAGACACAAGGGTTTTATTGAAAAGGCCTCAGGCTTACTAAAACAATTTCTTTCATTTTCAAAAGTCGTCAGTCGTATATATTTTCTCGTCTGTATGATCCATATCGCTCTCATATTATTATCATAACATCATCACATGTTGGTAGCAAACCAACAACTTTCACCGCCCTCATACCAACCATCTCCACACATAATATTATCATCATACGCTGGTAGCGAACCAACAATTCCCACTATCATCATTCCAACCATCACCACAAATAAATTGATCATCATACGCAGGTAGCGAACCAACAATTCTCACTATTATCATTCCAACCATCTCCACATATAATAATATCATCATCCCATCGGATCATTATTCCATCCATCTCCACATATAATAAGATCATCACATCGATCAATCATAGCTGTATAATCCTTCCCGCTTAGATCCAATATCAATTTCTCATAGTCGACTTGCCCAACAACTCGATAGATCATACATAAAAACATAAACACTTTGGGCAGTAATCATATCACTTCTCAACGTAAGATCAGAATAAATACTTTCATTTGCGTAAAGCAAGTAAATAAAGTGGTTTTGAATAAAGCCCACCTCAGATACGGGGTCTTTCTACTACGGTTTCCTTTCTATGTCGAATGCCAAGTCCACGTATCACCTTAACGTAAGAATTATTTTAGTACAATGGTCACGCTTGATAGAGACGACATTGTTTATAACGCCCTACGCATCAAATACGGCTAACGCCGGACTTATTTGACGCTTCCTAATCATTTGATGTCGACTATGAAATTTCTCAACATATAAGAGATATTTTATCTCTTTAGCACATAATGTACGCTTTTAATGTACTTACGTAACGTAAGTTACATTGTTATTAAACGTATTACGCCACATAGATCACGACATCGAATTACGTGTCTTTGACCTTGGTCAACGTTTTGGTCAACAATTTTGACTTAGTCAACATTTAGTCAACATTTTGACTTTGGTCAACTCAAAAGTCAACATTTAGACTTTTTCAATTTCTTATGTAATTTTCGATTTTGATGTACAATTCTTGTTCCAAAAATTCCTATAAAATCATACTATGTCTAAAACATTATTTTAGAACATTTTATGCAATTATACTTGATAAAATAAATTTATAACATTAATACATATAAGGTATGGTTTTCGGTCAACATAATTAACCAACTAAACATTTTTCAAAAAATTCCAATAAACTCATATAACACTTAATCATCCTTAACTATCCTTATTATAACATAATTGCTATTTATTATGAACTATTTCATAAAATTTTCCTAAGTCATATTTCAAAAATTTGGACTTAGGTCAAAATAATTTTTAACAATTCCAATAAATTAATACAACACTATATTATGAACCTACACTATCAATATGCTATGATAACACTTAAACATGGATTATATCACAACATAATATCATATAGTAATATTTTCAAAATTCATGAACTTAGGTACTAAAGTTTTCCAAAAATTCTACATAAAATCATACAAGCTTATTTAATGCCCTAGATCATTATTCCATGCTTAAATTAACATTTAAACATCATAATCATCATCATATGGTTCCCTCAAGTTTTCGGTCCTTTTCTAAAGTTTAATAACATGATTAATTTTGTGATATAATTATACTACATGCTCAATAATATCATATAACATAATATCTAAACATCTTAGCATAAGATCTACACTTTTTCGAACATATCACAATAAACCAAGCTTATAACATAAATTCTAACAGATGAAAATTAATAATTCTAGCATGTATACGAAGCTCATAACGTTTCTAACCTTTTAATCGGAGTCGATTTAATCGGCGAAGGTTTATTTGCTAAAGGTTTGGGATTAAAATTGAAGAACACTCTCACAAATTTTCACACAAATTTTCGGTTCTTTAGGGTTCAAAAATGGAAGAATGAAATGCATTCCTTATATTTATAGACTTACTCAAGTTGTAGACTAATTATTACATATAAATATCTACTAATCCACTTGCATAAAATAGTCAAAATAGTCGGCACCTCCATTAGATTAGGATAAGGATTTTAATAGCTCATACACTTTAATATCATGTTATTATCAACATCAATTCACGACAACTCATTTATAGCAAATTGGAACCAATTGATTTGTTTCTTAAAGTTTTCGGTCAACTAAGTGGTAGAAGACAAAATTTTATTGTTTATCTTATCCTTATATATCATATTATCTCATAATATTTTCATTCCTATCTCTTCACACTAATTAAAGAAATTTCAATACTTTATGGTATATATACATAGGTGTCGGCCATCTCTTGGATCCTTAGGTAAATTTTTATTTTTTAATTATCAAAACTATATTATTATTATAAGATAAGATTATATTTGAAAAGTCAAATATTTACACTATGACTTTTATTTTGATTTCACATTTGTTCATACTTTGTTTTCAACATTTTCGACCATATCATTAAATGAACCATAATTACTTGTTTCAATTGGTAACCATCACTACTTTAAACCTAATATAGGATAAGATACAACTCATAGCCTACCATTAATTATAGCATAGGAATTAATTAAATTTTGTCACTTATTCACCATCATTTTAGTCCATCATCATATAGGTGTCACCCAATTTGTACAAGTTGCTATACAATTCATATTATCCATAATAATATCATATTAATATAATAAATATGATACATCATCAATTGGATAGGGATTAAATTAAATTTCACACTTTGAAACCCTAATTTTTCGAAAACTATATGTTAATCCCAAATATTTTATTTTCTTGTATTAAATGTCTAATACATAGTTATGTGACACATTATAATCATAGATGATGAATTTAATCATTGGAAAAATATTTAGAACTATTTTAGATCACAAAACCCTAATATTAAAAATTGTGGTTTTCAAACCCATCACATATGGTACATTTTATTCCTTAATTTCTAGCATTATTTTGATGATAATTAATTCTCTTATATCATAAATTAATCATAGAAATTTGAATTTTATAATTCCATGATCAATTGGTCAAGTTATCGATTATTCAAAACGTAGACGTTTGAAACGCCTCTAAATTCTCATAGTTAAATTGTTCTAAATGTTCAAAATAAAGTTGTAACAACTTTATTTATTCCTATAATAATAGGAAATTTCAAATCTAAGCTAAATTGCTTAAAATATCAGAAGTCTTAACTCGCCGAATTTATCCGACGTTAGAATATCACGTTTGAAGGAATATCGTAAATTATATTCCTTAATTCACTAAGCATCGCGAATATCACACGATATTATCCAATTATGCTTGGTCAAAGTCAAGCATCGACTAATTAAGATTTTAATAATCGATTAATCTCTAAATTACGATTTTTAATTATCGTAATTAAACACTTAAAATTGCGGATATTACAGCGCAATACCTCAAGAACGAAGTTTATGGACTATTTGGTGCAAGTGGGATTACCTCCCAACTCACTACACCGGCACACCACAACAAAATGGTGTGTCGAGCGAAGAAATATGATTCTTTTGGAAATGGTTAGATCAATGACGAAGTTATGCAACATTACCTATTTCGCTCGGTATGCCTTAGAAACGACAAAGATACTTGCTAAATCTAGTACCATCCAAGTCACCGAAAAGACCTCTTCGAATTGTGGTTTGGGCGCAAGCTCAGTTTAAGCCACATAAGATATGGGCGTACCAAACATACGTGCCGAACAAGAAGGCCGACAAGTCGGAGGCTAGATCCGACGCAAGGATGTTTATCGCTATCCTAGAGGAACGAAGGTGGTTTATTCTATAGTCCTAAGGATCGAAGGTCATTATTAGACTAATGCCCGATTCTTAGAAGAGGATTATACGACAAACAATAAATCCAAAGTTGAAATCATTCTTCGTGAATTAGAAGATGATCGTATTCCACCACCGATTAAGCCAAAGGTACGAGATGTCGTGTCTAGTGGGAGGATAGACACCGATACTTCAAGAAATTGAAGTGGGTCGAGTTCCACCGAGATACCGACAGACAAGTGGCTCCTATCTAGCAAGTTGTGCAAGATAGAGAACCACAAGTTTCGTGATCCACCGCTGCCATCAGGCCATGAGCGCTGTCAGAGTGGGAGGTTGTTCGTCAACCCGAGCGATTTATGTTCGTGGGTGAATCTTCGATTTAGTCCCGGAAACGAATAGGCAATAATCGACCCATGGACATACAAAATGAGGCGATACAAGACTTTGATGCAAGATCATGGCACACCGCTACGGACTTAGAAATCGAGTCCATAATACCGTGGATGTATACAAAAGACACTCTACTAGATGGCAAGGAAGCCATAGGTAGTAAATGGGCATACAAGAGAAGAGAGATTCGTATGGAGAGGTTTCGATTTTAAAGTCGCTTGGGCGAAAGGGTACACTCGATTGAGGGCATCGATTTCGGCGACCTTTTCGCTGTAGTAATGCTCAAGTCCATCGTAATTCTTCCGCCATAGTAGCCCACTTGAACCTTGAGGTTTGGCAATGGACGTGAAAACCGCTTAAACGGTTACCTTGAGGAAGGTAGAGACATCTATATGCAAAGAACCCAAGGTTATGTGGTGAAGGGTGAAGAGCATCTAGTATGGAAGCTTAAGAAGTCCATTTATGGGCTTAAGCAAGCCTCACGATCCCGAACTTACGTTGACGTGTTGGTAAAGTCCCACGGATTTACCCAGCTGCCTAGCGAGAGTTGTGTGTATCGCTTATATGTCAACGGTGATGTGGTATTTCTCGCACTTTATGTAGACGACATTCTTCTAGTCAGCAAAATGTGAAGTTGTTATCGATCGAAAGAGTTGGTTATCCGATCGCTTAAATGAAAGACTTAGGAGATGCAAATAGACATTCTGGGATCAAGGTTTACCGAGATCGCAAGAGGAAAATGTCGAGCTTATCTCGTGCGCCTTACATTGATACCGTGATTACTCGCTTTAGTATGCACCGCCAAGAAAGGATTGCTACCTTCGCATATGGTGTTCCTTTATTCAAGGAGCAACACCTATGACCGCAAAGGAGATAGAGAAAATGAGACAAAGTTCCTTACGCTCACCGTAGGAAGTCTCATGTACGCAATGCTATGTACGAGGCCCGATATCTCGCTATGCGTAGACATAGTAGCTAGATATCGCCTAACCTCGACACACATCGATCGTCAGAAGCATATACTCAAGCACCGAAAAGGACTCGAGATTATAGTCGGTTTACCATGCGATAGTCTAATGCCTTTGGGTTATATGCACTGGATTTCCAAGCCGACCGTGATGAGAAAAAGTCTACCTCGGCTATGTGTTTACCTTGGGAGCGTGGAGCCGATCCTCAAGCTAAGTGCAAAGCAATGATGCATCATGGACTCTACCATGGAAGTTTAATATGTAGCCGCTTTTGAGGCTTCTAAAGAGGTCAGATGGTTCAAGAACTACCTCATGGATCTAGGTGTGGTACCGGTTTGCCCAAGAGTATCATAGTTTCATCGTGATAACTCAAAAGTGGCAAACTCGAAGAACCACGGACCCACAAGTCGACCAAACACATAGAGAGAAAGTACCATGTCATACGAGAAATCGTTAGACGAGGGAACATGCCGATTGAAAAGATTGATACGACGGATAACCCAGCGGATCCATTCACAAAGATCCCGCCGCAAAAGTCTACGGCGCACGCTCGAGGACTCGATTATGCTTGATGGCTCCCACTTAGAAAGGAAACTTTTGTATAAGTGGGAGAAGCAAAGTGATGGTTTTGTTTGTAATAGCTAGTAGAGACACATTGTATACTAAAAGTTTGCTTTAGTATAAGTGGGAGATTGTTGGATTTGTATACCGAAAGCGCTTTGGTTTAGCTTGTACACAATGTTTCCTCGTTACCACTATTACAATCTCCTATCCGAATTGATTACTTGATCGCATATATCTGTGTCCCCTTATCTCATATATAAGTTAGATCACACAAGGTGTAGAAGATCACGTAAGTCCGTATGATTGGTCAAGCTTAATGAGATATAAAAAGAATCACACCGAGACAACTTGAGGACGAGTTGCTCGGTATAGTTATGTGTATAGATAAGAAGTGACTTGACTTGGTTGTTTGTTCATGCCGGTACGCCTCCGACGATTGATGGATCACAAAGGAGATAAGTTCTTCTATCTCGACCGTCGTGAAGAACCTAGATCTCGGTGACTTACGATGATCTAAACCTCGATAAGGTATTAGGTAAGTATGAGTTGTCGACCATCACTGACTTGTTATGTGTGAGGTTATATGTTATAACCCAATATTCTCCGCATCTTTGGTGGTGTCGTCTTGTATGTCATGCTAGTTATATGTATCGAGTCACCGTATCCGCTTAGGATGATGACGCCCCTTAAGGAGCTCAAAATGTTTATTGTACTAAACCCCGCAGTTGAATTAGTTCAAGTACAATAATAAGGTCGAGTGGTACTACTTAAGAATTAAAGATATTAATTATTTTAAGCAATGTAATGCTCTAAATAATTAATGGACGTACATATCTTAAATACGGGATTCGTAATGTCTAAGTGCAAGCCCGACTCACCTTCTAATAAAGGGTAAGTCATAATTTATTCTCTAGTGGCATGAATGAATGTTTATAAATTAATTTATGTTCTGGCCGAACATAAGATAATTAATTTATTTGAGGCCCATCTTTATTCCTTGCATTTGATCCTGGCTGGCCCATCCAGGCCCGTAGCCACATGAAAATCGGCGCCCCCTATCCTCTAAGGCAAGGATTTGATCCTCTTTATCCATAAGGATATTATTATATTTATGGGATATGCATGGATCCTTTCCTAATGGGATTATGGTAATGCATTATAAATATAAGGTAAGAGATAAGATCAAGGTTAATCCTCACAATTATCCTAGCATAATTTTCGAGAATCACCATAGTTCCTTGGTGAGATATTTTCAAAAATTACTAGAGGATTAGGTGATTTTCAGAAGCATTCTCCATAGATCGCCCTCACTCGACGCTGGAGATTGGGCAACCAGATACACCCCGTAAGATCAAAGCACGAGTCTCGATCCGCTCATCCCGATCCACCGATGATTTAAAGGTAATCACGAAAACCCCTACGTGTTGCAATTAATTATATAGACGCATGTTAGAATATAATCAATGTATGGTGAATTAAACATCCAAGATAGATCCTCGGGAGAGGGTCAAAATCAGTTATCCCTACATCTGTGAAAGAACATACATAGAGAGAGAGTGGAGAAGAGGGACAGGGTTGTAAAATGGGTTTAGTGTGTGCGTGTGTTTGAGAGAGATATGGGTGTATGAGTGAGTGTGTGCATGGGTTTAGTGTAGTGTGTGCGTGTGTTTTAGGAAGTTAGATGGGAGTTTGTGTTTTAGAGAGTGAGATGGGAATTTGTGCATGTGTGCGTGTGTTTTAGAGAGTGAGATGGGAGTTTGTGCATGTGTGCGTGTCTGTATGTGTGTGTGTAAACAAAGAGGCTAGTTTTTTTTTTTTTTATGTGTTTGTGTATATCCGCGTGTTTATGCATAGAGATGGGTAGGGTAGAAGGGTTTTGGAGATTTGGGCTTAGTTTTAAAAAAACGTGGGCCGATATTTTTTTTCTTATCAATTTGGGCTCCCTTTTTTTGGTATGGGTTAGGTTTTGGGCTTGAAAATTTTGGAGATTAGTGAATTTTAGTGCGCTGCAATTTTTAATAACCCATTTACAGTTTTTTTTTTTTTTGTAAGGGATTATTTATTTGAAGTTTTGGCTTTGATTTTTTTTTGATAACTTTTGTACAATAAATTATCTCGACTCTTTTTCTTTTTTTAGTACATACATTTTCATAATTTTTTTTGTGTTTGTGGCTACCTTCCAGGTTGCAAAAGTTCATGTAATTCGACTTCAAGTCTTCTACCAAGAGTCGATTAACTAGAGACTTCACATTTGACCAGCTCCAAGACTTCAACATCTTGAAAATGGCATCTTATTTGTCGAGACGCCATCCTCATTTCGCAGAATAAAGACATTCTTCTTAGCGTATGTGACGACGCCGACGATCGAGATGATATCATATTCGATAGAAGATGCAAGAACAACATCGCATGATCTTCGGCATCATGGTTTTTTTAGCGAGCCAAGCAGCATGCGATAAATGAGCCCGGTTGTCGCGCTGTCCGCAAAGGAAAGCTAGAAGCATGCACCATCGGTGGAGGAGAAGCTAGAGGTCAGATATCATCCGCGAAGGAAATCGGCCTGTTAGCCAATGGAGATCGCATCACGATCTCGACGAGCTGAAGCGACGAAGGATGAGGAGCTTGAAGTTGTGCCATCCGCGAAGAGAATTGAAGCCTAAGCCGCTGGAGATCGGCATCACGACCGACGAGCTAGAAGCGGCTGTGGATGAGGAGCTTGAAGTCAGTTCTCAACCAAAAGCCCGTAAGTTGAATTCATCAAGTTGAGGCCATCTTCGAATCAAGTTTGGAGATATGGTGATGACATGGAGTCGATTCAACAAGATGGAACTATCCTCAAAGCGTAACTAGCAACATCGAGCTGACTTAAGAAGTTGGGCCATATTCAAAGCAAAATTGACAACATCGAGTGAGTTAACAAACAGAGTCGCCTTTAAAGTGCGTAACCGTATTCGTAAGGTGAAGTCATTCTTAAAATATATCGACAACTAAGTATCAATAATCCATCATCTCTCGTTGTTGTCCCACGATCGCTTTTGCTTTTTACAATTTTCACCTTATCTGCCTCTTCCAAAGTGTGTATCATTTTTCTTTAATAGTCCGAGCTTGAATTTTGATCACCCTACTTGAAATACAAATTTATGATGAACTTTGACCACATAACTTGAAGGAGAAAACACATATATGATCGAACTCGTAAAATATCTAAGTTGCCTCACGCATCTTTTAAAAGGGATCAAGTTAAACGTAGTTCAAAAGATCAACTTGTGTTTTAGGGAGGTGCTGTGTACAGCTTATGTTACACCCCAATTCCCGGGGAAGGCACGGATGCCGGGTTGTGATTAGGGTGGGGTTAAGAAGCGGGAAGAAGGGGAATATATATAATATACACGATAAGAAGATGTGACCATGAAATCGGGCAAAGATCACCTCTATAATTAGGACATATCCCGGGGGAGGATACACAAACAATCCACCAATGTAATAATATCGATACCATAACTTCAATGAACGTGATCTTGATTTATAATAAGTAATGCAAGGAAGCAAAATAGCATTACACCATGTTGATTAGACCGGTCAATCAGTAGCATGCTCATATCGGACTCACAAAGATAATAACATAATAGCAAATCTTGTTCCCAATCGTAAAGCAAAACAAGGGACAAGAATATATCGACATCGAATACGATATAACACCACATCGCGGAAGCATAGCATGAAGAACCCGCAGCCCACCCTCGCCGCCTGGTCCATTCCTCCTCCATCTCGTGAAAAGATTTGAAAAGAGTTTGGGGTGAGTACTAGTGCACTCACTGGGGTTTTATCATAAATCGTTAGAATCATGATGCCGTGTTCAGAGCACTTACCTTAGAAGGTTTTAAAGAGTAAATCCGCTTCTAAGTAAGCAAAATAGATTTTTGGTTTTTATTTTCGATACCTGATCCGTTATTACTGTTGTTCTCATCATAGAACCAAAGAACCACGGCTCGAACGATCCCGCCAGCCCATCTCATTTCATTCGCCCGAACATATCCAACCACCCACAATATCTCGGCCGAACATATCCAACAGCCCATGCCCTAACGTATCCAACCGGCTAACTCGGTGTGGACTTGAGGTCAAATCCCCGTCGAACCATAACCACCTCATTACCATTTCCGTGGACTTCCGGTCTATCCTCTTCGTAACCATAACCACGATTCGGGGTCTATCCCCTCACGATCAATACTCAAGATGGTGATCAACCCACCCAATAGAGATCCGTGCATAATCACAATAGAACCACATCTCGATCGTAGAACAAGAATAACTTCACCAAAACATTTTACGGCAAGACATGTTTTATTTTGAAATATCGTAGTAAATAACTCAAAATAAGCATATATAACCCAATCAACAGACGAAACGTCAACAGGAGCTAACCACTAATCCAACAACCTCACCGATCGACCGGTAGGTACCGCAACAAGGCGAACAACTTTGGGGTCACATCCCACAAAGCAAAGCAATATCGTGATCCAAACGAAGATCGAAGCAAAACGGGTTTTCGACTTTCGAACCCACATTCGCACTCTCCTGTTTTCAAATCAACTCGATGCGTATGGAAATGTATTCAGGCATCAAGACCTATAATAGGATACTTTCAAAATATGCATGCATGCAAGTCGACTCAAATCTTAGCAACAAGAAGCTTCAAAATCGATGCCTATCCTCGATCTATGATAAACCATCCAAAATCGATGCATGAAAATGGAAACATACAATATGCATAACGATTTAACATGGAATGAAAAACTATGTTGAAAATGGATAACCCGGCATGTATTTCCTTTAGAAAACTCAAGCAACTAACACATCCCGATATGCGTAAACGCCGAAAAAGTAAAACTAATCGGTACTTTAATAGAATGCATAGCCCGAACTCAAAACCTGAAGGACCCGTAGCAAAGGTGGTCTGCCGGCCACCAATCGGCGGCCAGTCACACGGCGCAAGCGCGCTAGGGGCGGCGGCCAAGCAATCGGCGGCCTCCGAACGCCGCCGCTTTTAAAATCCCGTTCTATGCTATGCTATCTACTAAAAGGCGGAATCAAAACAAAAAAATGACAAAACGGAAAACGGGCTGCGGGGAGGGCCGATCGGCGGTGGTGGCGGCGGCGGCAGAATGGCGCCGCCGCCGAGCCTTCCCTGCCGATCCCCTCCTCCAGCAGCTCAGCAACAGCACTGAGCTGCTCGGCTCGTCCGTAAACACAGAGAGACGAAGAAATGAACGTTGAAAATGAAGGCCCTAGCCTCCTATTTATAGAAAAAGAGGGGTCATAGTCATGCCATGCAAGCGGCCCTTTTTCGAAAACGCAAAAATAATGACGCAACTTTGCAAACGGACTCAAATTTAGCAAACTTAGTACCCATGGACTCGAAATAAAATACGGACACAACAACTATAAACAAGATATGCTTTTAAAAGACCCATGAAAAGTCCGGTTTTCGATAACTTCCTGAGTGCCAAACCTTCGGGTGGTCGAAAACTCTGATACTTAGTGTCTATGAATTACGTCATAAGACACTCTTCACAACGCCCGAGGTTTCGTGACGGTCTCATCACCAAAACAAAAGTCAACCTTTAACCTTTCTCAAAAACGTGCCATGCAAACTCGATGCTCGGGAAGGACGAGGTATTACATCCTCCATCCTTAGAAAAATTTCATCCCCGAAATTTCAAACACGTGAGAAAACAACTCGTAGCACCGAGCCCTCAACTTGTCTTCCAACTCCCACATAGCTTCCTCTCGCCATGGTGATTCCACAACATTTTCACCAACGAATCTGCTTGTTCCTCAACTCCTCGATTTCTCGCTCCAAAACAACCCACCGTCTCCTCGTAACTCGGATCCCGAGCAAGAACCACTTGGTCATGCTTGATCACGTGTTTTGGGTCGAACACGCATTTTCTCAATCGAGAAACGTGAAACACGCCGTGCACATCTCCGATGCTAGGTGGCAAAGCTAACCTATCAAGCAACGGCGCCTATTCTCTCAAGAACTTCAAAGGTCCAACGAACCTCGGTCGAACTAACCTCGCTTCCCAAAACGAACGACTCGCTTGGGAAACCTTATGAAAACGCGATCTCCGATCATGAACTCAAGATCCGACGACGCTTGTTCGCATAGACTTCGCCTCGTCCCGAGCTTTTTGATCCTTCGCTGATCTCGATCGATAACCTCGACCGTCTGCTGACCATCTCTCGTCCTAACATCTTTCTCTCGCCCACTTCGCCCCAATAAAGTGGCGATCGACACTTCCTTCCGCATAACGCTTCATAGGAGCCATTCCTATGGTGGCTCGATAACTATTGTTATAGGAAAACTCCACCAAAGGTAGTATATCTTCCCAATTTCCTCCTCTATCGCCACGATCGCCGCAGAGATATCTTCCAAGACCGAATCGTCCTTTCCGATCGACCGTCGATTCCGAGGATGGAAAGTCATCGAGATTCAGCTTGGTCCCCATGGCTTCCTCGCACTCCTCCAAAACCTCGACGTGAACCTCGGGTCACGATCTCGACGTAATTGATACCGGCACACCATGTAACCGCATCGATCACTCTAACATAAAGTCGAGCAAGCTTATCTAACCCGCACGCCATCCGAATCGTAAGAAATGAGCTGATTTCATCGCCTATCGACGACAACCCATATAGCGGTGTTTCCTCACGACCTTGGAAAACTCACCACAAAATCCATACCGATATGATCCCATTTCCACTGGGATTGGTAGCGGTTGCAACAAACCCGACGGACGTTGGTGCACGCTTTCACTTGTTCGACAAGCCAAACAACGCTCCACAAACGCTGCTACATCCTTTTTCATCCCTTCCCACCAAAAGTTCCTCTTAAGGTCTCAGACATTTTGGTGCTTCCGTGATGAAGTCAGTATGGTGCTCATGAGCTTCACTCATGATCTTATCGCTCAATTCCTATTGAGTGGCACACATAACCTTCCTGAATAATAGCGCGTTGTCCTTCGCCTAGTGAACCCCTTGCTATCTTCTAGCCTCGCTTTCACGCATCCTTTCCAAGAACTCGCCTCCTCGTTAGCGCTCACGATGGCTTCTCATCGACCCATCATTCTTCTCGACGAATGTAATCGGTGCTCCCCACTACGACACGATAGGTCGGATAAAACCTAGATCCAACACCATGCAATCAAGGCCAGCTTCTTGCAATTCTTTAGGTGCAATTTGTATGGTGCCTTTGATATCGGTGCCGCTCCCGGTTCCGCATCAATAGTGAATTCCACTTGTCTATCAAAGCAGAACCTGCAAGTCCTGAAACACGCCCGATATTCACACACCATCGCTCCTTGCAATCAAGCTATGCGCTCTTCAACCACTCACAAACTCACCAAGAAAGTCCGACAGCTTCTTCCCGATCATCCTCACCGCCTTCGGTCGAGATCATAAGCACGCAAACACCCATCCTTATGCCGTGGAAACAAACTTCCACTCGCCGCTGCTCGAAAGCAACTTCTCTCGAGACAATGTATAGTTGCCTGCTTTTTCCAACCAATCCATGCCAAAGATGACATCGAAATCTTCCATTCCGATGACATGCAAATTGACAAAGACCTTCTCGTCACGATTTCTACCTCCGGTTCGGGCATATCTCTTTTGCCTTTAGCACTTCCGATGGGATGCTAATTTCGGTACTGTGATTTCGGGTACCAAACCCAACCTCTCACACGCTGATTTTCAAAATGAAAGAATGTGAGGCCTCTGATCAAACAAAGCTAAAACGGGTATATCACTCATATGGATTATACCCGCAAGATTTACGGAGCTTGAGCCGCCTGCCGATTCAAGGCGACGCCTTGCTTGCTGCTGGCCTTTGGTTTGTCGGCCTAGGGTGACCTCCGCTCGCTTGTTTGTCCCGGTGGAGTTTGGTTCCGCCTCATGGAGCTGGATGTCGCCTCACCAAGCGGCCGCACCGCTCGGACCTCCTAATGGATAATCTCGAGCGTAATGTCCAAACTTCCTACAACGATAACACTCAACGTTACCTTGCCTCGCACTCGCCTAAATGATTCCTCCGCATTTCGCACCAAGTTTTTCTCCACCGCCGCATGGGTTGGAAATTCTTCCCAAGGTTGCCTTTCTTTCCTCGAATACCCGCATTCCTAATCACTGACCGCCCGTCCCTCGAACACCGATCGCCTTTCCTCGATCTTCCCATATCCTTTATTTCTTCCTCCGTCACCGGCCGACGGGTGGCATTGTTCTCCTGGGGAAACATTGACTCAATGTTTAATGCCCGGTTAAAGGATCGCAGATACGCCAAATCTCCCCGATCGACGGAGCGAAATTCGATCTCGGTCGGAGTCCTCTCGAACTCGCCTACCTCGGCAGCCTCAAGATCGACCAGGCACGTAGCATAACGCCGATGCATTTATTGAACGAGCGATCGATCGGTGACCGTCCTTCTCCTCGACGAAGATTCCGTAACTCATTTTGCTTTTTTCGCCTCAGAAACGCCGTGCACATACTTTTCCATGAGTTCTTCCTCGAAATCTTCCCACGATACCTTCCCCATCGCCCCGGTATTAGGGTTCTCTCACGGATTCCCACCGTGTCACCTCATCGGTTAGCCGAAAGATCGTGCAATTCAGCTTTCTCAACTTCTTCGCACCGATGTATTCAAGATCCTTTCGTGGATCGTGATCCAGCTCGCCGCGATCGCCTCACCGAGACCGCCGAACGTAGGGATTCTCGCCGAAAACTCGATCGTATGCCATCAACCAAAGGTGGTTCTTGGGCTTCTTCCACGTTATTGTTCCTCCGGTTCCTTGTTCTCGCATTCCGCATCGACGCTTGAAACATTAGAAACGCCGCATAGATAACCGGTATCATCGCATAACATATATCATCACCCATAACCACATTTCATCACATATGCCACATATCACGATCACATATAAACATGCACCGCTTACACATCATCGTTATGTATTTCACATAACATCATCATCACACATCACATAGATCATATATCATCACGGCATAGCTCATATCACATATAAGCATCAAACATAAACATCCCATAGACATGTTAGTATCAAGATTGTCCATAAAGGATCACAAAATACAAGATCAAGGTATGTCGACCAAAAGGTCGATATGAGCAAAAGAATCGACTCGCTCATCGCCAAAGATGCCGCCTACCCATGCTTATAGTGCATCGCGACCGCCATCGCACACACCGACTACCTGCATCTCTCGCCTCCATATCCGCCCACTACTCGCTTGTTTCAATGGTTCCATTCTCGCCTTTCCTCATCTCTCTCTCCTTCCTATGAGGGCTTGGATTCGGCCGCCGCTTGTAAAGCGATCCCGCATGGAAGCAAGTCTCGTGGGTATGATCCCATCCAAGCCGCGCCTCGATCGCCGAGTCTCGTGTGAATGTTGTTCCTGGTTCCGCCCGGCGCTGCCCTTCCTCAACATGCTCAGCCTCATCCGAGTCATCTCGCTATCCGGATCACCGGTCCTCAATCCTCACTATCCTCATAGTCGGCTCCTCCTCCTCGTAATCTCCTTCCCGGAGGCCAACCCACGCCGCTCGTGGTACTATGATTCTCGATATCGCCTCTTATCTCGCTATAGTCGAGTGGATCATTTCTCTCACCGGGAGGTCCCGCCAAATCATTCCCCGGTCCGTCTGAAGCGAGGATCGAGACGGAGGTATAGTGACCTGTATCCCGATGAACCGGTGATCGCCTAGCGACGGCCGCTTTCCCAAAGGCTCTACGGAACATCATCCCTATCATCAATGGATCGGTCCTCGAGGGTGCCTCGCGATCACATCCTCCTCGATGGTATACTCGACGATCGGTCCACCGCCTCCACACTCGAGCAAATAACTCCGTGAAATTATGGTAAGGTGTCCGTGATAGGATCCCGCCGAACATCACGCACTTTCGCTTTCGCCCATGGTTGCCAACCGCTTGTAGCCTTCGTCCATCCGATAGTAAGCCTCGTACATCGGATACCTTCCCGCTATCTCGAATCTTTCTCCACAAACCAACAAATCTTCCCGTAAACACTCCTAACGGCTCATGGACATTCCCCGGTACATTCTCGAACTTACGGATCCGCTCATCCATCCTGTGGATCTTAACCGGCGTTGTTCCGCCATCAATATCCATAAACCTACATGTTAGTTCATCAAAATAACAACAAATATTCATGTTTCATTTTCTGCCCCAGTCATCTGGGTAATCATGTCTCAAGACACATATTCACTTTCAACACATATCGGCATCGATATGGATATTCATAACAATAATCACGTAAGCAAATACATGATTCACTTACAAGCACTCGTTTATCAAAATAAACAAGATTTTCAATCAATAACATATTTCTATGTAAACACATAGATTCACATCATCCATTCATGATCATATCAATCACATCATACCACATCAATGGTTCCCATATCACAGCCACACAGTCCCTTCCGTCCCATCGACAAATCATTTCCACATCCACATCAACACCCAACCATACCACATCCATCTCACCTCAACATCCACATCACGTTTACATCACGTAAACTCTTACCATGCCAAAGCACATGAAACCAAGATCATATCAAGCTCACATAGCCACATAAAGCACCAACAAATAAACACATACCTCATCACCTTTTTGAAAGGAGGCGGACTGACGGTGAGCTGAGGGTAGTCAGACTGATAAATGCTTTAGAAGAACTAGTTCTAAACACTCAATTTCAAGAACGACATGATATAAAGCAAACAAACCGCTTGATATCGATAACAAAGCTAGAGGTCAAAGCCAAGAACCATTGCTCGATACTAAGTCACACGCCGCAATTCCCGAGGAAGGCACGGATGTCGGGGTGTGATTAGGGTGTTAAGAAGAGGGGAAGAAGGGGAATATATATAATATACACGATAAGAAGATGTGACTATGAAATCGGGCAAGATCACCTCTATAATTAGGACATATCCTAAAGTTTATGGATACACAAACAATCCACCAACAGAATAATATCGATACCATAACTTCAATGAACGTGATCTTGATTTATAATAAGTAATGCAAGGAAGCAAAATAGATTTACACCTTATTGACTAGACCGGTCAACCGCATAGCATGCTCATATCGAGACTCACAGCATAATAACATAATAGCAAATCTTTGTTCCCAATCGTAAAAGCAAAACAAGGGACAAGAATATATCGACATCGTAATACGTATATAACACCACATCGCGGAAGCATAGCATGAAGAACCCGCAGCCCACCCTCGCCGCCGTCGTCCACCCTCCTCCATCTGTGAAAAGATTTGAAAAGAGTTTAAAGTAGTACTAGCGCACTTAGTTGGGGTTTTATCATAAATCAAAAGTTAATCATGATGCCGTGTTCGTAGTGTTGGATTTGTATACCGAAAGCGCTTTGGTTGAGCTTGATATAATGTTTCCTCGTTACCACTATTACAATCTCCTATCGATTTGAATACTTGATTGCATATATCCGTGTCCCCTTATCTCATATATAAGTTAGATCACAAAGCTGTGTAGAAGATCACGTGTCCGTATGATTGGTCAAGCTTAATGAGATATAAAAGTTTCACAAATGAGACGACTTAAGGACGAGTTGTCGGTTTAGGCCGCAGATAGATAAGAAGTGACTCGACTTAGTTGCTTGTCTATGCCGGCACGCCTCGACGTATTGAAGGATCACAGTGAGATGTGTTCTTCTTCCGACCGCCGTGAAGAACCAAGATCTCGTGACTTACGATGATCTAAACCTCGATAAGGTATTAGGTGAGTATGAGTTGTCACCATCACTTGACTTGTTATGACCGAGGGTTATATGTTCTAACCCAAGATTCTCCGCATCTGGGTGGTGGCGTTTTCAGATGTCACGCTAGTTATCTCAGATCGAGTCACCGTATCCGCTTAGGACGATGACGCCCCTTAAGGAGTTTCAAAAGGTTTATTGTACTAAACCCCGCAGTTGAGTTAGCTCAAGTACAATAATAAGGTTGAGTGGTACTACTTAGGAAATAAAGTTATTAATCGCTTTAAGCAATGATTGCTATAAATGATTAATGGACGCTCGATATCTTAAATACGGATTCAGAATGTCTAAGTGCAAGCCCGACTCAACTTCGTAATAAAGGGTAAGTCAACATTCTTTCTCTAGTGGCATGATCGAATGTTTATAAATTAATTTATGTTCGGGTCGAACATAAGATAATTAATTTATTTGAGGCCCATCTTTATTCCTCGTGATTGATCCCCTGGTCGGCCCATCCAGTCTGTAGAAGAATCGAGGAAAATCGGTTCCCTATCGCTCAATTGGCAAGATTTTATTCTCTTTATCCACATGGATATAATTATATTTATGGTATATGCATAGATCCTTTCCATATAAGATTATGGTAATAATCTGGAGAGTATGGAAATAATCCTAAGAGTATGGATATAATCCTAAGAGTATGGTAATATTCCATATAGGATTATGGTAATATTCCATATAGGATTATGGTAACATTCCATATAGGATTAAGGTAGTGCATTATAAATATAAGGTATGAGATAAAGTCAGGTTAATGCTCACATATTGTGAAGAAGAATTTTTCGCCATCTCACCTTTTGAGAGAAAATTTTCGTGAGCTTTGCAGAGCAAGGGTGATTTTCCGGTGCATTCTCCATAGCTCGCCCTCACTCGACGCTGGAGATTGGGCAACCGATACAGTCCGTAAGGTCAAAGCACGCAGTCTCGACCGCTCAACCGCTCATCCCGCTCGATCCACCTCGATTGCATCCAAAGGTAAACACGAGAAAACCCCAACGTGTTGCTATTAATTATATAGACGCATGCTAGGATTATAATCAATGTATGGTGAATTAAACACCCAAGATGGATCCTCGGGCGAGGTTAACATTCGCTTCCCTACACTGGTATCGTAGCCCGGGATCGAATCTCGCTCTGCTGGATTAATTCACGCTTGATTATTACGCTGCTTTTATAATTGTGGATCCGCTGCTCATCGTGGCTCGCTTGTTGTTGTTGTTGGTTTTGTTTTACACCACGAGAAAATCCGTGGTTAGATTAGATTTTATTATGTAAATCTTATCGTAAAAAGAACGAAGACGAACGAACGAAGAACGAAACGACGGGAAAAACAGGTTCTCGGTACGTGTTCGGGTGGTTTCATGAAGGCGGTCTCGCGTCGCTAGGGCGATCGCGAGGGCTGCGGGCGACGGGCGCTGCTCGCGGGATCCCCGGCGCTAGCAGCGGTAACTCGCGATCGCGAGGATTACCCGCGAGCTCGCGCGCGGCCGGCGAAGCTAGCGGGTGACGGCGCGCGTCACAGCGCGAGAACCCGGCGCCATGAGCGGACTCGCGTCGCGAGTATGGCCCGGGCGACGGCGTCTTTGAAAGACGCTCGCGCTAGGCGGGCGCGGCGACGCTGCAGCGACGTCGCGGTCGCGTTAGCGACCGCGAGGCGCCCGCGAGGAAACCATGGCGCGCGGCGCGCGAGGTCGGGCGCGCGATCGGCTTTGCCCTAGCGCTGCCCAAGACTTTGGGCCGACCTGCATCCGCACTCTGTTTTTCCGAATCGTCCGTGCCCGCACGCCGAGGCCCATTTGTTGAATCCGTCCGCGCCTGCGCACGCGAGGTCTGCCAAGTTTAATTTCGTTTTGTAAATCTATGTAATAGATTAGATTTAAATGTGCGTGTTTCACGATCGGGCGCTGATGAACGCTTTATTTTATTTTTATCGCTCATATGCATGTCGTGGATGTTTAAATTATGCGAGAGCACGCTATGTATGTTTATATTACGCTGACAAACCTTTAAGTGTTTTTACGTAATTGATGCGCATAGTAAGCATGCTAGGTTTATCGCGCTTTATCAAGCATATTTTAGAATTCTCATGAGCATGTTTTACATGTCGAGTTCTATAGAAAAGCATGCTAGGATTACGTGATCTCGCATGGACAAACCTTTGAATAAAAGACTAAGCAAGCAACCCGACAAATTAATTTTTCAAATTAAAATGTCAAGACCTCCACTTTTTGATCTCTAAACAAAGTGAGACGACTGGCGAGTAAACGCCCACACGCCGGGTTTGCTTGCACTTGCTTATCATAAGTTTGTTAGATGAGATTTCTAAATAAAACATTTTAAATCTATTGAGAAGTGAGTTTCATGTGTAAACGCCCACACGCGCTGGCTTGCATGTGCGATTTTCATAAGTTCTCTAGAGATAGATATAAAATGAGATAACAAAAGAATTTGAATTGGAAGCTGTATGGTCCGAGTGAGTATACCAATTCTAAGAATTCATTCTCTCTCGTTAAAATTGTGGTCAATGCTTAGACATCACCTCAAGTACAACTTCCCGCCAAGTCCTTCTCGCGATAGTGATGTGGTCTAGTAAGGTCCAATCATTAATTTCATTTGTCATAAGGATAAGTCGATATGGATTGAAATTAAACGACTAAAAGGTATATTTTAGTCCGGTCGGGGGTTCATGTAAACGCCCACACGCTGCGGCTTGCATGTGGAATTCCTTGGCGATTGGAGGTTTCATTAATATTGTTTTATCAAAAGGTTACAATATTATTGTTACGAATTATTTGCGATCGTATGCTTATGTGTTTACATTATCGCTTGATATGTCTCTTACGCCGATTATCAATATGCTCGCACAAAATCCGTTATCCGTCCAAATTTTATCGAGTGGAAACGAAACATGGAATATGTTCTTATCGCTGAAGAACACATGTTTGTTCTCACTACTTCCTAAACCCGATGCCTTATCGACGATCGACTAACGAGCAATGAGTCAAGTGCATTTGGAATAAGTCAAACAATACGGCAAATGCTATATGATGACTACGATGTCCAAAGGCTTGCACCGCAAAGATCGCCGATGGTAGACGCGACGATATTTGGTCAAGTCTCGAGTAAGTTTGGGCGATGGATCGACAATCCGCTCCACACAATGAGAGAAATCTTGGCGTGTAAGATGGAAGAAGGAAGTTCGGTCCATGAACATGTCTCCACATGACTCATCTCATGGATAGTCTTGATCAGCCGGGAGGAGGTATTGACGGCGAAGCCAAGGTCGATATCATCCTCAATACACCGCCCAAGTCTTTTGAGAACTGGCGTGAATGCGATCATGAGCAAGACCGAGTTTACACTTAGTCGGTTGCTTAATGATCTCGCTGGTCATGGAAGGAGTTATGGGAAAAGGAGCACATGCTCTGCTAGCACATCTAAGGCCCAAAATTTTCATCGCAAAATGGAAATAGAAAAGGGGTGCCAAAGGTGGTGAGGCAAGGCAAATAGTGGGAGTAATGGAACAAGAACATGGTTGCCACCGGAGGCTTCAAGAAGCCAAAGGAGGCGGCAAGTGCTTCAAGTGCTTGGTAAGACTGGGCATTGAAGGCCAAGTGCCCTATGCTCGAGCTCAAGGTACGCCGCTTGCTTTAGTAACGGAAACATGTTTAGCGACTTGTTCTACCCATTCTTGGGTAGTAGATACGGGCTAATCGATCATGTTTGTTACACCTGCGGTTCCTCGCGACAAGGGAGTCGCTTGATGGCGAGATAACGATCTCCATAGGCAACGCGCTGAAAGTCAAGTCATTGCGCTTGGAGATGTTTTTATGTTTTGGGACAACAGTTTTAGTTTTGAAAGACGCTTTATATGTGCCGGATTTTCATGAACCTTGTTTCTATTTCAAATTATTTACTCATGGATATTCCGTTATTTTTGATAGTGGTGTTTCTATCATAAGAAATGACGGTTATCTCGTGGGCACTTTATATAATTCGCTTTATACTATTTCTCGCAAAACATAATACCTATAACTATGTTGCATCTTCATCAAACCCTAAAAGAGAAAGTTTTCTTCAAGAAGATGACTCTACTTTTCTCTCCGGTATCTTAGATTAGGTCACATCAATCTAAATAGGATCCAAAGACCGGCTAAGAATGGAGCGTTGGGTAATCTCACGGTTACTCCGCCTCCGGGCCTGCGAATCCTCAGATAGAAGGTAAGATGTCGACTGACCCTTCAAAGCGAAGGGTTATAGAGCCAAAGAAATGTCGAGTTAGTCCATTTCGACCCGTGGTGGACCGATGTCCACACAAGCTCGTGGAGGGTACGGTATTTTGTCACTTTCATCGACGACACTCAAGATACGGATACGATACCGCTCACCACAAGTCTCGAATGCTTTGAGAAATTCAAAGAATTTAAGGCGGAAGTGGAGACGGTTAGGTAAAGTATCAAGTCATCTGCGGCTTCGATCGCGCGGCGAATACCTCGAAGAACGAAGTTTATGGACTATCTAGTGAAGTGGGATTACATCCCAACAAGATTTCACCGCACACCAAAGAAAATGGTGTGTCGAGCCAAGAACAGGACTCTTTAGAAATGGTTAGATCTATGATGAGTTATGCTACATCGCTTATTTCGCTCGGGGTACGCCTTAGAGACGGCGCATACTTGCTAAATCTAGTACCATCCAAGTCACCGAAAAGACCCCTTTCGAGTTGTGGTTTGGGCGCAAGCCCGCTTAAGCCACATAAGGATATGAAGCGCCCAAGACATGTGCCAACAAGAAGGCTCGACAAGTTGAGGCTAGATCCGACGCAAGGTCATTTATCGGCTATCCTAGAGGAACGAAGGTGGTTTATTCTATAGTCCTAAGGATCGGAAGGTCATTATAAGACTAATGCTCGATTCTTAGAAGAGACTACATGAAAATCATAAGTCCAAAGTTGAAATCATTCTTCAAGAATTAGAAGACGATCGTATTCCACCACCGACAGGCAAAGCGTACGAGATGTCGAGTCTAGTGGAGGATCGACACCGGATACTTCAAGAAATTGAAGTGGGTCGAGTTCCACCGGAGATACCGAACGCATAAGTGGTACCTACACAGCAAGTTGTGCAAGTTAGAGAACCACAGTATCTCGCAGCCACCGCTACCATTGTGCTCGTGAGAACCTCGTCAGAGTGGGAGGGTTGTTCGTCAACCCGAGCGATTTATGTTCGTGGGTGAATCTTCGGATTTAGTCCCAGCAGATTTAACATGCAATAATCGACCCATGGACATACAAGGAGGCGATACAAGATATTGATGCAAGATCATGGCACACCGCTATGGACTTAGAAATGAGTCCATAACGGCTATGGATGTATATGAAAGACACCTCTACCGATGGCAAGGAAGCCATAGGTAGTAAGTGGATATACAAGAGGAAGAGAGATTCGACGGAGAGGTTTCGCTTTTAAAGCTTGTGGCGAAAGGTACACTGTATTGAGGGCATCGATTTCGATGAGACCTTTTCGTCAGAGCAATGCTCAAGTCCATCGTAATTCTTCCGCCATAGCAGCCCACTTGAACCTAGAGGTTTGGCAAATGGACGTTAAAACCGCTTTTCTAAACGGTTACCTTGAGGAAGGTAGAGACATCTATATGCAAAGAACCTCAAGGTTATGTGGTAAAGGGTGAAGAGCATCTAGTATGGAAGCTTAAGAAGTCCATTTATGGACTTAAGCGCCTCCCGATCATGGAACTTACGTTTGACGAGGTGGTAAAGTCCTATGGATTTACCCGCTGCTCAGCGAGAGTTGTGTGATCGGTTAGATGTCAACGGTGATGTGGTATTTCTCGCACTTTATGTAGATGACATCCTTCTAGTTGGGCAACAACGCAGTCATTATCGACGAAAGAGTTGGCTATCCGATCGCTTTCAAATGAAAGACTTAGGAGATGCAACATTCTTGGGATCAAGGTTTACCGAGATCGCAAGAAGAAAATGTTGAGCTTATCTCAGCGCCTTACATCGATATCGTGATTACTGCTTTTAGTATGCGCATCGCCAAGAAAGGATTGCTACCTTCGCATATGCTGCCTTTATTCAAAACGCAATCACCTATGACCGCAGCGAGATAGAGGAAATGAGACAAGTTCCTTACGCTCCGTAGGAAGTCTCATGTACGCAATGCTATGCACGAGACCCGATATTCCGCTATGCGGTAGGCATAGTAGCTAGATATCGCCCAACCTCGACAAGCTCATTGATCGCAAAGAAGCATATACCAAGCACCGAAAGGACTCGAGATTATAGGCTAGTTTACCATGCGTATAGTCTAATGCCTTTGGGTTATATGCACTCGGATTTCAAGTCGACCGTGATGAGAAAAAAGTCAACCTCGGCTATGTGTTTACCTTTGGGAGGTGGAGCCGATCCTCAGGCGGAGTGCAAAGCATGCATTGCGGACTCTACCATGGAAGCCGAATATGTAGCCGCCTCGAGGCTTCTAAGGAGGTCAGATGGTTCAAGAACCACTCATGGATCTAGATGTGGTACCGGTTTGCCCAAGAGTATCATAGTTTACCGTGATAACTCAGGTGCACTGGCAAACTCGAAGGAACCACGGACCCACAAGGCCACCAAACACATAGAGAGAAAGTACCATGTCATACGAGAAATCGTTAGACGAGGTGACGTGTCGATTGAAAAGATTGATACGACGGAAAATCTAGCGGATCCATTCACGAAGAGCCCGCCGCAAAAGTCTACGATGAACACGTTAGAGGACTCGATTGCGCAGTGATGGCACCCACTTAGAAAGGAAACTTTGTATAAGTGGGAGAAGCAAAGTGATGGTTGTTTGTAATAGCTAGTAGAAAGACACATTGTATACTAAAAGTTTGCTTTAGTATAAGTGGGAGATTGTTGGATTTGTATACCGAAGCGCTTGGTTGAACTTGTATACAATGTTTCTGTTACCACTATTACAATCTCTATCCGATTCAATACTTGATTGCATATATCCGTGTCCCCTTATCTCATATATGTTAGATCATACAGTTGTGTAGAAGATCACGTGTCCAGTATGATTGGTCAAGCTTAATGAGATATAAAAGTTTCACACCGAGACGACTTAAGGACGAGTTGTCGCTTAGGCTAGTCAGCAGATAGATAAGAAGGACTTGACTTAGTTGCTTGTCTATGCTGGGCACGCCTCGACGATCAAGGATCACGCTGAGATGTGTTCTTCTTTCCGACCGCCGTGAAGAACCAAGATCTCGGTGACTTACGATGATCTAAACCTCGATAAGGTATTAGGTGAGTATGAGTTGTCGACCATCACTTCGACTTGTTATGAGCGAGGGTTATATGTTCAACCCAAGATTCTCCGCATCTTGGGTGGTGGCGGTTTCAGATGTCACGCTAGTTATCATCAGACGAGTCACCGTATCCGCTTAGATGATGACGCCCCTTAAGGAGCTCAAAGGTTTATTGTACTAAACCCCGCAGTTGAGTTAGCTCAAGGCACAATAATAAGGTTGAGTGGTACTACTTAAGGAAATAAAGTTATTAATCGCTTTAAGCAATGATTGCTATAAATGATTAACGGATCGCTCGATATCTTAAATACGGGATTCGTAATGTCTAAGTGCAAGCCCGACTCAACTTCGGTAATAAAGGGGTAAGTCAACATTCTTCTCTAGTGGCATGATCGAATGTTTATAAATTAATTTATGTTCAGGCCGAACATAAGATAATTAATTTATTTGAGGCCCATCTTTATTCCTCGCATTGATCCTCGGCTGGCCCATCCAGTTCGTGTAGCATCGAGGAAAATCGTTCCCCTATTGCTCAATAGGCAAGATTTTATTCTCTTTATCCACATGGATATAATTATATTTATGGTATATGCATAGATCCTTTCCATATAAGATTATGGTAATAATCTTGAGAGTATGGAAATAATCCTAAGAGTATGGAAATAATCCCAAGAGTATGGTAATATTCCATATAGATTATGGTAATATTCCATATAGGATTATGGTAATATTCCATATAGGATTAAGGTAGTGCATTATAAATATAAGGTATGAGATAAAGTCTAGGTTAATGCTCACATATTGTGAAGAAGAATTTTCGCCATCTCACCTTTTGAGAGAAAATTTCGTGAGCTTTGTGAGAGCAAGGGTGATTTTCCGTGCATTCTCCATAGCTCGTCCTCACTGACGCTGGAGATTGGGCAACCGGGATACAGTCCGTAAGGTCAAAGCACGAGTCTCGACTGCTCAATCCGCTCATCCCGCTCGATCCACCCCGATGCATCCAAAGGTAAACACGAGAAAACCCCAACGTGTTGCTATTAATTATATAGACGCATGCTAGGATTATAATCAATGTATGGTGAATTAAACACCCAAGATGGATCCTCGGGCGAGGGTTAACATTCGCTTTCCTACATGCAGCACTTACCTTAGAAGGTTTTAAAACGAACCGCCGCTAAGTAAGCAAAATAGATTTTTCGCTTTTTTATACCGATCCGTTATTATCGTTGTTCACATCATAGAACCAAAGAACCACGGCTCGAACGTATCCCGCCAGCCCATCTCATTTCATTCGCCCGAACATATCCAACCAAATTTCACAATATCTCGCCCGAACATATCCAACAAGCCCATGCCCGAACGTATCCAATTCTAACTCAAAGGACTTGTGGGTCAAACCTCACGTAACCATAACCACCTCATTACCATTTCCGTGGGACTTCGTGGTCTATCCCTTCGTAACCATAACCACGTGTTCGGGTCTATCCCTTACGATCAATACTCAAGATGGCGATCAACCCACCGAATAGAGATCCGTGCACAATCACAATAGAACCACATCTCGGATCGTGAGAACAAGAATAACTTCACCAAAACATTTTACGGCAAGACATGTTTTATTTTGAAATATCGTAGTAAATAACTCAAAATAAGCATATATAACCTAACTCAATGTATTTAAAACGCCAACAGTGAGCTAACCACGAATCCAACAACCTCACCGATCACACCGGTAGGTACCGCAACAAAGCGGAACAACTTTTGGGGTCACATCCCACAAAGCAAAGCAATATCGTGATCCAAACGAAGATCAAGCAAAACGGGGTTTTCGACTTCTCAACCCACATTTGGCACTCTCCGGTTTTCAAATCAACTCGATGCGTATGGAAATATATTCGTGGCATCAAGACCTATAATAGGTACTTTCAAAATATGCATGCATGCAAGTCGACTCAAATCTTAGCAATAAGAAGCTTCAAAAATCGATGCCTATCCTCGATCTAGGATAAACCATCCAAAATCGATGCATGAAAATGGAAACATAAGCAATATGCATAACGATCAACATGGAATGACAAACTATGTTGAAAATGGGTAACCCGGCATGTATTTCCTTTAAAAACTCAAGCAACGAAAACATCCCGACATGTAGAACGCCGAAAATGAAAACGGAATCGGTATTTTAGTAGAATGCATAGCTCGGAACTCAAACCTAAAGGACCAGAGCGAAGGTAGGGTCTGTCGCCACCAATCGGCGCCAACAGCTCACGGAGAGCCTTGGCGGCGGTTTTCGGCCAAAACGGCCGGCCTCCGCCGCTTTTCTCGCCGCCTTTAGAATCCCGAAGTTCTATGCTATGCTATCTACTAAAAGGCGGTATCAAAATAAAAAGGACAAAACGAAAACAGGCTGTTTATGGTCGATCGGCGGTGGTGGCAAGGCAAGAAGCCAATGGCGCCACTGCCGAGCCTCCCCGCCGATCCCCACTCCTCCAGCCGCTCAGCTGCACTCTGGAGCTCCGCTCGTCCAGTAAACATAGAGAGACGAAGGAAATGAACGTTTAAAATGAAGGCCCTAGCCTCCTATTTATAGAAAGCGGTCGCAAGTAACGTCATGCAATGCCCTTTATCGAAAACGCAAAAACGACGCAACTTTTGCAAACGGACTCAAATTTAGCAAACTTAGTACCCATGGACTCGAATAAAAATACCGACACAACGACTATAAACAAGATATGCTTTAAAAGACCCATGAAAAGTCCAATTTTTCGATAACTTCCTGAGTGCCAAACCTTCGGGTGGTCGAAAACCCGATACTTAGTGTCTATGAATTCGCTATAAGACACTCTTCACAACGCCTCGAGGTTTCGCGGACGATCGCATCACCGAAATAAAAGTCAACCTTTACCTTTCTCGAAAAACGCATTTCATGAAAACCCGATGCTCGTGAAGGACGGGTATTACGCTTATACTCATGCGTCCAGAGTAACATGCGCTTTAGGCTCGTGCGTCATGGAGTCTTTTTTTTTTCGCCCGACGTGCGCTTAATCTGCAAGGCCATGAGTTGTCTCGATCTTTTTCGTGATGTGCGCCTTAGCTCGTGCGGAGTCGTGTCTTGATCTTTTGACGTGCGCTTTAGGTTCGCGCGTCATGGAGTCGTTTGTTCTTTGTTTGATCTTTTGAGTGACGGTAGTTTAGCTCGCAAGGCCATGGAGCATTCTTGCTTTCTTTGTTGATTTTGTCTCATATCGACGCCGCAGGCCATGGAGAATTCGCTTCTTGTTTGTTTTTCTTCATATTGACGCAGCTTAGCTCATGCGCCATGGAGCATGGTTGCTTTTTTTGTTGCTTTCTTGCTTTCTCAATTTTTAACTTTTTGCTTTTCTTCATGTTTTGTGTTTTTCTTCGATCAATCTATGTACACATGTACAAGCTTTTTTTGTACATTTCTGTGATAGTAGCACTTGAAAACTTTTGAGTTGTTGCCCCAACTTCCACATTGCCCTTCAAAGTCGACTTGCACACACCGTTAGAGATGTAGTGAGATGAAGCTCTTTTAATGGTGATTAATGACATTTTGGTACAAATCCCAATCCTATTTTTTGTTTTGGACCACATCATCGCTCTTCTTCAAGTGAGGTTTTAGCATAGAGCTTCTCGAGGATCGTGTCCAAAGATCGACGAGAAGTTTATACGCCTTTGGATCAAAATGCTTAGTGAGTTCGTTGTCCGATGATTCTCCATGTTCGTAACATTGCTTTGCTTTGGTCGAACAAACCCTCAAGAGGTGGATGAGTTAGTCTTTTAGCATCGATCTTAGTCGAGGCATCACATCCTCGAATGAGTCGATCTTGGTGAGAGATATTTTATTCTTAACAATCGGACCGACTTCAAGTTCTTTGTCATGCTCAATTTCTTCTTGTTTTGTTGTCTTGTCATGTAGAATTTGGCATCGCAAAAATATGACTCACCTTCGTAAAGGCTTTTTGATCACGACCACTATCCTCACGACCACATCTTGATGATACTTAAGGCATTGATGCAACGTAGAAGGGATGACACCATTTTCATGCAACCACGGCCGACCAAGAAGCATACCGTAGGACATCTCGCATCAATTACATGAAGCAATGCGGTCAACTCATGTCTTCCATTAGCAAGTTCAACCTTATGGTGCCAAGGCCCTTTGTCCTTCGTGGTTAAATCCTTGAATCATCAATGCATCACCGACAAGTCATCTATTGAATTTCCGCTGCTTCAACGCCTTAATGGCAAGATGTCGATCGCTGATCCTCCATCAATGAGAATCCTATTGACTTTCTCGTGGGCGAAGCAACTCACGAATAGTGGCCTATTATGAGGCTCGCACCAAGCCGCAAACTCGTTTGGGAATGTAATTGTCAAAACATCTTCGCCATTGATCACAGCTGACTCGACTTGATCTTTTACTGGTCCGTCAGATTACACAATGCCCCAACGCCTTCCAAAGATGTCGCCGATTCAGGGGTGACAATATTTGTTAAAGATTTTCTTCTTCAAGTGATATCTTCCTCTCGAGCTAGCCGATGATCTTTCTTTGAATATGAAGCAATCATGTATGGGATGCCCGATCAATCGGTGACATTTGCAATATCTTGGATCATCGCCTGGCCCAAATCATTTGGTCGTTTCATTTTAGGTTGCTCGATGAGTCCTTCTTCGAGCGTGTCATCAAGATCCCGTAGACGCCTGAGTCTAAGAAAGGGTATTGTTTTTGTTGTATTTCCTTAAATGTCAACCTTTTCTCGCCCCCATGTTTTGAGGAAAATTCGCTTGTCATTTTGTTGTCATCTTTTCAAGAACTTGATAGGAGTTGCTTTCGTCATCATTGATTCTTCTTTCGTAGTATTGTCAAACGACTTGGTTCACTTTCCTAAATTCTTGCCTCTCTTTGAACTTATGAGGTACTTGGATTGGAGGTCCTTAAACCGCCATCGCCATACTTAGCTCCATGTCATGAGCTCGTGACCAACTCTTCGAACGTCTTGGGCTGGATTCCTCGCAGAATATATTACAAGCCCCAATGCATTCCCTGGATGCATATTTCGATGGCAGATGATTCTGATAACCGGTCTTTGCAATTGAGGCATAGGTTTCTCCATCTGTTGATGTAGTCAATCACTAGCTCTTATTTAAACTGACGAGAGCTCGTGAGTTCCACCATGCTGACCGTTCTTCTGGTGCTGTAAAAGCGATTGAGGAACTCATGCTCCAGCTGCTCCCAACTGTCAAGTGAGTTTGATTCCAAGTTCAGATACCAACGAAGGCATTTTCTTTGAGTGAACAAACGAATTGCTTGACCGATGATCTCCGAATGTTCCAAATAAGTTGTTGCATGTTTCGACAAAGTGAGCTACATGTTGCCTCGATTGCCTTTTTCCTCAAATTGTCGGAATTTAGGTGGCTGATATCCAAGAGGAATTCTCAAGTCGCCGATCCTTTGGGTATACGGCAACTTAGAGTAAATCAATGATGACTTGAGTTTCCATCAAATTTGTTCTTCATGGTCACCTCGATGAACTCCTCGAGTTGGTCTCGCTTGATGAAGCCATCGTAAGAGATTTGAATGTGTTTGCCAAACGATTTTCTCTCATCATGAGTTTCTAGTTTGTCGCCCCGCTTCATCATCATCATCGCTGTGTTCACTTCCTTTATCGCTGATGTGGCTTGACTCGCCTTCTCTCCCGAGCTTTGCAATCTTGGCATCTTGCTCGACGGTATGCTCATAGATTCGACCAACCTTGTAAGATTTGCCGGTTGTTCTTCCACGGGAAGTATTTGTCACCATCACAGCGCCAAGTGGGTAACTTGTGATAGAATTTGTGAAAGGGATGTGAATCTTCCTTCTAAATCAACACCTTCTTCATTTAGAGTGGCAATGTGTTGCTCTCTTTCCTGGCGATGGTGACTTGATCAAGCTTCTTGAAGTTGTTTAGCTTGCTTTCGTGATGATGCCAATGCTCTCCGAATAAACTTTTGTGCGACCTTGGTTGTATGTTGTTGGATGAACATCGCTCAAGATTTTGGTGAAGAGTAGAGATGAGAGGTAGAGATGTCCCATCCGCCGTGCAAAATTTGTAACACAAATTTTGTATTTAAATTTTTATAAATACAAAATTGTATACAAAATTAATTGAATTTGATTTGATGTATTTGAATGGATTCAATCTTCTATTTATCCTCCGATTCTTCTCTTTAATGTGGATTCTTGAACGATCTTGATATTCTTCGAGTTGTTTGGAGGGATGTAGTTCCTCGATCTCCTCAACTCAAGTTTGACTTGAGATGTTGGTCTAAAGGACCTTGGCCTTGTTTTCGCATCGATCGTCGGATTGGGGTCGATATATTGAAGAACGCTTGAAGATCTTCAAATTTGAGTGTCAATGCAGAGGGTATTCACCATATTTCGAATTGAACGCCATCTTGATTTGATTCGAGGATGATCTTGGCGAAGAACGTGGTGATTTGCACGGTGAACGCCTGAATGTTGAAGAAGACTTCAAGCTTCAAGACTTCACCGAGATTCTTCGGCTTCTCGAATGTTGATGGTAGCACGAAGAACGCCAATGCTTGAAGAAGACTTCAATGTCGGAGAAGACTTCACGAGGATTCTTCGAGTGTCTCGAGCTCTTCAATCTTCATTTCTTCACTTCATTTCACCTCTTCCCATTTATGAGAGCCTTCACCCTATTTATAGATTTAGGTTAGTGGGCTTATGGCTGAGCCATGGACTCGAGCTTATGGACTGAGCTTATGGGCTTGAGCTGGGCTCGAGCTCGGGTTTGAGCTCCGGCTTGAGCTTCCGGGCTCGAGCTGGGCTCGAGCTTGGGCTTGAGCCGGGCTCGAGCTTGGGCTCGAGCTTATGGGCTTGAGCTTGTGGGCTTGAGCTTATGGGCTTGAGCTGGGCTTGAGCTATGGGCTTGAGCTTGAGCTTGGGCTTGAGCTTACGGGCCTTTATGGCTCATTTGGCACAATTTGAGTGATTATTCCTCCCATGTCGCCGCACACGTCATTCTCCTATTCACAGATAAAATTAAATATTAATTACATATCAATTTAATTTTGGAATAAATTCCATTAATAAAATAGAAATATAATCAATTATTTAATTCGTGATTTACACATGGCACAATATAATTTGCTAACAATTTTAATCAGATACAATATATTCTCAAATAAGTGCGTGAGTAACCGAACTAATTCTCACCCCAACTCAAGACTCGTAAAAAGATTATTATCACATGTAAATACTATTATTCTACTATAGCTATAATTTCTAAATGTACGTTTGATAATACTATAAACTGAGCAATGCTACTGTTTAGGGAGTATTAGCTATTAAGCAATAATATTATAAACTATGTCCCTCATCACATAATTCAAGCACACGCACATAAAAAGACGCTAATGGTTATATTTGATGTATTGAGCTCATTAGATAAATGTAATGTATGTACAGGATCAATTACAATTTTATTTAGCTAAATACTTAGATATATCATAAAGTATTAAAAAAAATCAATTATATTCTGAATTATCCATTTTAACTAATTAGTACCTCAATTTACAGAAACTATACAAATTTATCCATAGACAAATTTTTCGAGACTAGAAAGATGAATAAGATTGTTGTCGTAAATTGAACGTGACTTGACATAAAATATATGTGTAAAACATAAAAATGTACTTTTTTTAGTATTTGTGAATTCAAATCAATGTCATTTTGAGGATGAAAATTTTTAAAAATTTGAAAGTCAAGCTTACATAACACTAAAGAAATTTATTTTTACATGCGTATTTTTACATCATATTCATAACGATCATACTCAACTTTTAGGTATTGAAAATCATATTTGCATAGTTTCATGTAGTTAGGGAATTAATTTGTCAAAATCTATATATATAGTAATGATAGACATGAAAAGTGGGTGATAATTTCGAATATATTTGAGCACTTAGCCATTTTGTTTCTCATTTTTATCATGCTTTTTATAAATTTAGTATATGCTTACATATTTGTTTATCAAATATCTATCTTATTATTATTAACTTTATCGACAAACGCAATCTATTATGACTTATGAGTGCAAGTGTAAGAGAATTATTCTAAAATCTTAAGAGGAACAATTTATCATATGCTTACGTATTTGTTGATCAAATATTTGTCTTATTATTATTTAGCTTTATCGACAAACGTAATCTATTATGACTTATGAGTGCAAGTGTAAGAGAATTACTCTAAAATCTTAAGAGGAACAGGAAGCGAAAATCAAAAGTGAATTAAAAGTTAATCTAACGACAAAGCAACCTCGAAAATAATGTCGAGTTCTTGAGTTCTTTTAGTTTTACGTTTATATATTTTAGTAATTACAGAATTATTGTAATAAATCCTATTATGTATATAAAAATATGTGTAACGGGTTCTGATATAATAAAATTTAAAATGTGACAGAGGGCACTCTAAACTGGAAAAATATGTGTGTGTGTATATATAGTACTAGTTCGACGTGGCCAATTGTGTCAGGAACTATTTCTTTTTCAGAATAGAAATCAATGTGCATATTGTTTAATACTTTGAGCATTAATAGCTCACAAGCTGGCTCGATTCAATTAGCCCGTTTTAGCAAATATTATTAAATACTATGAGCATCTGTTACAATTTTTAAAAAATTAATGAGTTTTACTATAGAACCCTAAACCCTGAATAAGGCATATTGTTGGATATGTTAGTGCAAAACCGACCTCGTAGGTCCTCAACTAACTCAAGTATCCCCGCCAATGTAAAGGCTTTGAACGATAAGAGCTCTCGAAGGAGAAGGCAATCACAGAACTCATTAACTCATTAGCAGTAACTCCTAGCTCAAAACTACCGAACTGTTAGCTCATTAGCGATTTAGTCCTTATCCGTCTGTCGCTCATGCTGGGGCTACAGGGATAGAGAACATCCAAGCTGTTTAGTTGTTGAGTCCCCTGCTATCAGACAAAGGAGGAAAAGCTTTAACTCCTATTGTATATTGAAAGTTGATTTGTTGAGCTTGTATACAATGTTTCCTGTTACCACTATTATAATCTTCTATCTGAATTGTTTACTTGATTGCACATGTATGTCCATTTATCTCACATATAAGTTAGATCATACAGTATGCAGAAGATCACAGAAGTCTGTATGATTGGTTAAACTTAATGAGATATAAAAAGGATCACAACTGAGACAACTTGAAGACGAGTTGTCGGTATAAGCTGCAGTATAGATAAGAAGTGACTTGATTTGGTTGCTTGTCTATGCTGGTATGTCGCTGACGTATAGATGGATCATAGTGAGATGAGTTCTTCTATCTGACGGTCGTGATGAACCAAGATCTCGGTTACTTTACATTGATCTAAACCTCGATAAGGTTTTAGGTGAGTATGAGTTGTTGACCATCACTTTGACTTGTTATGAGTGAGGGTTACATGAGATAACCCAAGATTCTCCGCATCTTGGATGGTGGCAGTGCTTGTATATCATAGTTACCTGTATCGAGTCACCGTATCCATTTAGGATGATGATGTCCCTTAAGGAGCTCAAAATTTTATTGTACTAAACCCTGCAGGTTGAGTTAGCTCAAATACAATAATAAGGTTGAATGGTACTACTTAAGGAATTAAAGAGATTAATTATTTTAAGCAGTCAGAACGCTATAAATAATTAATAGACGTGCGATATTTTAAATACGGGGATTCGTAAAGTCTAAGTGCAAGCCCGACTCAACTTCGGCAATAAAAGGGTAAGTCAGCATTTATTCTCTAGTGGCATGAATGAATGTTTATGAATTAATTTATGTTTAAGGTTGAACATAAGATAATTAATTCATTTTAGGCCCATCTTTATTCCTTTCATTTAATCTGGAATTTAAAAGAAGCTTATAAACATAAGCAATAGCATTGAAGGGCTGGCCCATCAAGGCTTTTGGTGTTGGAGATTTTTGCCCATCCCTATGTAGAGTCCAACTGGGACTCTGTTCTGATTCTCTAATATCTAGATGGATTTTATCTGACATCATTAGATATCAAAGGATATTATTCTAGAGATGATTATATTTATTAGATATGCAGTGATTCTATTATAATAGGATTCTATGATGCATTATAAATATAAGATGAGAGAAAATAAGAGATTAACTGTTCCAACTTGATATTTTCGAAAATCGAGAGAGAAGAAGAAGCTAATTTTTTGCAAGATTTCCATGAATCGCTCTCACCGTAATCGAGTTTGGCAATCGGATACAGTCCGTAAGATCAAAGCGTAGTCTTGATCGCTCTTTATCCGACAAATTCGCAGTAATCACGAGAAAATACCAACATGTTACAATTAATTATATAGATGCACGCTGTATATAATCAATGATGATTTAATTAAACATCCAAGATAGATTCTGAGAGGGTAAACTGATTTCCCACAATTGAATCCAATCATTTTTCTCAAGAGTGAATTCAATGCGGACGATCGAGAGCCATTGTGATCGAAACAAGATCGCCGGCGCCCAAAATCGTGCATCGCCTTGTTTCGAGCTTTGGGTCTCTCCGACAAATACACACTATATGTAAGCAAATTTCACTCAATTCACGAATTCTATTTTCAATTGCGAACTTTTCAAAATTGTCTGTGATGGGATATGGCCCAACCGACCGGGCCCACTAACAAAGCCCAAGCGAGCCGGGCCTAACATTGGTAGTGTGCCCACGCGGTCGAGCCTGGGCGAGCCCTAATCATTGCCTAAGGCCCTAGCCTCCGTAACCGCCACCTTCGCCAATGGAGAGGACGCCTGTAACTAAGGTCGCGCCACCCTCCACGCGCGCACGTAAGACGAAGGTCCCCGCCCGCCCAATGGAGGCATGCCAGTGAGAAGAGTCACACCACGACCAATGGAGAGGTCGGGCGCGCCGTGGGCAAAGTCGAAGTGATAAATAGAAGGAAAACTCGATGTTAGAAGGGTTAGCAATTTCATCAATACAAAGGCTTGTAACCAATACTCTCGTGTCGAAGAGCGCTAGTAAAGTATTGAGGAATCATTCCTCCGTGGACGAGATCTCGTTATGATCGAACCACGTAAAAGCCTCCGAGTGTTCTTTATCGCTATATAAATCTCGACACTCACATAGCTAGATTCATCATTGGCGCCGTCTGTGAAACGATCAACAAGAAAGCTTCGCTTCTCTACAACTAAATGGCAAGAACACGCACAACCGCCGCCCACCGGCAACAACCGGCCGAGGACGACCGTGTGGTCACCGTACGCGAAAGCGAGATCGCGGACGCCACGGCGCCCACACCCCGAGGGCAACATGGTAAATGCTTCCATACACCTCGTGGACCGCCCCCCTAACGTAGGGGAAGATGTCGACCTCAACGAGGACGAGCAAACAGCTCATTCGTCCCACGAGGTCCTCGGCCGAGCTGTGAGCGAGTTCCTCCACGCCAATCTCGCCAATTCCAAAGCTTCTCAACCAGAGGATCAAAGGGCGGGTCCCTCTAGGGCCCCGGATGAACACCACAGCCTCGTGCCAGGGCCGCTCCCCATCGAAGCACTTCGGGCCACCTCGGCGTGATGGCAGAACGCGGCCGCGCCCGAGCGGGCGCGTCATACACCTGGGCGACCGCCACCAACTCGCCTCCGCCATCGGCACCGCTCCACTGCATGCCGACTCAGAGGTCGGCGAAGCGAAGGAAGAAAGCGAGTCGAATCCCCTCGAGGGCGAGAGGCTCGCTATCGATCCCCCACCCTCGTAAAGAGATGGCAAGATCTCCGGGTTCGCCCAGATCAGAGAATCGTCTCACTTTCTCGGGAGATCCTGAGACGCCGCCCCGCGACGGGCGACCCAATATAGCTGCTACGATGGCCTCGGAGACCCTCCGACTTCCTTTTCGCCACACCACCAACATGGGCGAATCAAGGAATGGAAGATTTTCACATGCAAAATCTTCCCGGGCTCTGATTCCAACGCACGCGCGTGGTTCACGGCCGTATTTCAAGGAACATCGCTCTGTTCCGACCTCACTGGATCGCGTAGTGGCTTTATCGAGAGATGCCGCCAAGCCTCATCCGACCTATCTCACAATCCGCCAGCGGGGAGAGCGATGTCAAACTCGCTCGAGGTTCATCAAAGTCGCCAAAATGATTTGACACGACGATCTACACATCATAGCGCGTTCAGGAACGCGGATCAGACCGGCTGGGAACAAAGAAATCACTCGGGAGAAACCAAAGAGCGAGCAAGCTTTGAACGCGGGACAACTGTCGAGGAGCGCAGTCGGATCGGAGAAGCGAAACTGCGGTGTAGTCGCGCAGAGAAAAAGTCGGACGATCAAGTCGAGTGCCAGATCGCAGAGCGCCGACCCGAAGGTCAAGGAGGGCCTGGTCGGGTCTGACGGACTCGCCCAACCACGCGTGCAGCCTCCCGCTCAAATCAGGCAGAAATATTCGAGCCCACGCCGAGGCTCTTCCAAACCGCCTTATGAAAGGGGATCCAGAAGAGGTCCACGCATGCAGTATTGTGACTATCAAGGGTATGGTCACGCATCGGGATTCGAACTGGGCTCACGATCGAGCGGCTCTTAAGGGAGGGCCCTCAAAATACCTGACGGCTGGTCAGAACGAGAGCGGAATGGAGGCGTGGCACAAGCGGGCCGACCGGCAATGGCGACGACGAGCGAGGGACGAAGGTCCCAACGCTATGGGGGTCTATGTTGTTACCGGACGCCTCGACGGACGAGGTCGTCCTCGAAGAGCCTGAGGCCCCCGAAGAGCAAGAACGCGACTCCGGGATGGGAAACATAACGCTTTCTCGGAGGACCCGTGCTCAAGATTATGCCGCCGCACGGCGCCATCACGTCAAGATGGGTGGAGCAACAAAACGCCTCCGGTCTATATCGACGCGGAGCCTCGCACAAGTCATCTTCGTGATCTGTCGACAGCGAGGTCGGAGGCATTGGTACTCCGCGCTCCCGTTCACAGCTTCACCAAGACAGCTCCACCGAGTGGGTCTTCGTTCCAGTCACGGTAGGGCGGCTCCTAGTCGGCACTGTGGGCCATCCGATTCTCGTCCGAGCTCCTCTCCGCATGAACATCATCCCGGAGAGATTGGAGTACGCCACCAATGCCGTCTGCTCTGGTCTACCACCCACCATCGTCGAATTCCAGCCCGGATGGGGATTCGCATCCGAGGACGACAGCAGGCGGAAAGAATCCCTCGACTCTCAACCCAAGATGCGGCCTCCCTCGGGCATAGCAAGTTATGAGCTCCTGAGAGCCGAACCACGGATGACCCGACCGAGAGCCTCCACTATCGAACGATCCTTCAAGGTCATCGGTCGACACCAGGGCCCGGTGGATGTCGCAGCACGTCATACGACACTCGAAAGAATATAACGTGTTTGCTTGGCCACTCTGCGATATGCACCGTGTCACCAGGCTCATATCACCGCCGACATCGACCCGGCCTACCAGCCTCCCGAAGAAAAGGATATTCACGCGAAGGCCAGCCGTCATTAGGGAGCGGTGACTCAACCGAAGGCCAGATCTTGTTCGAGTCACCGACTGGACGGCTAATCAGATCGTGGTCCGAAAGCTCGGAGGGTGGCGAAGTGCTCGACTTATACCGACTCACAAGTCCTGCCTAAAGATTGCTACCCTCCCGATATGACAAGAAGCGTGGAGGCATTATGGGCCCGTGTAGTTCACTACGGATCTATACAATGGGTACCAAACTCTGACTGGCCGGAGGATGCAAAAGCTGCATCACCGACTTGACTGTTAAGCGCATTGAAAGATGTCTTCTCCGCCCAAAACGGGCTACTTACCGAGAGGAGGTGGATGCAACATTGAAGACCGACATCGTGTGAGATCGCTCGAGGTCTCAGTCGGCGACATAGTAGATCAGAAGTGACGGGCTACCGCCCGCACCTCACCATGCCCTCCAAGCTCCTCGGTGCACCTCAAACTTAACCCCAAAATGCACGTCATGGTAAGCAGAAATTCTGGGGTGTTGGGTTCCAAGAACGGCTGAACTCCACAAGGTAAAGCGGTCGACATGCAAGTGCCAAAAACCATATGAGGTCCACAAACTGTGACGCGGGCTGCCTCGATGACTTCTCTCGGCGCGCGAGCGGCTCCTCTTAAAATTGGGAGGGCCCGACTTGGGTGCGGAAGAGCACCACCTGCCTTCCACACAAGTGAAGCGAGTACTCGCCGACCGCCCCTCTGGCCCCCAAAAGGGCGAACTCACTCCATCAAGCATGCCGCCTTCGACGAGGCGATCATCAGGTGCATCTTGGGCGGGACGCCGCGGCGCTTCCTATCTACTTCATCAGCCGAGCACTAAGGGACAGGAGACAAGGTCTGGGCGCGCAAAGGTAGCATGCTGGTGAATGCTAGCGACCGCGCTCAGAGCCACTGGCTCACTCCAGTCAGTCGACCGACCTACCCACAGGGCAAGTCTTGTCAAACCGAATCATCACGGACCGAAGTGGCCTGAGCATGGCGAGCTGACGATGATCTCGTGACTCCCTCGAGTCGCCATAAAGGGCAAGCTCGGCCGATTTCTGGTAGAAGTTACGAGCTCGGCTCGACCGCTTAGATTAGCTCTCCCGCGCTCACCTCGGATCATCACAGGCCATGCGGAGGACCCGGACCCTCACCCACGGATGGTTGTCGGCGGTACTGTGACTGCGAGCCTAGAATAGGCAGCTGAGGCGGCATTCTCCTCGGCCCGATAGGAGGAAGTCACCTCACACCGGCCCTCTTGCTTCGACCACCAACAACGAGGGTGGTGAGGCTCAATCTCGGACCGCACTCGCTAAGGGGCGGGTGGATGAGATCCAATCTTACGATTCCTGTAGTCGTCAGTGAACTGAGTGTTAGGCACGTACGAGGCCGGAGGACCGAATGAAAGCAATACCTGAGAAAGCGAGCGAGATGTTGACTCTCTTGTGCTCAAGATCCACAACCCCGGTGAAACAGCCGGCTGGCCCTCAGAAGCTAGTGCTCAGCAACAAGTCCACCGATGGAGGAGATCCAGTCGTAACATAAGCGAGTCCCACGTCAAGATCATCACAGATAGAGCCGCAATGATGTATCCAGGCCTACCGAACACGGCGACTACCTCTCGCATCGCTCGAAGCGAAAAGATGATGGCAAATCCGATATCTCATGTATGAGGCGCTCTCTGCGGAAGTCTTACCTTAACCCTCCGAGATGCCCGGCGAAGAGCTACTTGTGCTCAACGAAATTCACGGGTCTTGCTGAAGCCATCGGTCCATGAGCACTTTCAAGAAACGCCGAGGTCGGGATCGTCGGCCCACCGTCTGCAAGAGTCGCCGAGCTCGTCGAGAAGTGCCCAAGTGCGGATCCATCTACGCCAGTCGCCGCACTCGGGATTTGAGCACGCTGCAGAGTCGTGGCCTTTCATGCGGGGGGATCGACATCAGGTTGGCGTCGACCGAGCACCGGTCACGATATTTAGTCGTAGCCATGAACTCACAAAATGGGTCGGGCGAGCTACCAGCCTCGCGGCGAGATTCAAACCTTTGTGGAAAAATAGTGATGCTGCCCGCATTACGCCGATCCTGGTCTCGGACAACCGCACCCTACATCGACAAAACTTCAGGATGGTGGAAGAGCATGACGATCCACGCGGTCCGCCTCGATCATCCTTCGCAAGCAAATGGTCAGGACCGGGTGAGCGAACCTGCATCGATACAAGGATTGAAGGGCGGATCGAGCTAAAGAGCGCAGTATGAAAATCTCCTCAAGTCCTCACGTCCCCAGGGGACCACACCTGGACGGCGACGGAAACCCTTTGGCCGAGTCATCGGTACGCAAGGGTCATACTGGCTGAGATCGGCGCTGCACCCTCGACTCTCCACTCGACGCCGAGCGAGGAGACCTCGGCGCTGACCTGCGCCTGAGGAGAAGCGCGAGCTGCCTCATAAAGTCAAGGCCAGTGCCGGCCAGTCGCACTACTACACAGAGAGTAAAGGCCTCCACACTCAGTAGGCGACCTCGTCTCTAATAATGAAGCAAGCCGAGGCCGGCGCTCCAAGCTTGATCCGACATGGGAAGGACCTACCCTGCGTCACGAGGACCTCAGGAGGGCCTATAAGTCGCTTCCACGTCCAGGACTTATTCTCCAACCACGCACATACTCATCTAAGGAGGTATTTTACATAGCTTTGATTTTAGATCGGCGACATGTTAGCCCTCCTATTGTTTCTTGTGATGTACGATTGCTTTATTTGTTTAATAAAAGCGTTTGTTTTTCTAATGAGTATTTCACGCACGCTCTTACATCTACTGTGAACATCCATTCGATATACCAATCTAAACGCTTCAAGGACGCTCTACGTAAGTGAAAATCCCACCAAGTAGGGTAGCGCATTGGACTTACCCATTAGTCTGCCGACTACGCAAAGCGCATGATTACCATTAGTTGCGCCTCCGCAAAGCGTCTGATTACCCATTGTGGCGCCACCAAAGCATCAGACTTACCCATTAGTGGGCGATGCTAGTTATAGCGATCGAGAGATCTGCCTCTTACCCCTTTATTTGGGAGAATGACTCGTACAAAGTTCAAATGCATTGCGACTACAAACAAAGTACCGGCCATATCAGATACCGCAGGCTAGAGCTCGTTATACCCCTTATTTGGGAAAATACACACTATGTATACGTATAAATACATTTACGACCAAAAGCTAAGTCCTAAGTTATGTTTGTAGCCTCTCAAGGGAAAATATACACTTCAAACGCAGTGCAAATACATTATATCTACAGAGGTCCTATGCTATCATAGCCTCATTCGAGCTACTCCTTCCGGGACTTCTGTGACTTGGCAGCCGCACACTCTACAAAATCTCCGTGGCCGACGGTGTATGCTGACGAACTCTGCCGACCCACGACTAAGGCCGAATCACTACCTGCTCGAACGCTCCGGGCCGGGCCCGGCGCCCGAGATGAAAGCCGATCGAGTCATCTTCACCGCCTCCGACTGAACACGAAGTGGCGAGGCGCAATCGGGCATTCGAAGTGAGGGGCACTGACAGAGTCACACCCGACCCCCGCACACTACGCGACCCGCCCCCGCTCTCTCACTGCCGACTGAGGCCTCGGTCCTGCTCCTCGAAGGATCGCTCCGATGGTCCGCCATGGGCATCAACCTCAGACGCGGCATGATCGATAGCCTCCCACCTCCTGGTTCTTCTATGATCGGTCGCCATTGCTCGCCGGCCGCCCGGGCGCGACGCGCGTCGACGATATCATACATCTCCTCAATTCACCACGAGTTCGCGGTTTGAACTTTCTGGCTTGGGCCCATCCTCATTCCTCAGACCGTGCCTCCGCCAAGAAGCTCGGACTCTGGTCGCTCGACGTATGGTAGACTCAGCGAAATGCCTTCGTGGACTGGTATACCTCCTCGCACCCGACAGCCTCTTCCGAACCGCGCTCGTGCCCTCAACGTTACGCGCAGTAAGTCCGCCCACTCCCTGGATCCTCGACAACCCGCACCACGTTCTCACCTCGGTCAACTTCTCGGCAGAAGACGCCGAGCTCGCTCCATGGCGGGCAAACTTGGTCGACCGGCGACGACTCTCCAAAGTGCACCTCCTCGCCCTTCGGCGGAGCATGGACCCTTTCACACCCGCGATTCTGGTCAGTCCCAGTATTGAGAGCGACTATAAATAGAAACAGACACAAGTCTCGGAAGTGATAAATATTTTTATCATGATCGGAAAATATTTACAAGGGCTGGGTCCTATCGACCCGGTGGTTCAGCCATTACAACAGACCCACTAACCTCGCCCTCTCGAACTGCGGTGCCTCCTCTCCTCCCGCCTTACTGCCGACCTCTGTGCCTTGGTCGACTAAATCCGCGACCGACTCCGGCCTCCTCCTCCCTCGCCCGGGCCCGCACCTCGCGCGAAGCTCACTGGCTCGTGATCTTCATCCACCTTCGATTGAACACGCGCCTCCGCCGTGAAGGCGGAAGAGGAAGGTAAAGCCTCCACCGGGGAAGGCGGCCCGCAGCACCAGGCATACTTGCCAAGTTCACCGCCCGATCAATCTCGCCCAACGCGTGCCGCTGTCACAAATCGGGCAGTCTGGCGCCAAACCCTCAGTGGGTAGATATCACGCTGGCTCATCAATCGGCGGCCGATCGGAGATAAGGCGGAGAAGGACTCCGACTCGATAAGTTTCTTTGCGAGAGCGTCTTAGAATGGGTCCCCTTGCCAAGAAAGCTTGTCCGATCAGCCGTCTCTTGCCCGTCGGCCACCTCACTCCCGAAGCGCTCCACCTCGCCGTGGGCCTCGCCCACGACGGCCCTCTCCTCGTAAGGGCCTCAAGCGCCTCGCTAACCTCCCCTCCCTTCCTCGCAGGCACCGTGAGGACTCCTTCGCGCTTTCTCCACCGTCTCGTCGGATGCAACAACATCGGCCATGCGGTGCGATCTCGCTCGCGATCAAGGGCGTGTCCGCAATCAGAACGATAAGTAAGCGGAAAAAAAACAACATAACTCAAGAGCGAAGATCGCATGGAGATCGGCTACTCGCGTTGAATCATGGCGGACCTCATCCTGGCCCGATCTCGAGATCGGTAGGGACCCCCAAGCAGATCGTGAGGTGTTCCCCACCATCGGGCTGCGGGCTCAGCCAACCTGCCCTTTTTAGCGTATCTCATCTTCCCCGGTGTGTATGACGACGAGGCAGTGCATTGACCTCCTTGTGTGCTTGCAAGCTTCACGCATCGTCTAAGAAAATCAAGGTTAGTCGAGAGGTCGAACTATAAGAATGAGAAGAGGGTGCCTCCTCCGGCTGGACCTCAGATCCCTCGGCTCTGCGACCTGCACTCAGCCGCATCATTAAGGCACCTCGTGAATTAGAGAAACTCACCGACGTGTTGAGTGATCCTCACCCAGGCCGGTAAACGATTTTATATCCGCCACTTTACCCTCAATCAGATCGATGCCCGTGACCCTCAAGAAAAACTTTTTGCCACCCCGCACTTTTGGAGGTTGACTCACCCAACGTCCGCGGGCGAAAGATAGCATGTACCGCCCTCTGAGTACTGACGTAAAAAATCGCATCAAGAGCTCAAGGAGAACTCGCCGCCTATATTATAGTCAAGTTAACCCCATCTCGACACCCGACCTAAGGGTTTGAGGTGAATTGGCGAATGGATTCGAAAATACTCGACTCAAAAAGATGGGGACTAGGGAACTAAACCCGCCCTCAAGGCGCTATGTACATAGTTATGAAATCTCCTCGGAGGCTAATGCTTTCGAGGCTGCGGAACACACCACCGCGCGGCGAATGTGACATTCCTGCTACTATTTTATCACATCGTCGAAGATTACTACGATCCGCGCCTCACCTTAACCCATCCAGTCAGATGATTTGTTGGGACCTAGCCATCATCCTAAACTCGCGATAAGGTATAGCGGAATAATCCTACTCATTTCACTATCGGGGAGGAGAGTGTTGAACTTAAACCTCACGCGAGATGATCGGGCGATGCTTGGAAGCGAGGAAGAAGACATACTTACTTTTTTTACTCGAGTTGAATTCAGGAAGATGATCAAGCTTCCCAAATCGGAAATTCTCGAGTATAGAGAGATGAAGCTATTTTTAGTGAAGGAATGATCGCTTCCGCATGACAAGCACATAACGGCTATCAAGCTTTCCACGCTGCCGACACGCGATTGAAGTGGACCGCGTGCATCGAAGGCACAACTACCGGCTCGCACGATGGCGACGCCGGATAAGATGGACCGCCCCGACGCCAGCAATCATCATACGACCCGTTCTCCGGGATGGTGCCATACCGAATCGTACCCGCCTTCCGCAAATACCGGAAATCCAGTGTGGACACCAGCGTCTTCGCCTGGCTATCCGCCTACTGGGAAAGCCTACATCCAGAATCGGACCTCGTATAACAGAGGATTCAGGGCCGTGGGCAGGCACCATCGAATCCCAAAAGATTCGGTCTCGGGCGGACCCGCGACCACCACGTGAGTAATGCCCGGACCGCCTCAGAAGCGCAACAGCAGAGGCTGCTATCCGTGTGGACTTGACTCTTCGTGCCACATCTTTCTCAAGCGCTTTGACAACAAACAACCCCGGCCGTGTCGGCACGAACGACATCGAAACAAACAACCGGCCCGTACCCCCTTCGGCCAATTGCTCTTCACTCCACCTCGGACCGCGTGCCCTCGCTATTCTGGGGGCTATGATGGATATGCAACCGACCGGGCCCACTAACGCCCGAAGCAGCCGGGCTAACATTGATAGCGACCCGGTCGAGCCAAGGCGAGCCCAATCATTGACTAAGGCCCAGCTTCTCGAACCCTCCGCCAATGGAGGAGCGCCCTGAACTGCAAGGTCGCGCACCCTCCACGCGCAGCCGTAAGACGAAGGTCCGTTTCGACCAATGGAGGCATGCCAGGAGGAAGAGTCACACCATTCAATGGAGAGTCGGGCCTCAGGGCAAAGTCGTCAATAAATAGAAGGAAAACGCGATGTTAGAAGGGTTAGCAATTCTTTATCGAATACAAAGGCTTGTAACCAATATGCATACTACGAAGGCCTAGTAAAAGTATCTGAGGAATCATTCTCGGGGCGATGATCTCGCTAACGATCGAACCAGTAAAAGCCCGAAGTGTTCTTTATCTGCTTTAAAATCTTACGCACACCACATAGCTAGATTCATCACGGTTGAAAATATCCTTGCTCTCACAAACATGATTCAAATTTTGAAATGTGCTATATTACATATTTAAACATCATATGGTTTGGTCAGATAGCTGCATTTGTGTGGATATCCTTCATAATCTCCCAATGGATGCAAGGCGTGTTAATCGCCGAGAGCGAATCAATAAGAAACTTCGTATGCGCCGTTAATGTCCATAAGCGATTGAGTGGCATTGAGTGGATTCAGTGGAAACCATTTCGAGTAAAGAAATTGGTGTCGTTTCAATGAAGCAGAGAGAGGATTTAGGCTCATCGCTTATAACTTGTTAGTATATCTTCATCGAAAGAGGATTCATGAATTTAATCCGGATGAATATTTATTTATCTATTTTGCGCCTCGTAATGGTGTTGTTTGAGAAGTTTTAGGGCGGATGTACATACTCGCCTAAAAGCTTCTCGTGAAACATTTGAGAGGTCTTGTCGCTTTTTCTTTCTTTCAATTTAATTGTTCTTTTGAAATCATATCCTAAAAATTGGTTAGATAGACATTGGTTATTTGAAAGGCAAAAGATGTCCAATTTCACTATTGCAATGCATTAGTGTCACCTGATATTTAATACTTTGAGCATCTTGCTTGACACCATCCCTCAGAGCATTCACTTATTGGTTCATTTCTCAGATACTTAGAGGTGTTCTGTAAACTTATTTTAGAGAGCTTATAAGCTCGACAACTTATAGATGTTTAGAGCTTATAAGATGTAATGTCTGAGAGCTTATAAGTTGTCAAGTGTTTCGGATAATTACAAATAAGACCCGTCTCTATATAATATTTTTGTAAATGAATACTCCTTTATCCCGATTATATAAAGGGTTATCAAGTTTTACAAGGATTAAGAAAATTTATTGAGAAGAAAATTATCTGAAATAACTTCACGATATGCTCGTATTTATTCTTCTGACTAGTAATTAATGCATGAGTAAATCAAAGAATTAAATATGTATATTAGTAAATGAGTTAAAAACATTATCGGTTATGGAAACAAGCTTATATATTTAGGACATCCGTAGAAAGAAAACAAACACCGGACAATTAGGACGTGGAGGGCATATTTACTATATTCTTGATTATAGGGATGTAATTAACCGGATATATCGGAATTTTAGTTGGACTCTTACATATAGACTCGATCAGCTTAATTCATCAAAATATTTTATAGTGATTCCAAATGCAATGAAGATTTTTTGTGCAAATAACGCCCAAAATATGTTGCAAGCGACGGAGAAACCGCATTTGAGCGGTTAAGTCGATCCCATTATTTTACTACTTTTACTCTTTTATTTTACTTCGCATCGATACTACTCGGTCTGCGTGTTTTCATTTTTGTTGCTTCTTTGGTGCAGAAACGAGCTTAATCAAGCTTGGCACTTGTTAGAGCCGCTCTTAGTAAAATGACAACCGGTCGAGAGCTCGCCAAGCTCTAGTTTGGGGACATGACAGAACGTGATTGTGTCGCTGTGTTTCTACCTGAGTCAGCGATTGAGAAGGTGAGCAAAGTCTCCACACGAGCGGCGATAACACGCAGTGGTATCGAGGCGAGGTGTGTCTCGTTGTCGGATCGTTAATCAGGTCATCGAGATCGCCACGGTATAACGATGCCTCGATCTTAGGCACCGCCTCGGTAAATCTGACTTAACTTCGTAATTTAAATTCCTAGAGACTGGTGGCGTAACATAGGTTGTAGATTAAATTATAAAGCGTAATTAGCGCAGATATAGCTTGGGCATTTGTTGTTGTTTACCAACTCGCGTTGCTACGTGATTTGTGTGGTGTTTTGACATCGCTTTCTTGTTGTTGTGTTAGTTTTATTTCCACTTGCCTTATTCATTTGTTGAATCGCTTTGCAATGGCTACTAACTACTTGCATGCCTCATTTTTAATGGAAAATCGGACTTTAGTATATGGAAACAGAAAGTATTTCGTTGTCACCTCAAAATTACTGAAGAAAATGATAAATGTGATGAAATGAATAACTTGCATGCTCTACCATTATTCTTAATTTGTCTCGACAATGTGTTAAGAAATGTTGATATGTGGATTTACGCTAAGGAATTGTGGGAAAACTGAAGAACTCTATACCACGGCTCACTTCCTCAAAAATATTTTGCTTGAAAGTTTCTTTCGTTTAAGCCAGTTGTCTAAAGAGATAGATGAGAACCTGATGTGTTCACTAAGTTAATACAAGATATTAACCGGACTGTGATAAACATTGAGATTATGCTCTATTGTGCTTATAAATGCTATATTCGATTCTTACAAGGCGTGAAATCGCCATTAAGTATGGAAGAGATAATGTGAGTCTTGATATCTATTGTGTAATGGGTTAAAAGCAAAGAATTAGATTTAAGAACAATAAAGGGTGGAAAATCGTCGCGGTGAGGTTATCGTGACGAGAGGTTTAACTAGACATAAGTTTAATAATCAAAGCATGCTAGTAATGAGAATCGAGGGAAAGAAGAAGTTTGTGGTAAAAGTAGGTATAAGTCTAGGCCTAAGGGAAGAAAGTGTTTTAATCTGGTGGTTGGTTACTATATCAAAGATTGTCCACCCCATGAAAAGAGATGCTAATGTTAGGACAAATGGTCAAAATCATGGAAGATTTGTTTATAGTATTTCTATGAATTCTATGCATTCTTCTATTCTATGAAAATGAATGGCTAGTTGATTCGGTAGTACTTTCCATATGTCTCCGCTTAAAGAACATGTTTTCAAACCATAAAGACTGTCATGATGGTTTTGTGTCAGTTAAGTGATGAGAAGAAATGTCCTCTGCTTGGTATTGGTGATGTTTGTTAAGTTTGATTCTAATCATGTTTATTCTTCAAGAATGCGCAGTCGTGCCGCTGTTATAATTTGTTGTCTCTGTCTTGCTTTGGAAGATGATGGGTTAGAAGGTGGATGAGGAAGGGCAATGAAAATATAAAGGTCTCTTGTTGTGTTTAAGGCTGAAAATGCTAACTTGTATATTTGTCTTGCTAATCTGTCGTTGATGATGCAGATCATTGTATCTCAGAGAAGATAAGCGCGTGTTTGGCATAAATGTTTAGGGCATATGAGCAATAGAGGTCTAGAAATCTTGCATAAGAATGGTAGGTTTGTGATGATAAGTTATCGAGCATGCCTTCTACGTGAGTCGGCGTGTTAGACAAACAACATAGTCGCTTCTCTATGTCTTCTTAAGAATAAGACTATGTGTTCGATGTTAGTATTTGCATGCGATGTACGGGGTCACTGAGTGTGCCCACCTCATGGGGGGAATAGGTATTTCGTATGCGTGATTGATGATTACTCGAGAAAGTTTGGATTTTCGCTTAGAATAGGTCACGATGTGTTTGATAAGTTTAAAACTTGGAAAACTCAATCTAAAACAAAGCGGAAAGAAGATTAAGGTTTTGAGAACTAATAATGGCCTCGAGTTATTGAATGCTCGCTTGATGATTGTACTCTTTATCGGTATTAAGAGACATAGAATCAGCGACCTTACATGCCCACGATAGAATGGCATAGCTTGAACATATGAATATGACTTTGTTAAAATGGTAAGAAGCATGTGCATCTTACGGCTTTCTAAGAACTTGGGAAGCTATACATACAATTGCTTTATTTAATAAATAGGTCCCTCCGTGCCTTCTAAGGGTGAAGTGTCCACAAAAGTGTTTTACGTGGTAAACTTATTGATTTTCTAATCTATATGTTTGGCTGTCTGCTTATGCATAAAAAGAGGATAAATTAGAACCCAGATCTAAAAATATGTTTTTTAGGATACCAAGAAGTAGCGGTATAGGTATGAGATAGAAACTGAGCAGGCTTTAAGGTCACGAGTTAGTAGGGATGTTAGAATCTGATTTTCCTTGCTTATCATTGATCTCTCCTGACACGACTTAAAGTGAGGGAGCAATTCCCCTTTGATTCATTTGATGGTTCCAATGATTTGAATGGAAAGTGATAATGAGCATGTTGTTGATGAAAATGTCCATATTGATGAAAATTTGTTTGAAAATCGCTGATAATGCCCTTGACGATGATATGCATGAAGATGATACACATGATGATGCTATTGAAAATGATGATACTGCATGATTATCAACTTGCTGGATAGAGGAATGAGGACAACTAAAATGCTAGTAAATATAATGATTTTTAGTTGTGTTTGCTTGCCTTCGATGTGTTTGAACTCTAAAGAGTAATGTCTAATACATATCGAAGCATTAAAATCGGAATGCTAATAAGTGGCTAAGTTACGCAAAAGAGATTAGACCCTTCAATCAGATGTGATATGGATTCTTTTCGTTCTGAACTTAAGATTGCTCTATTATAGATTGAAAATGGTTGTTTAAACACGAATGATAGTTGATTCTATTCGTTATAAAGCTAGTTTAGTGGCTAAGGGAGTTTACTCAAAAGGGATAACTATCTATGAAATGAAATTTTTGCTCATGTTGTGAAGTTTACCACTTAAGAATGATGCTGATTAGTTGCTCACTTTAATGGGAATTAAAACAAATGGACGTGACTATTGCTTTCTTGCATGGTGATTTAGATAAACTTATTTACACTGAGACAAATGTAGGCTTTGTTGATCCTAAGAAACCCTAATCATGTGTTCTCTTTAAAAAGTTTGATGGTTTGAAACAATCACCCAGCAATGGAACATAAAATTTAATCAATGCATGAATCTTTAAAGTTTACTAGAAGTGAATTTGATCATTGTCTCTATTTTAAAGATTATGATTATGTCTATGTTCTTGCCTTATATGTGGAGATATGTTGTTACTTAGTCCGTGTTGTAAAAATAAAGGTGCTGAAGCCCTAATTAGCGCCAGCAGCGCCTAGCGGCCGCTAGCGGTCGCTAGAGCGAGAAGCTTTTATTGACTGGCCGAACACACTCGCGACCGCTAGGTGGTCCGCTAAGCGTCTGACTTATGTTGTAACTCGTCACGTCAACCTACGAATTACGACGTTTGTCGTATGGATCCTATCGAGATACTCTTTAACATTGTAAAATTCACATCCATACTTAGCATGTCCATTTCATCATTGGTTACTTCTTTCCTTGTGCATCGATTATCACCTGAAAGCTACAAACACCAAAGAGAACCCCAAGACGATTCTTCTCAAGAAAGCTAAGAACATAATATCAACTCTATAAACATACTTAAACGATCTAAATTCATCATAATATATCATTATTAACTAGTAAAAAGTGCATTTATCACACATGAACTTAAACCATTGTTTGTCCCCAAATAAAAGCAAACGAAGACAACCAAACTAAGAGAAATAATTGACGACAACGAATACACATCGAGCGATGAGCAACAAAAGATTCACATCAAATGAATCAAATCACAATATTTTTCGTTAAACTCCACATATCATAATAACCATAAGCATGAGTCTTTTCAAACTTTAATCCTCACGATATATATATATAAGCTCTCAAACACTCCAGTATCAAGGACGTGATGTATACTCTCAGATGTTTAAAACACATGGAATCTACAATAAGCTTGCAAATCGTCTAATTCCCTTGCTCAAATATGTGCTCAAAACTAAGATCAAAAGGTCTTATAAAAGGTTATAATGTAGGCTCTTTGTAGGTAAGATACATTTAAGGCTAGTGACTCGTAATCCCATAATGAAAAACACTGATAAGCATCCATAGACCTGATTCCCAAACTTTTACAATTCATTTCAAATCTTCATACCAAAAGTCATTTTCTCTTAAGAACTTCACACTTATAAGAATATACTATCTCAAGTACCGCTACTTACCCGTTTATGTTCTTTTTCACACATTCTGTTAACTACTTTTTTTTAAACTTATTTAGGTAAGCAACTATTTTGATTCACTTTTCATCTCTATTTTATTTTTCTTTTCTTTCTTTTCTCAATCCTCAAGCACCGAAATCTCGCTACAACAAACCCTACCCAGACTATATGAAAGAATAAGGTAGGCTCACGGCTCATCAAAGGATAAATGATTAACGGTTAGTGTTTGGATAGTATATAGGCTAGAAAAGAACTGCTAATATCATCTCCCGTCTTAAGCACATCAATGAACTCTACGAAAAGATCGAGCAAGTTCTGAGAAACACATCTATTTCAAACTATTACAAAGAAAGAACAAGCGAAAAGATATAGCGATCAAAGCTCAAGTCCTCTGCGGTTTCGAAAATGTGATCGAGTTCTCAAGGCTCAATCACAGCATAATCATAACATGCTTCATCTCAAAAATCGGTGAATAAATTTTCTAATAAAATTCTCATCATTGGTCTCGTCTTCAGACTCAACCCCAAATGCAGGACAAAACAAACAAGAAAAGCAAAACAAAACAAAATGAAAACGAAAGAAAACAAAAGCGAAAAAACAAAGCAGCAAAACAAAGAAAAACATTGGGTTACCTCCCAACAGTGCTAAATTTAAATGTCTTTAGCCAACATTGATACCTCAATCATCCGCGCTTTGTGCAATCGCTCCTCTGCAGAACTGTATGCGCTCTATACTTAGACTCACGCGACCGACCACCGTAGTGTGAAGTGCCCAGCCCAAAACTTCGAACAAATCACTCGGGTTCCATACGAGTCCACCCTTCTTTGAAGCATGCTCGCGAATGGTTGGTTGACATCCGGCGAGACTTGTCTACGTAAGCTGCAGAGTATCAAAGCACAGTCATTTTTGAACTATCGTGTTGCTTGATGGCATCATATATTGAAATTTTCAGCCTCCATCGTGACAGAAACGCTGAGATCACGCTCCCATATCATCATTAACACACGACCGTGGCAGAAATGCCTACCCAAGATTAGTGGTTGATTCTTGAATTCGCATTATGTTAAAATAACAAAATCGGGAAAGACAGAAGTCCCAATTCTTACCAACACGTCTTCAACTATACCCAGATATGCTGACCGACCATCGCCATCATCTATGAAATTTTAGTTGACTTCATTTTCCTCACCCAACGGTTGAACATGATAAGGGCATCATTCGATGCTCGCCCAAAATCACACACAAGTTGGGGAATGTATGTAGTGATCACGCAGCTCCAAGTGAAGCCCCATCTATCGACTTGAGCAGACTATCAGTATGATCGCTACATCTCTGAAAGGTTAATTTTCAAATTCCCTAACTTCTTCATGTTGCCAATGCATCTTTGAGAAATTTTACGATCGAAGCATGTTTTGAGCGACTCAAGAGAGGTTGTTGATGTTTACTACGAATATCTCTGAATCGCGAACTCCTCGTCATATATTCGACTTAGCTAGCCGACCTGAAGGGACCGGAGGAGTGTAAGTTGGAAGAATCTTCTTGGTCACTCTGTCAACCCCGCGCGCCCTGGGTGTCGCATCGATGCTCATTGATCGTCTCATGCTCACGCGGCCAGCGTCGCCAGGCGGTCCATGATTCTCCGTGAACTCTGCTGACCTTTCTTGGTCGGCTACGGTCGCTAGCTCCTGAGAAAATGTTCTGTGGTATCGCTGGTCGGGCTAGCGGTCGCTAGCCTCCTCGTTCGCATGTAGACCTTTTTGATTACGTGGTTACAGTAAGCTTTTCCACTTCTCAGAGGTATCATGCCGACGTTATCGGGCTACCTCCGTAGTGTCTCAACCGCCGATTTTTGCTGTCGCATTCGCGGCACTATTTGGCTAATTTGGTTCTCTACTATTTTCAAATGCTTGCCCAGGTCGCTACGGTGGATTCCGCATGCGTAATCCTCCGACCATGTAGCTAATGAATGATTACGTGAGTCGCCATGGTTGCTCACCGACCAACTGCTGATCATCTCTTCAGCTTCGACTTTTTCGGTTCCACAATCATCCCCAGTTGAACGTGAAAAACTAGATGGTGGTTACTTGAGCATTTCGAGCATGGCATAGGAAAATTGGGATGATTCTATCATTTGGACGATATGGTGGATTCCAGCCGATTCAAAATTGTTCCTTGCTCACATAGAACCTCGCTCATACATTCGCCATGGCCAGCTGATCGTCTGCCTTTCCTCTCGGCACGTACTCTTTCTGCGAGTTGTGAATTTCTCAATAAATCATCATACTTGTCGCTCTAACTCGCGCGCCCACCTCTTGATCGATGTCTCTCCATCGGCCATCTGATAGTTATCTGATGCCATCTCCATAATTCTCAATGCTTCGCTTATTCCTTGATTGAAGGCATCCTCCGTGTGAGCATCAACAATGCTACGGTGTTAGCATTGAGTCCATATAAATATACGTGTACTTGCTCCGGTGAAAACCCATGATGTGGACACTTTTGGAGGTTTAAATACGGGCCTCAAGCAAGGACTCTCTCCTAAAGGTGGGAGATCTCGGCATGATTTTTTGACGGCCTGCGGGGAAAGTTTTGATCGTAGAATTTCGATGATAAGCTGCCCACGTGGTAATCCGTGATCTGCCTCAGTCTTGAACCATTCTTTTCAGCTGACTCCAATGCGAAAATATGAACATCCGTGCATCCGGAGGCATCACCGGGACACTCATTCACATGATAGTATCACATATATCAAGGAATGCCCTAAGTGTGCATCATGGGTCTAGATCCCTCACTAACCTTGCTCCTTGTATCAATGACTGACGGAGGAACTTCAGTTATTGGCATTGATTCCGCGCCCTTCCACCTTGAACGCGATCCGATGGTGCTGTACTATGATTGAGGCGGTAGGGTGGTGCTCGTCCACCTGTGCCATTCGATTTGCTGCCACGGATTGCGTTGCATTGGGCAAACTCCATCACCATTCTATCATGGTCCCTGTAGTCATTATTGTTGTCTCTTTCTCTTATTTCTCTCTGGCGATTTCAATTTCGGGTCCAATGGAACAATGTATTTCCTGAGACTTGTAATCACGCCGCACAAGAAGACAAAACAGATCAAACATGAAAATCATAGATTTTTTTAAAGACCGAATTAATAACTACAATTCATAAAATTATCACTATATAATCACATGCTCCCGCAAGCACACATGAAATTTGATCGTTATAATTTCTACCAAATAATATGATAGTAAAACAACAAGTATTATATGCAGTAACACAGGACCGATAGTCGAAAACACAGACGATAATTAATACATAATCTTGATTATTATCGCAGACAATATCGAGATGGAGATGATTAACCTACACACCAAATAAAATAAGAATAAACTCAGACATGAAAGAGTCGACATCTAGAGATGTATTTAACCTAACGTATTCACACAAATTAACCTATTAACTGCTTTACCAATTTAATCCGACTCAAAGATGAAAGATCATATAAGTAACCATCATTTCAGATTACAATGTGGATGTAGATTACTAATTTACCTATTTCTATTCGCTCCAGAGTGGAATCTAGTAACTCCAAAAGCTCACAAAGAATATGATTCCTATGGATGTTCCTATCTCGCTATTTATCTGAGGCTTACAGTATTGGCATTCAGAGATCGATTGACAATCAAACATGTATATTAGATTGAACTAGGTATGCATTAAAGTGATCGAAATTAACAAAAAATCAAGCTCCATGAATCACAAATCAATAGCGAAGGCAATAGATCAACAGATAAATCATACAATCTAGTCGACAACCAAACCCTAGGATCAATCGAATTTAGCTACTCATAATTGAAATAACAAACAGAATTAAATAAAGATAACATAACAAATAAATCGATAAAACCGAGGAATCCACGGCAAGGATGAATCAACTCGAATCCAGAAATAAACTCGAAAGCTTGCGAATCTAAAGTCCGGAATGTAAATAATCTAAAGCTAGAACAAGAATTGAAGAAAGATGAAAATAAGCTAAAACTAAAGGGAAACGCAATGGGAGAGATTAGGCGCTAAAGGATGGTTTGGGGTATATATATGCTAAGGTGAAGCCTAATTCACGTCGAGCCGGCGCCTAAGCGGCTAGGCTGGGTCGCTAGCTAGAGAAGCGGTTTCTGGTCTGAATGCGCCCTACCGCATCGCTAGGGGTGGTCAGCACACACGCACGTATTTGTCACTGTCAGTTCCAGCCGTCAACTCCACTCATTGCGATCCGCAGGCTATGACCTCTATCGAGATACTCTTTAACATTGTAAAATTTCACATCCATATTGTCATATCCATTTCATCCTGGTTACTTCTCTTGTGCATCGATTATCACTGAAGCCTACAAAACACAGAGAACCCCACGAGAGCAATATCTTCTCAAGAAGCTAAGAACATAATATCACTATATAAGCGCATTTAAACCGATCTAAATTCATCATAATTATCATTATTAACTAGTAAAAGGTGTTTATCAATGTTGTCGTTATTGTTATTCAGGTTGGTATATATGTATTATAGGGTATATGCTCCATTTGTCGCATTTTTTAACCTCCTTGCTATATATAATTATTAATATCATTATTATTATTCTATAATTGTTAAAGATATAAGGATTTTAGTAATGTCTACATTAAGAATGGGGCATTACATGACTTATTAAGAAGAAATAGGCGCTTATTTTGCTGCATCGAGGCTCTATTTCCTACTTTGTATCAATTCTTTTGAGGAATTCTCGAGGAGGTCAGTCACGACCATGTGTCACAAGTTAGAGTTATCTTTGTGGAGAGTTCAGGGGTTAGGTGTTTGTTGTGGGTTGTTGTTGGCACATCTGTGATCTCTATTTGGACACCGTGAAGGCGTGTTGCAACGACGGAGAAACCTGACGCTGAGCGAGTTTAATCGATCCCATTATTTTACTACTTTTACTCTTTATTTTTCTGTTCGATCCCTTGTCTCTTGCTGTTTGTTTTTGTTGCGAGACAGTTAATCAATTGCAGCTTGTTGGCACGCACTCTAGATAAAACGACAACCGTGGCTGCGATGAGCCTAGCTGCTCTAGTTTTGGGGACAGCAGCAACTTGGACTGCTGTGTTGCGTGTTTCTTACCGGACAACAGCCAAATTGAGAAGGTGAACAGTCATCCGACGGCGAGGCGAAACACAACACAATTGATTATAGAACCACGAACTTTATCATATTTTGGTTTTAAATTGTAAGACCAATAACAATAACTTTCATTTTATCGTAATTTTTTCCTACAAAAAATTCCAGCGAAACTAAAACCTATATGTCCGCCGGAATGTCTGCGTGTCTTGTCAGTATTATAAAAAATATTTAATTTCCAAAATACACATTAACTTTGAGCCATTTTATTTTTTCAAACTTTATATTATTGCAACTTCCAAAATATACTTCCCATAAAATGAAACCCTCAATCTAAACATAAATAATTTTCCAAACCTCTAATTTCTTCTTCTTCTTCCAAATTTTTATGCAGCGGAAAACGTTGCAAATTTTTCCATATTGAGTGCTTTGTATTGCCGCAAGCCTGGCTCGAGGAAATTGCAATAAAAAGAAAGTTAATGAGAAAAAAAAAATTGTCAAGTTTATTACTTTTTGGCAATTAATTGTTTTAATAATACACATGAATTTCCATATCACACCGACAACCAAATAGACATTTTGACTACGTAGATTTTAATTTTCCCACAATTATGTTTCTGGAAAAATTACAACAAAATAATAATTTGTGTTATTGGTGTTACAATCTATAAAGTTCATGAAAACTCAACTATAATAAAAGCTCGGATGTTATAGTCCAAATATCCCTAAAATAAAGCGTGAGTTGAGTCATTTAGAAAACATACCCAATCTTTCGATATAAATTATTCGTAACATATATGATCAATCAAACAACAACATGCGTTTCATCGATTATGGAGATATATTGGAAATGAACAAAAGAAAAGGACAATACGAGTTAAAAGCTCATTCTGTTATATTAATCTGATCGATCTTAATTTCGAATTAGGAAAATAAATGCACAATGAACACGTAGGATTTCGTGGTTCGATCTTTGAATTAGACTCACGCCCGGAAGAGAGAGTTGTAGTTATATAAGATATGAGGAAGGATTACAAGTGTAGATGATCTTGCACTCACATCTAAATCTATGTTTATACACAATTATATCGAGATCGACTCTAATATAGATCTTCTACAACTAGGACTTTTTAGATATCCAAGTCTTCACGTGTTCCATGTGATCTCGAAGTAACTGGTTTAGAGTCTTCATGGGCGAACTCTCCAGGGTCGAGCCAATGTCGAGCCCGTTTATATGGGTCCGATGTTGTAGTAGTGGTGGCCGATCCTATCATATCCCCAGCCCGAAAGATGTGCGTGAGGTCGTGATGGATGGGGGCTGGTGGTTGACGCCGCTGGCGAGTCGTAGTCGTGGCGAGGGAGTAGCGTCACGTCGCGGTTGAATGTCGCTTGCTCGCCGAGATGCATCGCCGAGTCGATGTCGCTCGGCTTCGCTCCTGGAGGCGTTCGGAAGTCGATGTCATTTTGGCTTACCTTGCCGGGCGTTATCGCAAAGTCGCATGTTGCAGCCCGCCGTGTCGGATACCGCGCGTGTGGTCAATGCGAACGCGGGGTCGAACACGAGTCCGCCGGAGTCGAACACTCGAGTTACATCGTGATTTAACGCGTGTAATCTTGCGGGTTGGGTTCCAGATACAAGTGATATTGGCAATAACTTCGACGACGCCTTTTCGTCGCAATCCGCTTACCAACTTTCAAACTTCAAAAGTTTTTAATTTACGAAAACGCAGAGTTCATTCGCCAGTTGTTGTTCGCCGAGGTTCGCCGCTTCTTGATCTTAATACAAAAACGATGGTTTTGTAAACCTTGTCTTATTGCTTATTCTGAAAATTCTCACG